>CM059796.1:35497500-35857500 GCA_030435695.1 Brachymystax lenok tsinlingensis
GTGTGTGGGGTGGGGTGTGTGTGGGGTGTGTGTGTGGGGTGTGTGGTGGGTGTGTGTTTGGGGTGGGGTGTGTGTGGGGTGGGGTGTGTGGGGTGTGTGTGGGGTGGGGTGTGTGGGGTGTGTCCCAGTGTGTGTGTTTAGGGTGGGGTGTGTATGTGGGGTGTGTATGGAATGAGGTGTGTGTGGGGTGGGGTGGGGTGGGGTGTGTATGTGGGGTGTGTGTGGGGGTGTGTGTGTGGGGTGTGTATGTGGGGTGTGTGTGGGATTGTGTGTGTGTGGGAGTGTGTGTGTGGGGTGGGGTGTTTGGGGTGTGTGTGGGGTGGGAGGTGTGTGGGGTGGGGTGTGTGGGGTGTGTGTGGGGTGTGTGTGGGGTGTGTGTGGGGTGGGGTGGGGTGTGTGTGGGGTGTGTGTGGGGTGGGGTGTGTGGGGTGTGTGTGGGGTGTGTGTGCAGGTGGGGTGTGTGGGGGTGTGTGGCCAGAACGTATTGTGGGGTGTGTGTGGTGTGTGAAGGGTGTGTGGGGTGTGTGTGGGGTGGGGTGTAGTGTGTGTGTTTACTTGAGGGTGTATCTCGTGTGTGTGTATGCTATGTGTGTTAATAATGTGTGTGTGTATGTGGTGGGTGTGTGTGTGTGTGGGTGTGTGTGTGTGTGTGTGTGTGTGTGGGGTGTGTAGGTGTGTGTGGGTGTGTGTGTGTGTGTGTATGTGTTGTGTGGGTGGGGTGTGTGTGTGGGGTGGGGGTGTGTGTGTGGGGTGTGTGTGTGGGGGTGTGTGGGGTGTGTGTTGTGCAGGGTGTGGGTGTGTGTGTGGGGTGGGGTGTGTGGGGTGTGTGTGGGGTGGGGTGTGTGGGGTGTGTGGTGTGTGTTTGGGGTGGGGTGTGTATGTGGGGTGTGTGTGGGGTGTGTGTGTGGGGTGAGGTGGGGTGTGTATGTGGGGGTGTGTGTGGGGTGTGTGTGGGGTGTGTGTGGGGTGTGTGTGGGGTGTGTGTGGGGTGTGTGTGTGGGGTGGGGTGTTTTGAGGTATGTGTGTGGGGTGGGGTGTGTGGGGTGGGGTGTGTGGGGTGTGTGTGGGGTGTGTGTGGGGTGTGTGTGTGGGCTGGGGTGGGGTGTGTGGGGGTGTGTGTGGGGTGGGGTGTGTGGGGTGTGTGGGGGTGTGTGTGGGGTGGGGTGTGTGGGGTGGGGTGTGTGGGGTGTGTGTGTGGGGTGGGGTGTGTGGGGTGTGTGGGGTGGGGTGTAGTGTGTGTGTTTGCAGGGGTGTATGCGTGTGTGTGTATATGTGTGTGTGTGTGTGTGTGTAGAGGGATGTATGTGGGAGTGTGTGTGTGGGGTGTGTGTGTGGGGTGTGTGTGTGGGGTGTGTATGTGGGGTGTGTTAGTGGGGTGGGGTGTGTATATGGGGTGTGTGGGGTGGGGTGTGTGGGGTGTGTGTGGGGTGTGTATGTGGGGTGTGTGGGGTGTGTGTGGGGGTGTGGTGTGTGTGTGTGAGAGGGTGTAGTGTGTATTGGAGTGTGTATATGGGGTGTGTGGGGTGGGGTGGGATGTGGGGTGTGTGTGGGGTGGGGTGTTGGGTGTGTGTTGGCTGTGGGGTGTGTGTGGGGTGGGGTGTTGGGTGTGTGTTGGCTGTGGGGTGTGTGTGGGGTGGGGTGTTGGGTGTGTGGGGTGTGGGGTGTGTGTGGGGTGTGTATGTGGGGTGTGTGTGGGGTGTGTATGTGGGGTGTGTGTGGGGTGTGTATGTGGGGTGTGTGTGGGGGGTGTGTGGGGTGTGTGGGGGGTGTGTATGTGGGGTGTGTATGTGGGGTGTGTGGGGGGTGTGTGTGTTTTACGGATCTCCTGGCCTGTGACAGTTACAAAGCACCCCTGGCATGAAGTGACATGATGACATCACTGTAAAGCCCTTGCCGGAGGGGCCTGTCTGCTCTAGCTCTTTTGACCGCAAGTACAATTATACATTACACTGTTTACTTATAACCAGAGATGGAAATGAAGCTGGCCCGATAGCCCGCTAGCCCTGGCTAGTAAATTAAGTAGAAAATGTGCCCAACTAGCCCGCTGGATAGTGAACATTTTGTATTTTCAAATATCGTATGTTACAGATTTTGGACCCAGGTTAGTAAAATTCCTTAAGTTCCATCACTCACAACCCTTTACTAATCCTTTTAGAGAGAATGCAGACAGGCAGACAGACAGACAGGCAGACAGGCCGACAGGCAGACAGTAGATAAGATAGCTGCTAGACCATTCAGAGGTCTTCTACGTGCCTACACTGTTTAGTATTCAACAGACCCAAGAAAGTCAGCGATGATGACAACGATGATGACAACGATGATGACAATGATGGGCTTAACACATGGACCTATCATCTGCTATTGTCTGTCTGCCCTGGATGCTGTCTCCTATCATCTAGACAACAGTAGACGACCACAGAGCCAGACTCCCTCACAACAGAGCTGCTGAAGAACACTGCCCAATTAGAGGTTTTTGTCAAGTCAGCCAGTCTTTCTGTCTGTCGGTGGAGGTGGATGGACACTGGCGGAATCTCATGTCTGAGTTGACAGTGTTACCATAAATAAGTCTTCTTGACTAGAAATGTGACGTGTACAATTTCACAATGTCATTTTGAGAATGAGTAATCTTAGGCAAAGTTCATTCGTGCTATAAGACAGCTATTGTCCCTCATGCCAGGAGAACACATTGTCTGTTGTCCTACAGCACTCTAGTGGCTCAAAGCAGAAATGAGAACATTATTATTTCATGGTAGTAGTTGGGAGAGACCACAGAGTTACAAATTGATCGGTAAATCTTTATGTTTCATCTCAGGGATTTGCCCGATTACAGATCTACCGCCTCAGACAGAGAGGTGGCATTGAGCGGAGAGGTCCTCACCACTTCCCAGAGACATTTGCTTCTCCAGACCCATAGAGTTGACATATTTTGCCTTTCAAAGAGAAGATAAATTGAGCCTTTGAAACAGTTAGGCTTGTTGGTTAGTAGGTTGGCTTGTTGGTTAGTAGATTGGCTTGTTGGCTAGTAGGTTGGCTTGTTGGTTAGTAGGTCGGCATGTTGGTTAGTAGTTTGACTTGTTGGTTAGTAGATTGGCTTGTTGGTTAGTAGATTGGCTTGTTGGTTAGTAGGTTGGCTTGTTGGTTAGTAGATTGGCTTGTTGGCTAGTAGGTTGGCTTGTTGGTTAGTAGGTCGGCATGTTGGTTAGTAGTTTGACTTGTTGGTTAGTAGATTGGCTTGTTGGTTAGTAGATTGGCTTGTTGGTTAGTAGGTTGGCTTGTTGGTTAGTAGGTCGGCATGTTGGTTAGTAGGTCGGCATGTTGGTTAGTAGGTCGGCATGTTGGTTAGTAGGTCGGCATGTTGGTTAGTAGGTCGGCATGTTGGTTAGTAGTTTGCCTGGTTGGTTATTAGTTTGGCTTGTTGGATAGTAGGTCGGCATGTTGGTTAGTAGGTCGGCATGTTGGTTAGTAGGTCGGCATGTTGGTTAGTAGGTTGGCTTGTTGGTTAGTAGGTTGGCTTGCTGGTTAGTAGGTTGGCTTCTTGATTAATAGGTTGGCTTGTTGCTTAGTAGGTTGACTTACTGGTTAGTAAATTGGCTTGTTGGTTAGTAGGTTGGCTTGTTGGTTAGTAGTTTGGCTTGTTGGTTAGTAGGTTGGCTTGTTGGTTAGTAGGTTGGCTTGTTGGTTAGTAGTTTGGCTTGTTGGTTAGTGTGTTTGCTTATTAGTAAGCAAGTTGGTGTGTTGGTTAGTAGGTTGGCTTGTTGGTTAGTTGGTTGGCTTGTTGGTTAGTTGGTTGGCTTGTTGGTTAGTAGTTTGGCTTGTTGGTTAGTGTGTTCGCTTATTAGTAAGCAAGTTGGTGTGTTGGTTAGTAGGTTGGCTTGTTGGTTAGTAGGTTGGCTTGTTGGTTAGTAGGTTGGCTTGTTGGTTAGTTGGTTGGCTTGTTGGTTAGTAGGTTGGCTTGTTGGTTAGTAGGTTGGCTTGTTGGTTAGTAGGTTGGCTTGTTGGTTAGTAGGTTGGCTTGCTGGTTAGTAGGTTGGCTTCTTGATTAATAGGTTGGCTTGTTGCTTAGTAGGTTGACTTACTGGTTAGTAAATTGGCTTGTTGGTTAGTAGGTTGGCTTGTTGGTTAGTAGTTTGGCTTGTTGGTTAGTAGGTTGGCTTGTTGGTTAGTAGGTTGGCTTGTTGGTTAGTAGTTTGGCTTGTTGGTTAGTGTGTTTGCTTATTAGTAAGCAAGTTGGTGTGTTGGTTAGTAGGTTGGCTTGTTGGTTAGTTGGTTGGCTTGTTGGTTAGTAGTTTGGCTTGTTGGTTAGTGTGTTCGCTTATTAGTAAGCAAGTTGGTGTGTTGGTTAGTAGGTTGGCTTGTTGGTTAGTAGGTTGGCTTGTTGGTTAGTAGGTTGGCTTGTTGGTTAGTTGGTTGGCTTGTTGGTTAGTAGGTTGGCTTGTTGGTTAGTAGGTTGGCTTGTTGGTTAGTAGTTTGGCTTGTTGGTTAGTGTGTTTGCTTATTAGTAAGCAAGTTGGTGTGTTGGTTAGTAGGTTGGCTTGTTGGTTAGTAGGTTTGCTCGTTGGTTAGTAGGTTGGCTTGTTGGTTAGTTGGTTGGCTTGTTGGTTAGTAGTTTGGCTTGTTGGTTAGTGTGTTTGCTTATTAGTAAGCAAGTTGGTGTGTTGGTTAGTAGGTTGGCTTGTTGGTTAGTAGGTTGGCTTGTTGGTTAGTAGGTTTGCTCGTTGGTTAGTAGGTTGGCTTATTGGTTAGTTGGTTGGCTTGTTGGTTACTAGGTTTGTTTATTGATTAGTAGGTTGGATAGTTGGTTAGTAGTTTGGGTAGTAGGTTAATAGATTGGCTTGAAGATTAGTAGGTTGGCTTGATGGTTAGTATTTTGACATATTGGTTAGTAGTTTGGCTTGTTGGTTAGTCTGTTGGCTTGTTGGCTTGTTGGCTAGTAGGTTGGCTGTTGGTTAGTAGGTTGGCTTGTTGGTTAATATGTTGGCTTGAATGTTAGCAGGCTGGCTTGTTGGTTACTAGGTTGGCTGTTGGTTAGTAGGTTGGCTTGTTGGTTAATATGTTGGCTTGAATGTTAGCAGGCTGGCTTGTTGGTTACTAGGTTGGCTGTTGGTTAGTAGGTTGGCTTGTTGGTTAATATGTTGGCTTGAATGTTAGCAGGCTGGCTTGTTGGTTACTAGGTTGGCTGTTGGTTAGTAGGTTGGCTTGTTGGTTAATATGTTGGCTTGAATGTTAGCAGGCTGGCTTGTTGGTTACTAGGTTGGCTGTTGGTTAGTAGGTTGGCTTGTTGGTTAATATGTTGGCTTGAATGTTAGCAGGCTGGCTTGTTGGTTACTAGGTTGGCTTGTTGGTTACTAGGTTGGCTGTTGGTTAGTAGGTTCGCTTGTTGGTTATTCCAAATCATGCGATCTCAAATCCAAATGGTCTCTTTCTCTCTCTGTCTCGGACTTTTCAAAAATGCTGCTGCCCTCAAATGGCTGTACTGTAACCCTACTCTGCTGTGTTGTACTGAGCTGTGTGTTGAACGCTCTGAAATGATGGCAGAAGAAATAACACATTTTTCTGGAGAACATAATACATAACCTTCACTTTCAAACTAAACAGAGGTGACATTCTGTTTCTCTAAAAGGACATGCCTCTGATAGGACACCTCTGATAGGACATGCCACTGATAGGACATGCCTCTGATAGGACACCTCTGATAGGACATGCCTCTGATAGGACACCTCTGATAGGACATGCCTCTGATAGGACATACCTCTGATAGGACATGCCTCTGATAGGACATGCCTCTGATAGGACATACCTCTGATAGGACTCCTCTGATAGGACATGCCTCTGATAGGACATACCTATTTTAGGACATGCCTCTGATAGGACATACCTCTGTGTCACTGTCTTCACACGCTCTTCTCAAGTCTGTGTGTGTGTGTGTGTGTGTGTGTGTGTGTGTGTGTGTGTGTGTGTGTGTGTGTGTGTGTGTGTGTGTGTGTGTGTGTGTGTACACGTGTGCTTCTGTGTGTGTTTGATTACCCATTGCAGCCCACCAAAATGCGCCATCAGTAGGGTTGGAACATCATTGAGGGATGCCAGGGGCCGAGTTAACCAGCCATGTCACCCGTGACGCAAGTCACTATTCGACGTCAATCCATGTCTGAGGACGTCGGGAGAAGATGTGGAAACCGGCCACTAGGGGCAACAGTGAGCGCTGACGTTTTGGTTTTGCTAGGGTGTTGTGGACGGGGTTGGAGGATGGGTGGAATGGTCTGCCTCTGATTCCAAAGGTTGCACGTTTGAATACAAGGATTGAAAAGTTGTTCTAGATTTTATTTTAAATAAGCCTAAATGAACCTTAATTTACCCTCACCTTAACCATTTAGAGTAAATGCCTTACCTTAACCATTCAGAGCAAATTCCTTACCTTAACCATTCAGAGTTAATGCCTAACCTTAACCATTCAGAGTAAATGCCTTACCTTAACCATTCAGAGCAAATGCCTTAGCTTAACCATTCAGAGCAAATGCCTTACCTTCAACCATTTAGAGTAAATGCCTTACCTTAACCATTCAGAGCAAATTCCTTACCTTAAGAATTTGGAGTAAATGCCTAACCTTAACCATTCAGAGTAAATGTCTTACCTTAACCATTCAGAGCAAATGCCTTACCTTAACCATTCAGAGCAAATGCCTTACCTTAACCATTCAGAGCAAATGCCTTACCTTAAGAATTTGGAGTTAATGCCTAAACTTAACCTTAAACAACTTTGACAAACATGGATGAATGTCTAATTCTGACGTGAGAGCTGGTTGGAGTTAACAACAAGCTCTGCAGGGGGGGAAGAAAAGAGATCTCATCCCCTCTGATAAATATTTGGATTCTCAAAACTATTTCCAGGATCATTTGGACCATTTTGAGTTGAGATCACTCAATTCGGCACGAAGCAAAGAGCCAAACCTACGAATGAACACATTCCACAGGGACTGAGCGTTTGGAGCAACTAGAAAGGAAATGATTTGGGAAAACAATACATATATGAAAGCCAAGGACTGTTCCCGTTACTAGACATGAGACCATGGAAGACCCATAGGGACAATGACCACCATCAGACACAACGAGGGAATGATAATCAACTCTCAGACACAATGAGGGAATGATAATCAACTCTCGCATCACTCAAGCAAAGCCAATTTTGTCCACAATTTTATTTATTTTTATTTAACTAGGCAAGTCAGTTAAGATCGAATCAAAGCAAAGTGTGACGTCAACAAGGTTTAGAGGACTACTGGGAAAGATCAATTTAAGTCAGAAATGTTGTATTAAACACAGATAACATCCTTTCATGTTGAGAAATGAATGTGGTTCAGCTTTCTTTCCCAGATAACTGTGAGAGAGAGAGAGAGAGAGAGAGAGAGAGAGAGAGAGAGAGAGAGAGAGAGAGAGAGAGAGAGAGAGAGAGAGAGAGAGAGAGAGAGAGAGAGAGAGAGAGAGAGAGACATAGCAGTAGACACTATGGTCTAACTGAAGGACACCTGGGAAACATATCTTCATGCCTAAACATACATCTTACCTTATTAGGACATTGCTGAATGCATCATATCACTATGCATATCGGGGGGGAAATGTTATAGCTAGTGAATTACCATTCCTGCCCCATGATTGGGTCTAGACCACAGTTCTATCTAATCATTGACTCTAGAAGGGGTCTGAGAAATGCAAGTATATTTTAGCATACAGTATATTTTAGGAGTAGATGAAACAATGCTGCTCTGCAAATAAGCATCTGCAAATAAAATGTTTCTGGTCGGGTGGACGAGGGACGACATGCTCTAGGAATGCATTTCATCGTGGATCACGGGTTGGGGTAGCTGAGGGCACGGGAATCCTGACGGGACAGAGGAGGAAGCTGGACTTATTTGGGAACTCTCTCTAATGCAATAATAACGTTCCTTGAATTCCTCTTAAGGTTGGAAATTGTTGTGCGTCCCAAATAACACCCTATTCCCTTTACAGTGCACTGCTTTTGATTGGGCTCTGGTCTAAAGTAGTGCACTATATAGGGAATAGGGTGTCATTTGGGATTCACACATTGGCTAGGGTTCAGCTGTTGGGGACCAAGTCCCTCCATCCTCCATGGCCCCAGATTCCAGAGAGGAAGAGAGCAAGTGACTGGTTCTTGTATAATTTCATTATTCATCCGGTATGTTTTTCAAATGGGTGTGCCAGCAGAAATTTAAATAATGAAGTAAATGGTATTAAATGAAATACTATTTTGAGAACCAGCACGGGACAGCGATAAGAGGACGTTTCTGGGTCTGGTTTGTGTCAAATGTTTTTATTTTTATGTGCAATATTTTGGATTTCCCACTAGAGCGAGGGCTGTCTATTTCAGCAGGATAGTAGGCAGCAGGTGATGGTGCCACATTCATTACCGAGATTATGACTCTGCCATTTTCATATAACAATGACTAATACCATCAGATCAATAAAATCTCCATTGCAAATCATGACAAAATTTCCATTTTAATTGATACCATTGGTCCTTGAAAAAGATAGTAACAAAGTAATTAAACTAAACATTTGCACTTTAAAAAGGTTAATAAAATATATATATATATATATATACAATATGATGAACTTTTAACGATTACATATGAGACATTATTTTGATATGAGAGGCTAATAGATCATATCTGAGATGCGAATTCTAAATCAAAACAATTCGAATTAAAGTTTTAAAAAAACGATGTGAGTGAGAGTAGGTCTGAAGCCGAAAAAAAGAAATGGAAATTCACATGTGCACCACCGCCTGTTTCTCCCAATGCTCTACCAGGGTTTTCCGGCATACAGCTTTGATCTACTACAGTAGCTACATGTTGGCAGTGTACGTCTAACTAGGTGTAGGCAGGTTGTTCAGGATTCAAACCTTCTCAAACAGCCCAATTCATACTCATAGAGGCTCATTCACAATAGTGTGATTTGTACCGCATACAAGGTAAAGTATTGGATTCTTCACCCCAGAAAGACATTATCTCATTACACTACCCTTTTCATGCAAATGTTTTATTAAATGAAAGCAAGCTTTGATTTTATACTTACAAGACCACCAGGCTTGGTATGTCCTGTTTTGTCTTGTTGTAATGTGTTGCGTGTATGTATTTCCTCACACCTTTGTTTTAGCAATACATGGTATTGAATTTAAAAATAATAATAATCATAATAACATCCTTTGTTGGTCAGTAGGTGCCCAACATAACCACAACTGCTGGTGTTGGACACAGTAGCTCAGCTAGAGCCTGTCTTTATTGTTGGTCAGTAGGTGCCCAACATATCCACAGCTGCTGGTGTTGGACACAGAAGCTCAGCTAGAGCCTGTCTTTATTGTTGGTCAGTAGGTGCCCAACATATCCACAGCTGCTGGTGTTGGACACAGAAGCTCAGCTAGAGCCTGTCTTTATTGTTGGTCAGTAGGTGCCCAACATATCCACAGCTGCTGGTGTTGGACACAGAAGCTCAGCTAGAGCCTGTCTTTATTGTTGGTCAGTAGGTGCCCAACATATCCACAGCTGCTGGTGTTGGACACAGAAGCTCAGCTAGAGCCTGTCTTTATTGTTGGTCAGTAGGTGCCCAACATATCCACAGCTGCTGGTGTTGGACACAGAAGCTCAGCTAGAGCCTGTCTTTATTGTTGGTCAGTAGGTGCCCAACATATCCACAGCTGCTGGTGTTGGACACAGAAGCTCAGCTAGAGCCTGTCTTTATTCCTGTTTTCTGTAACTGGTAGCTCACCTGTGTAGTATTGAAATAAGCTCAAAACCACTTGTTTCAAACATGGTCCTGTTTCATTAATTGATGTGCTGATCAATGGACAGTCCATTACCTCTGTCAAAATAGTATGTCACTTAAAGTTATGTTTGTACTTGGATTTATTTTTGCAATAAAGATGGTTACGTAATAATAATACAAATTTACCATAGGCCTTTAACTAAACATACATTCAGCCCAATTACAGTATATATATATATATATATATATATATATATATATATATATATATATATATATATATATATATATACACACACACACACACACACACACACACACACACACACACACACACACACACACACACACACACTATATATATATATACAGTACCAGTCAAAAGTTTGGACACACCTACTCATTCAAAGGTTCTTTATTTTTAGTGTTTTCTACATTGTAGAATAATAGTGAAGACATCAGAACTATGAAATAACACATATGGAATCATGTAGTAACCAATAAAGTGTTCAACTAATCAAAATATATTTTAGATTCTTCAAAGTGGCCACCCTTTGCCTTGGTGGCAGCTTTGCACACTCTCAGCATTCTCTCAACCAGCTTCACCGGGAATGCTTTTCCAACGGTCTTGAAGGAGTTCCCACATATGCTGAGAACGTGTTGGCTGCTTTTTCTTCACTCTGCAGTCCAACTAATCCCAAACCATCTCAATTGGGTTGAGGTCAGGTGATTGTGGAGGCCAGGTCATCTGATGCAGCACTCCATCACTCTCCTTCTTGGTCAAATAGCCCTTACACAGCCTGGAGGTGTGTTGGGTCATTGTCCTGTTGAAAAACAAATGATAGTCCCACTAAGAGCAAACCAGATGGGATGGCGTATCGCTGCAGAATGCAGAGGTAGCCATCCTGGTTAAGTGTGCCTTGAATGATAAATAAATCATGACAGTGTCACCAGCAAAGCACCCGCACACCATCACACCTCCTCCTTGCTTCACGGTGGGAACTACACATGCAGAGATCATCCCATTCACCTACTGTCACAAAGACACAGTTGGTACCAAAAATCTCTAATTTGGACTCATCAGATCAAAGGACATATTTCCATGTCATTTTGTCTTAAACACGAGATTTTAATTTAACACTGAGCTTCAACCAATGTCTATATATAGACGTGTATAATATAATAATCATCGGATAACCTGCGGTCCCTCCTCCATCAAGACGTCACAGCATTCGGTATAAAAACAACGTGAGCCCATGCTGAATGCGCATAGCTCCGCAAGGTGACCGCAGCCAGGCACAGTCGCGTCAGGATGGGTGCAGATCAGAGGCAAGCGCGAAGTTGTTAAAGACAAATAAAAAAAAAAGGAAGGATGCAGAGTTGTGGGGCGAGTTGGGCGACATGATTGAAAGAAAATAGTTTAAATACAAGAATGAGAAAGAAAAGTAAAGTTCCTATATGCGTTCAGTTACTATAACGATGATGGAGACAAATTACTGCGCTGGGTTGATTTTAGGTTTGGAATTAATTCCTTTGGAAAGGCTGAGCGAATGATGACTGATGGGCGAATATACACCTGGATATCTCTGGATTACAAACCAACAGAAAGGGGGTTCCTCGGGAGAGGACATATGTGTATGAGGGAGACTAATACAAGTAAAGAGAAAAGTTAGTTAGGAGACGCGCAGGAACCTTGGGAAATAGTCACGTGTGAATCCGTCATTAATCTGTTGTTATTCGAAGTGTTTCCTAAACCAATCAGAGAGAAACGGAAACATGTATCTGGGTAAAAGTCTTCTGTTTGTCCTACTCTTAAACTGCGCGACCACGAGTCTGTCTTTGTCAACATGCGCTACCGTAGATATAGACCATGTGAAGCGGAAAAGGGTCGAGGCGATACGGGGCCAGATACTGAGTAAGCTCCGGATGACCAGCCCGCCACACTCACTGGGACCCAGTCAGGTCTCCTACCAGATCCAGTCGTTGTATAACAGTACCCGGGAGCTGCTTGAGGAGTTGGGGAGAGACCGGCAGCAAAGTTGCGGCCAAGACAACACGGAGACCGAATATTATGCCAAAGAGATATACAAGTTCAACATGGTCCAAGGGCCGCCTGACAACAGTAAGTCATGGTGTGTTTTTTTAAAATGAGTTTTCATACTCTTTTGGTTGATATGCTATATAGGTGGGGAAATGGTTTTTGATGGCAGCTAAGGCGCTCCGTTATGCGCGAGATCAATGAGCGTGCCAAAATGCGTAATTTTGGAAACGGAGGTGTAACTACAAGAGGGAGGGCTTTCCCCACTGCCAGAGTGAAATTCCCCCAAAATAGAATTTAATCTGATTTTCGTGCCAATGATGGGTCGTTTGTGGGCTTTAACAAAATGTATAATATAACATGGATATGAACTGCGTGTGTGTTGTGTGTGGATAGGCTAACAGAGTGGGTAGACATTGTGGAATATCTCGGAAATAAAATCTGTTGACATGGCCATAGATACGCTCTCCTTAGATGCGGTACCTTCAGTTCAGTTAAGTTCTCTTGTTGTCAGTTAAGTTCTTATCTCCCTTTCATGTTGTCTTCCGCATTCCATGGACTTCAATGAGTGTGTGTGTGTGTGTGTATGTGTGTGACTATCCTCTGTACATCTCCAAAAGTCAATGGCACTCTGTTCCCTTTGTAAAGTGCTACTACCCATAGGGCCCTGTTCAAAAGTAGTGCACTATAAAGGGAATAGGGTGCCATTTTGGACCCAGTCAAAGTGATCCCTTAGCTCCTTCCCTCCACACGCTGTACGCCCCAGTGGAGATTTGGCTGTTGGCTGGGGTATACAGTTTCTCCACTGGGCTGGGGTTAAATTGTACACTCTCTGATCTGGTCGCCTGGCCCCCTTGCTCCCTGGTCCCTTGTCTCCCTGGGCCTCCTGGCTCCCTTGTCTCCCTGGGCCTCCTGGCTCCCTTGTCTCCCTGGGCCTCCTGGCTCCCTTGTCCCGTGCATTCCACCTCAGTAGAGAGATGTGACGCAAACAGATCCTCCTCAGGTGAGAGATTACCATTACATAACACAGACACACGTCTTTAGTAGCCAAGGTGTTTCCCAGAGCCTTCAGAGCCTTTTCCACCAACAAACAAACAGCAATACATCACAGCAGTACATACTCACAGGATAACAGTCAAATGTGAGCTGTAGGCACAAAACGAGAGAGAGAGAGAGAGAGAGAGAGAGAGAACTGACTGGGTTTTTAAACCAAGAGAAAGGGGATGGGATTGGGTAAGGGAAACAGGAGGAGGTGTGTCTTCAGATTGGCGACTGATGACTGCCACCCGTGACTAGGGCAGAAGGAGAGAAAACAAATACACACAGGATGCCTGTATCCGTAACAGTGGCTCTTAACCTTAGATCCAGCCCAAGTGCATCGATCAAGATAGTCAAGATGTTTAGGCTATCTGTCTGACTGTGACTGTCGATAACATCAGAACGAAGTTGACTATAAATACAAAGTTGCAAAGGTATTTGCACTTGTCACAAACAAGTGAAGGATACAATTATGCTTCAAATGAAAACCGAGATGACTGCATTAAAAGATTATATGTACAAAAGTACGTGGACACCCCTTCAAATTAGTGTATTTGGCTATTTCAGCCACACCCGTTGCTGACAGGTGTATAAGATTGAGCACACAGCCATGCAATCTCCATAGACAAACATTGGCAGTAGAATGGCCTTACTGAATAGCTCAGTGACTTTCAACTTGGCACCGTCATAGCATGCCACCTTTCCAACAAGTCAGTTTGTCAAATGTCTGCCCTGTTAGAGCTGCCCCAGTCAACTGTAAGTGATGTTATTGTGAAGTGGAAACATCTAGGAGCAACAACGGCTTAGCCGCGAAATGGTAGGCCACACAAGCCCACAGAACGGGACCGCCAGGTGCGCATAGCGCGTTAAAATTGTCTGTCCTCAATTGCAACACTCACTACCGAGTTCCAAACTGCCTCTGGAAGCAACGTCAGCAAAATAACTGTACGTCGGGAGCTTCATGAAATGGGTTTCCATGGCCGAGCAGCCCCACACAAGCCTAAGATCACCATGTGCAATGCCACGCGTCGGCTGGACTGGTGTAAAGCTCGCCGCTCTTGGACTCTGGAGCAGTAGAAACACGTTCTCTGGAGTGATGAATCACGCTTCACCATCTGACAGTCGGACGGACAAATCTGGGTTTGGCAGATGCCAGGAGAACGCTACCTGCCCCAATGTATAGTGTCAACTATAAAGTTTGGTGGAGGAGGAATAATGGTCTGGGGCTGTTTTTCATGGTTCGGGCTAAGTCTCTTAGTTCCAGTGAATGGAAATCTTAACGCTACAGCATAAATTGACATTCTATATGATTCTGAAGGTAGTGTGGAAACCTAACAAAAACAATTGGGCAACAACAAATTCAATCCCTTTTAGACAACTTCCTGGACAAAACGTTCCACTGTAATAGTGAAGGTGTAAACTTGTCAGTAGAAAACCTAAACAGTATATTTGACCTCTCAGCTTCCATATCAAATCTAAAAATGTCAAACAGACAACCTAAGAAAATGAACAACAATGACAATGGTTTAATGAAGAATGCAAAAACCTAAGAAAGAAATTGAGAAACTTATCCAACTAAAAACATAGAGACCCAGAACCTGAGCCTACGCCTTCACTATGGTGAATCACTAAAACAATACAGAAATAGAAGAATCTATAGAATCTAACCAATTCTGTGAACATTGGAAAACGAACAACAACATGAAGAGTTATCTATCCAAACCGGAGATGTGTGGATAAACCACTTCTCCAATCTTTTTGGCTCTATAACAAAGAACAAAGAGCAAAAACATATACATAATCAACTATTAAAGAATACCAGAACCCACTGGATTCTCCAATTACATTGAATGACCTACAGAACAAAATACAAACCCACCAACCCAAAAAGGCCTGTGGTGTTGAAACGATAAAATATACAGACCACATATTCCAATTGGCTATACTTAAACTCTTTACCATCATCCTTAGCTCTGGCATCTTCCCCAATATTTGGAACCAAAAACTGATCACCCCAATCCACAACAGTGGAGACATATTTGACCCCAATAACTACCGTGGGATATCTGTCAACAGCAACCTTGTAAATCCTCTACATTATTATTAACAGCAGACTCGTACATTTCCTCAGGGAAAACAATGTACT
This sequence comes from Brachymystax lenok tsinlingensis, assembly GCA_030435695.1. Taxonomy (NCBI): domain Eukaryota; kingdom Metazoa; phylum Chordata; class Actinopteri; order Salmoniformes; family Salmonidae; genus Brachymystax; species Brachymystax lenok. The sequence goes on from CM059796.1 coordinate 35,512,497, forward strand.
GTCAAATTGGCTTTTTACCATATTACCGTACGACTGACCATGTATTCACCCTGCACACCCTAATTGACAAACAAACAAAACAAAGGCAAAGTCGTCTCATGCTTTGTTGATTTCAAAAAAAGCTTTTGACTCAATCTGGCATGATTGTCTGCTATACAAATTGATGGAAAGCGGTGTTGGGGGAAAAACATATGACATTATAAAATCCATGTACATAAACATCAAGTGTGTGGTTGAAATGTTCAAAAAACACAGTTCTTTCCACAGGGCCATGGGGTGAGACAGGGACGCAGCTTGAGCCCCATCCTCTTCAACATACAGTGCATTCGGAAAGTATTCAGACCCCCTTGACTTTTTCTACATTTTGTTAGGTTACAGCCTTATTCTAAAATGGGTTAAAAAAAGATATATTCTCGTTAATCTACATACAATACACCATAATGAAAAATAAAAAACAGATACCTTATTTACATAAGTATTCAGACCGTTTGCTATGAGACTCAAAATTGAGCTCAGGTGCATCCTGTTTCCATTGATCATCCTTGAGATGTTTCTATAACTTGATTGGAGACCACCTGTGGTAAATTCAATTGATTGGACATGATTTGGAAAGGCACACACCTGTCTATGTAAGGTCCCACAGTTGACAGTTCATGTCAGAGCAAAAACCAAGCCTTAAGGTGGAAGGAATTGTCCATAGAGCTCCAAGACAGGATTGTATCGAGGCAAAGATCTTAAATATTTCTGCAGCATTGAAGGTCCCCAAGAACACAGTGGCCTGTGTTCATTCATCATTCTTAAATGGAAGAAGTTTGGAACCACCAAGACCAAGATTCCTAAAGCTGGCCGCCCGGCCAAACTGAGCAATCGGTGGAGAAGGGCCTTGGTCAGGGAGGTGACCAAGAACCCGATGGACACTCTGACAGAGCTCCTGAGTTCCTCTGTGGAGAGGAGAGAACCTTCCAGAAGGACAACTATCTCTGCAGCACTCCACCAATCAGGCCTTTATGGTAGAGTGGCCAGACGGAAGCCATTCCTCAGTAAAAGGCACATGACAGCCCGCTTGGAGTTTTCCAAAAGGCACCTAAAGACTCTCAGACCATGAGAAACAAGATTCTCTGGTCTGATGAAACCGAGATTGAACGACAACTACCTAAAAGGAAGCGATTCCCAAACCTTCCATAACAAAGCCATCACCTACAGAGAGATGAACCTGGAGAAGAGTACCCCTGAGCAAGCTGGTCCTGGGGCTCTGTTCACAAACACAAACAGACCCCCAGGACAGCAACACAATTAGATCCAACCAAATCATGAGAAAACAAAAATATAAGTACTTGACACACTGGAAAGAATCAACCAAAAAACTGAGCAAACTAGAATGCTCTTTGGCCCTAAACAGAGAGTACACAGTGGCTGAATACCTGTGACTAACCCAAAATTAAGGAAAGCTTTGACTATGTACAGAATCAGTGAGCATGGCCTTGCTATTGAGAGTGGCCGCTGTAGGCAGACCTGGCTCTCAAGAGAAGACCGGTTAAATGAGGTGGAAACTGAGCTGCACTTCCTAACGTCCTGCCAAATGTATGACCATATTAGAGACACATATTTCCCTCAGATTACGCAGACCCACAAAGAATTCGAAAAACAAATCAAATTTTGACAAACTCCCATATCAGTGCCATCACAACAGGAAGATGTGTGACCTGTTGCCAAAATAAAAGGGCAACCAGTGAAGAACAAACACCATTGTAAATACAACCCATATTTATGTTTATTTATTTTTCCCTTTTGTTCTTTAACTATTTGCACATCGTTACAACACTCCTAATATACATACTATGACATTTGAAATGTCTCTATTCCTTTGGAACTTTTGTGAGTGTAATGTTTACTGTTAATTCTTTGTTTATTTCACTTTTGTTTACTATCTATTTCACTTGCTTTGGCAATGTAAACATACGTTTCCCATGCCAATAAAGCGCCTTGAATTGAATTTAGCGAGAGACAGCGAGAGAGAGGACAGACGTCAGTATAACATCTAGTTTTGATTTACATGTAGTTGAGTTGTCAACTAACATGAATTCAACATGAAATCCAAAAAAATGTCATAATGTCATTGGATTTAGCTTAAAAGTTGGGTGAAAAAAGACAAAATGCCCTTTATGTTGATGACTTTTTGCAAATCTAATTAGTGAGAACAGAGAGAGAGGGAGAGAGAAATAGAAGAGAAAGGGAGAGAGAGAGAGAGAGAGAGAGAGAAGCAGAGCGAGGCTGAATGTGTTTAAGTGTGTAAGAATTGGGTGAAGGCCTTGTGTGTTGACGCCAAGCCCATTGCATCGTGGTCCCTTTGAAATCAACAGGTGTTGCAGAAAAGGCCTCCAGCTTTCTCTCTACCACTCCCTCTCTCTCTTTCTCTCCCCCTCCCAGCACCCTTTGATCATACAAAGTGCTCCTGACACAAAGAAACACACAGCAGTGATCATGCCTTGTACCTCGTACTACCATTCACCTACCTGAATTTGTTCAATAGAAACTCTCGTTGTTGTCCTAAAAACATTTTTAAAAAATATACAGTGTGCACTAATTAGTAAACCACTGGTGAAATATCTCTAATTGGTCCACCCCTGGTAAAATATCTCTAATTGGTTCACCCCTGGTAAAATATCTCTAATTGCTTCACCCCTGGTAAAATATCTCTAATTGGTTCACCCCTGGTAAAATATCTCTAATTGGTTCACCCCTGGTAAAGTGTGTATAAAAGTAGGGCTGTGACGATACCAGTATCGTAATATTTTTGTCCATGGTAAAAAATAAAAGCACGATGCAACAAAAACTCTTTGGTTCTGTAAAAACCTGTTGTATGTAAAATATTGTGTGCTGTAGCTTAGAAAATAAATACATGAGACTCTGGATGACGACATGATGATGTTTGTTTTCCAACAGTAGGGCTGTTTTTCTAAACAAGTTAAATCTGCTTCATGTTCTGTTTTCCCTTGCCACAACACAAACGAGTGGCGCGATACGCGACATGAATACTTTCAGAAGCTCCGGGAGAAACTCTTTCACATTGGTCAAAAAATAAACTACAGTTGAGGTGCAAGATTCACATAATGTCATACTTGGCGTGGTTGTTTAATAGTCCTGTCATACATACAGTCCGTTCATCCCAAAAGGACTAATGACTTTTGCATACGGTGCTCACTGGAAAGAGCCAGCAGCAGGCATGGTATGTATGGTGGGATACTTTTCTCGTCGCTGCAGATTGCCCTTTCCCTTAGCTGGCCAGGCTACAGACTGTGGCTCTCCAACTCCAGGAGGGCTGTTATGGCACTGCTGGAGGAGCTATGAGGAGTAATGGCTAATGTGCCAGCATCGATTGTAGAATCGAAAGAGAGTGCACACCATGATGAAGTCACAGTGTTACGATTAACCTCCCTTTAACAGGTGGACTCAAACTTCCTCATATAAAGCAAATCTCTGAAGTTCTCTGGCCTTGATCAAGGTGCTTTCACCTTCCTAGAACAGTTCAAAGGTTTTACTACTATTCATTTTTCCCAGACCAAACCTTTACTACTCCAGACCAGACCTTTACTACTCCAAACCTTTACTATTCCAGACCAGACCTTTACTACTCCAGACCAAACCTTTACTACTCCAGACCTTTACTATTCCAGACCAGACCTTTACTACTCCAGACCAGACCTTTACTACTCCAGACCAGACCTTTACTACTCCAGACCAAACCTTTACTACTCCAGACCAGACCTTTACTACTCCAAACCTTTACTATTCCAGACCAGACCTTTACTACTCCAGACCAAACCTTTACTACTCCAGACCAGACCTTTACTACTCCAGACCAGACCTTTACTACTCCAGACCAGACCTTTACTACTCCAGACCAGACCTTTACTACTCCAGACCAGACCTTTACTACTCCAGACCAGACCTTTACTATTCCAGACCAGACCTTTACTACTCCAGACCAGACCTTTACTACTCCAGACCAGACTTTTACTACTCCAGACCAGACTTTTACTACTCCAGGCCTTTACTACTAAAGACCAGACCTTTACTATTCCAGACCAGACCTTTACTATTCCAGACCAGACCTTTACTATTCCAGACCAGACCTGTACTACTCCAGACCTTTACTATTCCAGACCAGACCTTTACTATTCCAGACCAGACCTTTACTACTCCAGACCAGACCTTTACTATTCCAGACCAGACCTTTACTACTCCAGACCAGACCTTTACTACTCCAGACCAGACCTTTACTACTCCAGACCAGACCTTTACTATTCCAGACCAGACCTTTACTACTCCAGACCAGACCTTTACTACTCCAGACCAGACTTTTACTACTCCAGACCAGACCTTTACTACTCCAGGCCTTTACTACTAAAGACCAGACCTTTACTATTCCAGACCAGACCTTTACTATTCCAGACCAGACCTTTACTATTCCAGACCAGACCTGTACTACTCCAGACCTTTACTATTCCAGACCTTTACTATTCCAGGCCTTTATTACTCCAGACCAGACCTTTACTATTCCAGGCCTTTATTACTCCAGACCAGACCTTTACTATTCCAGACCAGACCTGTACTATTCCAGACCAGGCCTTTACTATTCCAGACCAAACCTTTACTACTCCAGACCTTTACTACTCCTTTACTACTGCTGAGAAGGGTATTGCCCATAGCCGTAGCCTGGCAAGGGAGGAACTACTGCGGTCAGGCCCTGGCTAGTGGACAGACACAGCACTCTGACGGATGCCAGTCGTTGAAAGGTTACAGCCACCACCACTTTGTAGGTTTGCCTCAAATGGGACCCTATTCCCTCTATAGTACACAATATAGTGGTCGAAAGTAATACACAATGGCTCTGGTCTTTAGTACACTATACAGCGAATATGCTGCCATTTAGGACAAAGCCTAGGTCTCACACTCTCTCCCACTCTCGCCCTCTCTCTCCCGCTCTCACCTTCTCTCTGGTTACAGGTTCTTAAGAAGTATCTCTTTCAGAGGAACCACCGTCGACTCCGAGCCAGTGCCATCGCTCCCTTTCTTCCTGAAGAAGTCTCTCTTTCAGAGGAACCACCGTCGACTCCGAGCCAGTACTATCGCTCCCTTTCTTCCTGACCTCTTTAATGTAGTGTGGGCAAACACGTTATCTCCTGACAGCTCCCGCTGAAAGGCCTTAGGTAGACTGTTGACCATTGGCAGATCTAAGGCGCGTCTCTAAACTGGCTCAAATCCCCGACCGGTGCAAATGAAACAGGAAGAAGAGAGGTAGGAGGTCAAAGAAAGGCAAATGGCTGTGTTGGGAGACAGAAGACAGACAGGGCTCCTTTTATAGAATGGAACGTCTATCTGGCATATAGCGAAGGGATGGAGGAGTGGAGGGTAGGAGTTGTGGAGAAGTCATTGGTGTGGTTGGGGCAGAGGGGCTGTGAGTGCAGGCTCTTGGTTGGCTCTGAGCTGGTCTGGGGATGGGCTGGTGTGGTCTGGTGTTGTCTGAGCTGGTCTGGGGATGGGCTGGTGTGGTCTGGTGTTGTCTGGGCTGGGTCTGGTATGGTCTGGTGTTGTCTGGGCTGGGTCTGGGAAGGGCTGGTGTTGTCTGGGCTGGGGCTGGGAAGGGCTGGTATGGTCTGGTGTTGTCTGGGCTGGGTCTGGGAAGGGCTGGTGTTGTCTGGGCTGGGGCTGGGAAGGGCTGGTATGGTCTGGTGTTGTCTGGGCTGGGGCTGGTATGGTCTGGTGTTGTCTGAGCTGGTCTGGGGATGGGCTGGTGTGGTCTGGTGTTGTCTGGGCTGGGTCTGGTATGGTCTGGTGTTGTCTGGGCTGGGTCTGGGAAGGGCTGGTGTGGTCTGGTGTTGTCTGGGCTGGGTCTGGTATGGTCTGGTGTTGTCTGGGCTGGGTCTGGGAAGGGCTGGTGTGGTCTGGTGTTGTCTGAGCTGGTCTGGGGATGGGCTGGTGTGGTCTGGTGTTGTCTGGGCTGGGTCTGGTATGGTCTGGTGTTGTCTGGGCTGGGTCTGGGAAGGGCTGGTGTTGTCTGGGCTGGGGCTGGGAAGGGCTGGTATGGTCTGGTGTTGTCTGGGCTGGGTCTGGGAAGGGCTGGTCTGGGCTGGTGTTGTCTGGGCTGGGGCTGGGAAGGGCTGGTATGGTCTGGTGTTGTCTGGGCTGGGGCTGGGAAGGGCTGGTATGGTCTGGTGTTGTCTGGGCTGGGGCTGGGAAGGGCTGGTATGGTCTGGTGTTGTCTGGGCTGGGGCTGGGAAGGACTGGTGTGGTCTGGTTCGGTCTGGGTCTGGGAAGGGCTGGTCTGGGCTGGTGTTGTCTGGGCTGGGGCTGGGCTGGTCTTGGCTGGTGTGGTCTGGGTCTGGGAAGGGCTGGTCTGGGCTGGTGTTGTCTGGACTGGGGCTGGTCTTGGTCTGGCCCCGCATTCACAAATTCACAGTAAGAGTGCTCATATGGGATTTGTTTTCCCTTTTAGATCATAATGAATAAGAGTATATGGACAGAGAGGACCTGATCTTAAATCAGCACTCCTATTCATTAATATGAGTGAAGGTCTGGTCTAGGGGTTACCCCCGGCACACTATGAGTGAAGATCTGGTCTAGGGGTCACCCCCGGGACACTATGAGTGAAGGTCTGTTCTAGGGGTCACCCCCGGCACACTGAGGACAGCAGAGTTTTTGATACACCAAATACCAGAGAGGTGAAGTCACTCCAAGCCAAACAGAGACGCTAGTTCACTTAGAAAATAAATGTTCCCTTCTTCCTCTCCGGCTGCTAATTCAGTCAAGAGTCAGATAGCCCAGTGACTTCAGCTGATAACGGAAGCACGTTATCACATTCCATGCCAGTTGCCATGGAAAGACAGATGCACCAGGACATTGACTGCAGTACATGGTTAAAGATTACTGTCTGTGTCCCAAATGGCGTCCTATTACTTATACAGGGCACTACTTATGACCAGGGCCCTATGGGGCTCCAGAAAGCAACAGTTGTCCATTCATAGAAAGAAAGCTACTGGTGCCAGTAGCCGGTCTATTACTGAAGAGGAATCTTAGCAGGGTTCTTGGTGCCAACTCAGCTTGAAAAGAGATGTGCTACGTTGAGGAGGAAATGTGGTGTCTCCTGGTCTGTGCCGTGTAAGCATCTACAAAGTCCACTATTTCTGTTGATTTATCAGGGTGGTTCAACGGAAATCTGACATCCACATTCTGTCTCTTATCCTATAAGCACAAGAATTTGAAAAGACGTTGAAAATACATATATCTGGTCGAGAAGACGCTGAAAATACATTGAAAAACATATTTTTGGTTGAAAAGACGTTGAAAATACATATATTTTTGGTTGAAAAAACAATGAAAAGTAGCATTTCAACCAGTTTTGCTCACTGGCTAGGAAGTCTTCTACCACGTTATTTTGATAAGGGTATCAATTGCTTGTCTGAAAAAAGTATTAGATATACATGGGACATTCATTCTCTCTGTCCCCTCTCTGTCTCCTCTCTGTCCTCTCTCTGTCCTCTCTCTCTGTCTCCTCTCTCTGACTCCTCTCTGTCCTCTCTGTCTCCTCTGTCTCCTCTGTCCCTCTCTTTCTCTTACAGATGACCTGCTTGACTGTCCTAGGGGTATTACTTTCAAAGCATTACTGAACTCTGTCCTCTCTCTCTGTCCCCTCTCTGTCCCCTCTCTGTCTCCTCTCTCTGACTCCTCTCTCTGTCCTCTCTGTCCTCTCTGTCTCCTCTGTCTCCTCTGTCCCTCTCTTTCTCTTACAGATGACCTGCTTGACTGTCCTAGGGGTATTACTTTCAAAGTGTTCAAGCATTACTGAACTCTCTCTGTCTCCTCGGTCTTACAGAAAACCAGGCCCTAAAATGGTCCCATGCATTACTGAGCTTCTCTTTCTCCTCTGTCTGTTACAGACTACCTGCCCTACTGCCCCAAAGGCATTACCTCCACATTACTGAGCTCTGTCTTCCTCTGCTTGTCTTTTGCAGATAACCTTCCCTAGTATCTCCTATCTGTCTCCAACAACCTGCCCTACTGTCTCCTGTCTGTCTCCAATAACCTGCCCTTCTGTCTCCAACAACCTGCCCTACTGTCTCCTGTCTGTCTCCAATAACCTGCCCTACTGTCTCCAACAACCTGCCCTACTGTCTCCTGTCTGTCTCCAACAACCTGCCCTACTGTCTCCTGTCTGTCTCCAACAACCTGCCCTACTGTCTCCTGTCTGTCTCCAACAACCTGCCCTACTGTCTCCTGTCTGTCTCCAACAACCTGCCCTACTGTCTCCTGTCTGTCTCCAACAACCTGCCCTACTGTCTCCTGTCTGTCTCCAATAACCTGCCCTACTGTCTCCTGTCTGTCTCCAACAACCTGCCCTACTCTCCCAATGTCATCATCTCCAACCAGTCCACTGGTTAAGCTTTGTAGTAACTTAATCTAAAGTTCATTGTTACTTACTGTGGCCTCGTCTCTCTGTGCTACAGATGACCTTCCATACTGTCCTAATGGAATCACTTCCAAAGTGTTCCGTTTCAACATCTCAGTGATGGAGAGGAATTCCACCAACCTGTTCCGAGCCGAGTTCCGAGCTCTGAGGGTTCCAAACTCTGCTGCCAATAGGAATGAACAGAGGGTCGAGCTCTACCAGGTGTGTAAAGGTACCGTCCTTCTCTCCATGTCCTTCAGTGATCTTCAACCTCAACCTGACAACGTTAAGTCTCCCCCATTTCTAGTCAGGCGGAGGCGACACCTCATAGGCCCCCAAAGCAACTTCTACGTCCTTAGGCATCAACATTGGGCACCCTATTCCTTCATTTTGTATTATTTAATCTTTATTTCACTAGGCAAGTAAATTAAGAACATATTCTTATTTACAATGACGGCCTACACCGGCCAAACCCGGACGACACTGGGCCAATTGTGCGCCGCCCTACGGGAATCCCAATCACGGCCAGTTGTAATACAGCCTGGATTTGAACCATGGTGTCTGTAGTGACGCCTCTAGCACTGAGATGCAGTGCCTTAGACCGCTGCACCACCTGGGAGCCCTGAATTTTGACCCGATCCCTATGGGCCCTGAGGTAGTACACTGTAAAGGGAGTAGGGTTCTGTTTGGAACGCAGCCATTGTCAATTACTACCAATTGAAGTCGATCACTTTAGGTAAGGGGGGGTTGCCTGGTAGAGGAAACACAGTACGCACCTCCATCACTCAGACATTCTTTAAAAAAAGCACATCAACAAATCGACAGCTTTTGTTGTTACGGAGCGTGATGTGTAGTGGACTTTAGCCAGAAATTTGGCTTAACTTAGCAAGTTCAGTTCACTTAGATAGGTTCACCATACTGACACTGACATGAAGTCTAGTCGCTTATTATTCCACCCATTTCTCCAACTTCCCGGTTCCAACTGAGGGAGGGCAAGAGAGCCTCAGTCAGTGAAATCCAGCTGTGGTTTGGTGGTGGGTAGCCAGCCGCCAGACCCTAACTCCAGCTCTCGTCAGGCCTGGAGAATGTGTGCTGGGTCTGGCTCTGGGCAGGGTAAATCTGGTGTGTTCTGGAGAATGTGTTCAGAGCTCTGGGCAGGGTAAATCTGGTGTGTTCTGGAGAATGTGTTCAGAGCTCTGGGCAGGGTAACGATGGTGTGTTCTGGAGAATGTGTTCAGAGCTCTAGCCAGTGTACTGTCAGCAGACCAGCACCACACATGAGTTAAATTAGTAGTCATTCCCTTTCAAAATACGGTGAGAGTTTCATTGAGCCTGTATGGATGCCGATTCACTTTTTTAATTGAAAACTGAATTGACCTCAAACCTTCTACAATCATCAGCCTCAAAAGCCTCTGCTCTAGAATCTATGACATTTGGTGCCATGCAGTAATGGCATGAAGCAGGGGTGTTAAACGTCTTACCGTGGAGGTCTGGACTACTGCTGCTTTTCTCTTCTACCTGATCATTAATTGCACCCGCCTGGTCTACATTGGTCCCTGATTTAAAGGGGAAGCAGAGGAAGTAGTTTTGAGTTCCAGGTTGGAATTTGAGGGTTATAAAGATGATCATTATTGTGTGATTTTTTTTCAATAGCGAATGCTTCTCACATCTCCAGGCTTCTGATAATTAGAGACTGCTGTCTCCTCAAGTTGCAAGAGCACCTGTTATGTTCCTATGTCAGTGTAGTGGATCATTTTATTGTTCGTAATGCAGTAACATCCCCCAGCCCTTGGTTTTCAGATCCTGAGGCCAGACGAGCACATAGCTAAGCAACGCTACATTGGAGCCAAGAACGTGCTGACCAAGGGAACGCCCGAATGGGTCACCTTCGATGTGACAGAGACGGTACGGGAGTGGCTGATATACAGAGGTTAGCCGACCCCCACTTGATTCATTGGTTGGTTGTTCTATTGTCTTTCAAGAGAAAATTATTTCCACTGTTACGAGTTTTGTATAGACTCCAGTTACATACTAACAACAACAAACAACAACAAACAAAAGTAAACAATCCGAAAACACCACAAGCAGTAGTTTTCCCGTTTTGAGTTGGTGTGTGAAGAGGACCTTTTATCTTTCCCATGATGCCTCTCTCCTGTCAGAGACCAACCTGGGTCTGGAGATCAGCGTACACTGCCCCTGCCACACCTTCAACCCCAACGGTGACATCATCGACAATGTGAACGAGGTGCTGGAGGTCAAGTTTAAAGGTCAGTAGGCAGGCATAACATTCTCTTCCTCGTCCGGTCTTTTCAGACCGGGAAAACCTCATCTAGTCCTTTTTTTTTTTGTCGCCACCCAGTAACTGGCAATGTACTTCGAGCATTGTTCAACATACTGAGAAGTAGCTTTCAGATCTGGATCTGTCTTCCTTAGACAACTGAACTGTGCACTGTGAACTGTGAACTATGAACTGTGAACTATGAACTGGCAATAAACATTACAAGTCACAACATCATTTACAAGCTTGCTCACATGAGCAAAGGAACTAAAGTTACGGACCAAGGACCTGGGTTAGAGTCGGGGGGGCATGTAACATATACTGTCTGACCTCTGCCCTCTCTCTCTCTCTCTGCTATAGGGGTAGAAGGGGAGTATGAGGAGCAGGGTCGTTGGGACCTGGGCAGGTTGAAGAAACAGAAGGAGCAGTACCTGCCTCACCTCATCCTCATGATGATCCCTCCTCACCGCCTGGACGCACAGCCACGTAGACGCAAACGGGCCCTGGACACCAACTACTGCTTCTCGTAAGGACCCTCACTGAAACTGTTCTGTTTCCACTTATCGGCACGGAGTTGTCCGGTCCTGAAAGGCTCCTTTTTTGAATTTGCAGGGTTTGAAAACCACAAGTCAGCAATGATTTCTTGTACATTTCTGCTGTAACACAAACCGCAGAAGAAGGATCAATGAGCCAGCGAATCCCCCCCCCATGTGCTCCATCTCAAGCCATTCAACATGTGTTGGTTGATCAAGATGAGATAAACTTGAATATACACTGGGTGGTTCGAGTCCTGAATGCGGATTGGCTGACAGCCGTGGTATATCAGACCGTATACCACGGGTATTACAAAACATGTATTTTTACTGCTCTAATTACATTGGTAACCAGTTTATAATAGCAATAAGGCACCTCTGGGGTTTGTGGTATATGGCCAATATACCACGGCTAATGGCTGTATCCAGGCACTCTGCGTTGCGCCTATGAACAGCCCTTAGCCGTGGTATATTGGCCATATACCACACCCCCTCGTGCCTTATTGCTTAAATAACTAACTGCAGCTTTATCTGACACGAACTAAAGTTTTTTGTGTTAACAAGAAAATCCTTGAGTTCAAACTGAACAGTTATCAAAGCTGACTACCTAACACGTTGTTGTATAAGTGAGTATGAGTGATTCACCATAGTTTGTTGTGCCCCTTTCCCAGCACTGTTGAGGAGAACTGCTGTGTCCGTCGTCTCTACATCGACTTCCGTCGGGACCTGGACTGGAAATGGATCCACGAGCCTAAAGGATACTTCGCTAACTACTGCTCTGGACCCTGCCCCTACCTGAGGAGCTCCGATACCACACACACACAGGTGAGGGCAATCTGACACCACACACACAGGTGAGGGCAATCTGACACCACACACACAGGTGAGAGCAATCTGACACCACACACACAGGTGAGGGCAATCTGACACCACACACACAGGTGAGGGCAATCTGACACCACACACACAGGTGAGGGCAATCTGACACCACACACACAGGTGAGGGCAATCTGACACCACACACACAGGTGAGGGCAATCTGACACCACACACACAGGTGAGGGCAATCTGACACCACACACACAGGTGAGGGCAATCTGACACCACACACACAGGTGAGGGCAATCTGACACCACACACACAGGTGAGGGCAATCTGACACCACACACACAGGTGAGGACAATCTGACACCACACACACAGGTGAGGGCAGTTTAGGTTATTTGCACCATGGCCATCATAATGACCAAAAAGTCCAGGCTTGCAGGGTAGGAAGCAGAAGTCCCTCTGCTGCTCAATAGCTACTGTTAAATTAGATTCAGCAATATGATCAATAACACCATACACAGAAATCAATAATAACAACAATTCTGATCGGCCAAGACCGCTGGTTAGAGCTCATGTGTTTTATTTCTGTAGTTGGACAGGACAGTTGCACACGAATCGACATTCAACTTCCACATCGGAAACACCTAAATATCTCTTTCCTGTCACCTCCATAGCTGCTGAGCCTGTATAACACTCTGAACCCAGAGGCCTCAGCCTCTCCCTGCTGCGTTCCCCAGGACCTGGAGCCTCTTACCATTCTCTACTACTCTGGACGTACCCCTAAAGTAGAGCAGCTATCCAACATGATCGTCAAGTCCTGCAAGTGCAGCTGAGGAGGCCGGGGAGTAGGCCCGAAGCCAGGGAGTAGGGTGAGGGGGGGCTGTCCCACGGAAGGTGACCTGTATTGGGGCACTAGAGCCAGCCAGCCTGCCTAGCTGTGGAAGGCTACCACCATCCATGTTATTTGTATTCGGACTGTGTTGCCTGCCACGTGGCCTAGCTCTGAACACCACTTGAACTGAAAGACCCTATCCTTGTGTGAGGAGGACTGTTAGACTTTGGGATCCTAACTTCTAATCTTTTTCATCGTTTTTGATTGGTTCCGCCAAATAGTTTCATTTTACATTTAACAAACTGGGTTTCCTTCCCTTCCTACAAACAGTGGGAATTATTCATAACACAAAATAGAAAGGACAGACTAGCTGCCGTATCCAAAGACATAGCCGCAGAGGGGAAAGGAGAAAGGACAGACTATGCGACGGAGAGAGAAGAGAATGCCTGCAGGATTTGCAATGGAAAGTAAAGTGAGCAGAAGAGATAGAAGCCAAGCATTTTTTTTTTGATGTGTTTTGGCCGACACAGCAGCGACCATTTTTTTTTTTTTTTTTGTCTTCTTCGAATGCAAACGGAGTGGAGGGAAGAAGGACCTTTACAGATGGAGGAGGATATTATTCTGTGGCTACTAGCCATCTAGCACTCTTTCCAAAAAAACCCACCACGACTCTCTTTTGAAGACTTTCTTGACATGTTTAAATTTTCAAAAACAAATCGGACCCAAACACAATGTGCTCGAAAAAAAATAATAATGATCTGTAAAACTCTTATGTACGATTTCTTTTTTTCTTCTTCTTGAAATTGGCAGATGTTCTCTGTTAAGCAGTGTGTTGTCATATGGTGATTGATTTTATTGTTGATGTATCTGTCTACTACCCTTAGAATCCCTTTTATATTAAACTATTAAACTCGTCACATGGTTCTACTGATGATTTAGAAGACACACTATGTAGTCATGCTGGAACATCTTTAAACCAGTTGTTTTGCTATTTGAGAAGATAAAGGGTGAAATCCAGTCGTGATAACTGGCACAGTCGAACCTCGAACTGTTTTGCTGCTCTTAACATTGCAAAGCCAAAAGCAGTGCATTCGAGTCCATCTCCCTTGTACCAAAGCCACAACAACAAAAGAAATCAGAAGCCGTGTTTGGGTTTGTTAAAGTGCCTAGAGGTCACCACCCACAATGCATCTATTACTACATAGAGATAGAGGGCTCTAGTGCCCCCAAAAAATCCCATTTTAACATGGGAAGCACAATTGAAGACTTTCACAGTCTAAGGCACTGCATCTCAGTGTTAGAGGTGTCACTACAGACCTGGTTCGATTCCAGGCTGCATCACAACCGGCCGTGATTGGGAGTCCCGTAGGGCGGTGCACAATTGGCCCGGCGTCGTCCGGGTTAGGGCCGGGGTAGGCCGTCATTGTAAATAAGAATTTGTTCTTAACTGACTTGCCTGGTTAAATAAAATAAATACAACCATTGTGACATAATCAACTGGGTGGGACTTCCTATGCATTAAGGATGGTTCAAATAATTCCATCCAGGTTGTCAGAAGCAATCAGTAGTAGAAGAAGAACTTCAAAATGGAGATTGCCTCAATGGCGCTGCCCATGCGCTCACATAATGGGACAGATACAATGTTGCTTCCTCTAACTATCTCTATGAGAAGAGAGATAGTTAGAGAGACAGCCGCTTCCAAGGTAACCTCACCCTGCCCTTCTATAGTATCTAACCCATCATCCTTTGCTCCTACCAGGTGAAATACATTTGCACACCTCCTGCGTCCTCTCTCGCCTCTTTTTGAAAAAGGTCAAAGTTCACTGAGGAGAGTCAGCAAAGAGAGTGAACATGGATGGAAATGCATTTGTTTGAAATGAGACTGTCCTCCACTCGTGTGTGATTAGGTTAATGACGTTCACAGGGGTGGATCCCAAAATAAATGATGTTTACAGGGGTGGATCCCAAAATAAATGACGTTTAAAAGGGTGGATCCCAAAATAAATGACGTTTAAAAGGGTGGATCCCAAAATAAATGACGTTTAAAAGGGTGGATCCCAAAATAAATGACTTTTACAGGGGTGGATCCCAAAATAAATGACTTTTACAGGGGTGGATCCCAAAATAAATGACTTTTACAGGGGTGGATCCCAAAATAAATGACGTTCATAGGGGTGGATACCAAAATAAATGACGTTCATAGGGGTGGATACCAAAATAAACTAGTAAAGTGATCAAAACAGATGACAGTGCCTTCAGAAAGTTTTCACACCCCTGCAGCCTGAATTGAAAATATATTATAGTTAGATTTTTTTGTTACTGGCCTACACACAATACCTGATAATGTCAAAGTGTCATTTTTACAAAATTTATAAAACAAGTCAATAAGTATTCAACCCCTTTGTTATGTCAAACCTAAATAAGTTCAGGAGTACAAATGTGCTTAACAATTCACATAATAAGTTGCATGGACTCACTGTGTGTGCAATAATAGTGTTTAACATGATTTTTGAATGACTACCTCATCTCTGTACCCCACACATACAATTATCTGTAAGGTCCCTCAGTCAAGCAGTGCATTTCAAACACAGATTCAACCACCAAGACCAAAGACAGTTACAGAGTTGAATGGTTGTGATAGGAGAAAACTGGATCAACAACATTGTAGTAATTTCACCACACTAACGTAATTGAGTAAAAAAAGTCAGTGCAAGAAGATATGTACAGTCGTGGCCAAAAGTTTTGAGAATTACACAAATATTAATTTTCACAAAGTCTGCTGCCTCAGCAAAAAAACCATTTACACTGCATTTCAGCCCTGCCACAAAAGAACCAGCTGACATCGTGTCAGTGATTCTCTCGTTAGTGTTGACGAGGACAAGGCTGGAGATCACTCTGTCATGCTGATTGAATTCGAATAACAGACTGGAAGCTTCAAAAGGAGGGTGGTGCTTGGAATCATTGTTCTTCCTCTGTCAACCATGGTTTCCTGCAAGGAAACACATGCCGTCATCGTTGCTTTGCACAAAATGGGCTTTACAGGAAAGGATATTGCTGCCAGTAAGATTGCATCAACTTCATGTAATTGTCAATAAAAGCCTTTGACACTTATGAAATGCTTGTAATTATACTTCAGTATTCCATAGTAACATCTGACAAAAATATCTAAAGACACTCAAGCAGCAAACTTTGTGGAAATTAATATTTGTGTCATTCTCAAAACTTTTGGCCACGACTGTATATTCCAAAACATGCTTCCTGTTTGCGACAAGCCACGAACGTAGTACTGCAAAACAATGTGGCAAAGCAATTCAACTTTTTGTCAAATCCAATACAACACTGAGTACCACTCTCCATATGTTCAAGCATAGTGGTGGCTGCATCATGTTATGGGTATGCTTGTCATCATTATGGACTTGTGGAATAGAGCTAAGCACAGGTAAAATCCTAGAGGAAAACCTGGTTCAGTCTGCTTTCCACCAGACACTGGCAGATTAATTCACCTTTCAGCAGGACAATAACCTAAAAAGCAAGGCCATATCTACACTGGAGTTGCTTACCAAGAGGACAGGGAATGTTCCTGAGAGGCCAAGTTACAGTTTTGACCTAAATCTACTTATTAAAAATCTATGGCAAGACTTGAACAGACAGTTATAGAAGTATAGACAGTTATAGAAGTATAAACAGTTATAGAAGTAGAGACTGTTCTAGAAGTAGAGACAGTTATAGAAGTATAGACAGTTATAGAAGTACAGACAGTTATATAAGTATAAACAGTTATAGAAGTATAGACAGTTATAGAAGTACAGACAGTTATAGAACTATAGCCAGTTATAGAAGTATATACAGTTATAGAAGTAGAGACAGTTAAATAAGTATAGACAATTATAGAAGTAGAGACAGTTACAGAAGTAGAGACAGTTATAGAAGTAGAGACAGTTATAGAAGTATAAACAGTTATAGAAGTACAGACAGTTATAGAAGGACAGACAGTTATAGAAGTATAAACAGTTATAGAAGGAGAGACAGTTATAGAAGTAGAGACAGTTATAGAAGTACAGACAGTTATAGAAGTATAAACAGTTATAGAAGGAGAGACAGTTATAGAAGTATAGACCGTTATAGAAGTATAGACCGTTATAGAAGTAGAGACAGTTATAGAAGTAGAGACCGTTCTAGAAGTATAGACTGTTCTAGAAGTATAGACAGTTATAGAAGTATAGACAGTTATAGAAGTACAGACAGTTCTAGAAGTATAGACCGTTCTAGAAGTATGGGCAGTTATTATTGTTTTTTTTCCTCATCAAACTACACACAATACCCCATAATGACGAAGCAAAAACAGGTTTTTAGAAATGGTTGCAAATGTATTACAAATAAAAAACTGATATCACATTTACATAAGTATTAAGACCCTTTAATCGGTACTTTGTTGAAGCACTTTTGGATGCGATTACAGCTTTGAGTCTTCTTAGGTATGACGCTACAAGCTTGGCACACCTGTAATTGGCGAGTTTCTCCCATTGTTTTCTGCAGACCCTCTCAAGCTCCTTCAGGTTGGATGGGGAGCGTCACTGCACAGCTATTTTCAGGTCTTTCCAGATATGTTATATCGGGTTCAAGTCCGGGCTCTGGCTGGGCCACTCAAGGAAATTCAGAGACTTGTCCCGAATCCACTCCTGCTTTGTCTTGGCTGTATGCTTAGGGTCATTGTCCTGTTGGAAGGTGAACCTTCGCCCCAGTCCGAGGTCCTGACTGCTCTGGAGCAGGTTTTCATCAAGGATCTCTCTATACTTTTCTCCATTAATCTTTCCCTCAATCCTGATTAGTCTCCCAGTCCCTGAAAAATATCCCCACAGCATGATGCTGCCACCACTATGCTTCATGGTAGGGATGGTGCCAGGTTCCCTCCAGATGTGACGCTTGGCATTTAGGCCAAAGAGTTCAATCTTGGTTTCATCAGACCAGAGAATCTTGTTTCTAATGGTCTGAGAGTCCTTTAGGTGCCTTTTGGCAAACTCCAAGCGGGCTGTCATTTGCCTTTCACTAAGGATTGGCTTCCGTATGGCCACTCTACAGGCCTGATTGGTGGAGTGGTGCAGAGATGGTTGTCCTTCTGGAAGGTTTTCCCATCTCCATAGAGGAACTCGGGAGGTCTGTCAGAGTGACTATCGGGTTCTTGGTCACCTCCCTGACCAAGGCCCTTCTCCCCTGGACAATTCCGTCGACCTCATGACTTGGTTTTTGCTCTGACATGAACTGTCAACTGTGGGACCTTATATAGACAGGTGTGTGCCTTTCCAAATCATGTCCAATCAATTGAATTTACCACAGGTGGACTCCAATCAAGTTGTAGAAACATCTCAAGGATGATCAATGTAAACAGGACACACTTGAGCTCAATTTTGAGTCTCATAGCAAAGGGTCTGAATACAGTATTTCTGTTTTTTATTTGTAATAAATTAGCAAACATTTATATAAATCATTTTTTGCTTTGTCATTATGGGGTATTGTGTGTAGATTGATGAGGGGAAAAAAAACAATTTAATCCATTTGAGAATAAGGCTGTAACGTAACAACATGTGGAACAGGTCAAGGGGTCTGAATACTTTACGAATGCGCTGCTTTATGACGGAAAGCCGAAGTTCGGAGCAGGAGTCTATGCCTTTTCGTTGGTGACTGGTCACCAGTAGGAATTCTTCAAAAAAGTATTTGTCATTCAATGTGGGACGACTCTGCACCAAACATCTTGGTTAGATGTAAAATCCTGCATCTAAGATCTCTTAGTCACAGAAATACGTCAACATTTATGACAGATTTCTTGAGTTATTTTAGATTCATTCAGTGTATTTTGAGGAAGCGTATATTGGCTACGGCATCTCAAAATGGACAAACAGTACTATTGCTGCTTTTTTCTAGTTTTTCAATTTTTATAAACTTTCAAGTTTTTTTTAAGGGAGTATGCGAGCACACTCGTTCGGTTCGGCTAGCCAATTTCGTCTAGGAACCAGCAGAACTGCACACTAGTTAGGTTTGGATAGCCGTTTTCGGGCTAGGCACCAGCAGAACTGAAGCATGCTGATGCCTTAAGACTTGTCTTGTGAAGGCCAACCATCCCTCCATCCATCCCTCCCTCGTTCTCCCCTATCCCTCTCTCGTTCTCCCCTTTCTTATAGGCTCCTCTGTCATCTCTCTCCACCCTAGCGCCTTCTCAGCCATAGTGAGGAGCAATGTTATCCAGCCTTGAGAAAGTGATGACTAAACAGGCGGTTGTGGCAAAGGAGGAGAAGCCGTACAACAACACTTCTTCCAATGGTAAATGAGATGGTCAAGGGACTAGCTATGAAGCAATTGAACATTGAAATAATAAATCATGAACAAAAGGAAGTAGTAGCCACACTTCTCCTTCTCCACCCGTCTCTCGTCTCAGCACATAATACAAACCGGCAACCATTTTACATTTTCTTTCTCTCACTGCAATAAATTCCTCTCAGGGGTTTTCTCTCTAACAGCTTTCCCAGACCAGACCATTTCTAGCCTTACCACCTTAGCTATTTCCCAGACCAGACCATTTCTAGCCTTACCACCTTAGCTATTTCCCAGACCAGACCATTCCTAGACTTTCCACCTTTAGTACACAAGGTGTGGGAATCACTGGTGTTTTTGTTTTGTATCTCTTCGTTCAGGGAACAGTTTTGCCAAGTTGTAATGTAATCAGCAGGGCCAACTTGGACAAACAGCAGGGTTAATGATGGTTTATTGAGGTTACATCCCAAATGGCACCCTATTCTCTATTTAGTCCCCTACTTTTGACCAGAGCCCTATGGGGACTATATAGGGAAAAAGGTGCCATTTGGGACACAGGTAGTTTTACCTAATGGGAATATAAATGGGAATTGCCCATAGCGTTAGCTGTGAAGGGGGCTAATTTGTACTGACAAGTGGTCAGAGAGAATGTGGTCTCTATGGAGCTGTGCTATCACTCCCTGTCAGAGCCCATCAGAGTGAGAAGTCATGATGACTCAAAGACACAAAGGCCAGTCGGCTGGGTCTCATGAGGTGAGGGCGTGATGGTGTTCAATGGCTTTGCAGACAGCTGAGAACGTGATGGACTTCGATGGCTTTCCAGACAGCTGAGAATGCCAGACCCCATAGAATGCCAAATAGACCCCCTAGAATGCCAAATAGAACCCGATACAATACCAAATAGAACCCCATAGAATGCCAAATAGAACCCCATAGAATGCCAAATAGAACCCCATAGAATGCCAAATAGAACCTTTTTTTCAAAAGACAGCTAGTCCCTGAAACCAACTTCTCTCCTTTCCCACAACTCTCCTGTTCCTTTCTTCCATTTTTAATACTAAACCAAACTAATCCAGGAGGTAAAAACACTCCTCCTCCCTTCCATCCCTCCCACGTCTACACCCCACATTCATTTTCCCCCTGAAACCGGAAAACACATTGATGAAATTCAGAAGCTGCCTGGTAAAACCGGATTGCAGCTTGATGAGTGTATGGGTCCTTTGTTCACACACTTTCCTGGGAAAATAAAAGAAAATAGAGAGAGAGAGAGAAAAAATAAGTTAAAAGAAAATAATACCTCCTTATTTTCCAGCAGTCGGTAGCAGTACAGAGTTCAGCGCGGAGTTCAGCGCGGAGTTCAGCGCGGAGTTCAGCACAGCGTTCAGCACAGCGTTCAGCACAGCGTTCTGCACAGCGTTCTGCACAGCGTTCTGCACAGCGTTCTGCACATCGTTCAGTACAGCGTTCAGCACAGCGTTCAGCACAGCGTTCTGTACAGCGTTCAGTACAGCGTTCAGTACAGCGTTCAGCACAGCGTTCAGCACAGCGTTCAGCACAGCGTTCAGTACAGAGTTCTGCTACTCAGCTCTGTGAGGTTATGATAACTATTTGCTCATTTGGGCAGCAATCTGACCCCACATCTCAGACACACGCACACACCCCAACCCTCCAGCAACTGAACAAGGAACCGATAGTTTTAGTGTGAGTTCAGCTCCAGATCTAAGTGTGGGTTTCTATGTTTCTAAGAAGTCCAGCTTTTCCAAGACTCACCGATGATGAATTACGTGACACATAAAATGCAGCAAGGTTTGAAAAAGCCTGTCCGCAGCAATCCCTGAGCACATTAACAGATGGTGAGAGAGAGAAAGAGAACAATGAAAAGAGAGAGATATAGAGGGAGAGAGAAAAGGGGGGTGAGAGAGGGGGAGAGAGAGAGAGAGAAAAAGATAGATAGGGTAGAGAGAGAAAGGGGGAGGGAGGCTGGGAGAGAGGGAATGTGAGAGAAAATCAGAGAAAGAAAGAGAGAGAGAGAGACATGGAGAAGGAAGGAGAAATGAAAATAGAGAGAGAAAGAGAGAGAGATAGAGAGAGAGGGGAAAAGGGGAGTGGAAGAGAGTGAGAGACACAGATAGAGAGTGAGAGAAAGATAGAGAAAAAGAGAGAGAGAAAAATAGAGAGAGAGAGAGACACTGCTCCAACAGCCCAGTTCTCAAACCCAAGAGTGGAAAGAGTTGTGTAACACAGTAATGGGAAGGTTCAGGCCAGTGCCATATTCACTGGAAAAGAGAATGGGTGAAAAATGTCATTGTTAACGTTTAATTATTTTAAATTAAAAACGGCACAGAAATTAGTGAATGTAGTCACATACACGCAGCCCCTGCATCTCAGAGCATGCTCTGTACATATGTAACATAGAGACTCAAAACAACCAGACCAGCTGGCTTGGAGCATCACCAAGGGAACAACCAGGTCAGCTGTCTTGGAGCATCACCAAGGGAACAACCAGACCAGCTGGCTTGGAGCATCACCAAGGGAACAACCAGGTCAGCTGTCTTGGAGCATCACCAAGGGAACAACCAGACCAGCTGGCTTGGAGCATCACCAAGGGAACAACCAGGTCAGCTGTCTTGGAGCATCACCAAGGGAACAACCAGACCAGCTGGCTTGGAGCATCACCAAGGGAACAACCAGGCCAGCTGGCTTGGTGGGGGGGGGGGTCTAGTTTCCTGAATTTCCACCTGACTGACGTGCCCAAAGTAAACTGCCTGTTACTCAGGCCCAGAAGCCAGGATATGAATATAATTGGTAGCATTGGATAGAAAACACTTTCCAATGGAAACCTATTGCTCCTATGTAATTCCGGCTCCCAGATTACAATTCCTATGGCTTCCATAGGAATATTTCAGGCTTGTTTCTTGAAAAACGAACAAGAATTTGTAGTTTTGGTGAACAGATCACCGGAAGAATATCAGTCTTTCGGCACACGTGGAAGAGGGCTTGCGCTTACTAATTTTCCTTTCATATTAAACATACTACTTTCAGTATGAAATATTATAGTTTATTTACATTTTAGGGTACCTGCGGATTAAATAGAAACGTTGTTTGATTTGTTTGGACGGAGTTTAGCTGTAGCTTTTGTATTCCTTTGTCTGCATGTTGAACGAGTGGATTACTGAAATCGATGGCGCCAACTAAACAGACTTTTTGGGATATAAAGAAGGATTTTATCTAACAAAACGACCATTCATCTTGTAGCTGGGACCCTTGGGATTGCGAACAGAGGAAGATTTTCAAAAAATTAGTGATTTATTTTAGCGCTATTTGTGATTTTGTGACGCCTGTGCTGGTTGAAAAATATGTTGATGTGGGGCGCTGTCCTCAGACAATCGCATAGTATGCTTTCTTTGTAAAGCCTATTGTAAATCGGACAAAGCAGTTAGATTAACATGATTTTAATTTTTTAAATGATATAAGACACTTGTATGTTCATAAATGTTTAATATTACGATTATTTATTTGAATTGCGCACCCTCCAATTTCACCGGATGTTGTCGACTTTGGTCTCGCTAGCGGGACACCTAGCCTTAATTAAGAAGGTCACACCAAGGATCATTTTGCTATTTGATATAGAATTTCAAGACCGCTTAAAGTATCTCAATTTATTTTTTACAATTATTTGATAAAACATTTATTTGGACTTACTGCTATTAGCCCAAATAAATGCATTGAATAATAGATTCACTACATGGAACAACAGATAGTCCCAAAAAAATACATTAAAAATAAGTTTGTTCTGAAGTGTATGTCCTACATCTGAGAGATATAAGAAAAATCAGGAAACATTTTTGAGTTTTGTTAACATGTATTTTAACCTCTTATTTTTGTCACTAAATAGTCACCATATACAGTATACTTCTATCAATTGTTTTGACTGGTACCAGGGGACCTTCAAACGAGTCTCATGAGGCCTGTGGGAATCCTAAAGCAAAACAACCCACATCGGCTGTACTTTAGGCGAGTCCCAATAAGCTGTGGGGGGTAGCAGAGCAAAACGGAAAAAAACATAGTGTTCGAGAGAGTCTCATCTTTCCATAGAGTAGGCCAAACTATTCAGACGCTACAGATGATTTTCGGATGTCTCATAGCTTTGCACACTCTTGGCATTCTCTCAACCAGCTTCATGAGGTAGTCAACTGGAATGCATTTCAATTAACAGCCTTGTTAAATTTGTGGAATTTCTTTCCTTCTTAATGTATTTGAGCCAATCAGTTGTGTTGTGACAAGGTAGGGGTGGTATACAGAAGACAGCCCTATTTGATGAAAAACCAAATCCCTATTATTTCAAGAACAGCTCAAATAAGCAAAGAGAAACGACAGTCCATCATTAATTTAAGCCATGAAGGTCAGTCAATCTGGAAAATTTCAAGAACTTTGAAAGTTTCTTCAAGTGCAAAAACTGCAAAAACTGCCAAGCGCTATGATGAAACTGGCTCTCATGAGGACCGCCACAAGAAAGGAAGACCCAGAGTTACCTCTGCCGCAGAGGATAAGTTCATTAGAGTTACCAGCCTCAGCAATTGCAGCCCAAATAAATGCTTCACAGAGTTCAAGTAACAGACACATCTCAACATCAGCTGTTCAGAGGAGACTGTGTGAATCAGGCCTTCATGGTTGAATTGCTGCAAATAAACCACTACTAAGGACACCAATAATAAGAAGAGACTTGCTTGGGCCAAGAAACACGAGCAATGACATTAGACCGATGGAAATCTGTCCTTTGGTCTAATGAGTCCAACTGGCGTGTCTTTGTGAGAAGCAGAGTAGGTGAATGAATATATGTGGTTCCCACATGAAACACGGAGGAAGAGGTGTGATGGTGTGGGGGTGCTTTGCTGGTGACACTGTCTGTGATTTATTTAGAATTCAAGGCACACTTAACCAGCATGGCTACCACAGCATTCTGCAGCGATACACCATCTGCGGTCCAACCATCCCATGACCTGGCCTCCACAATCACCCAACCTGAACCAAATTGAGATGGTTTGGTATGAGTTGGACCGCAGAGTGAAGGAAGGTGGCTACTTTACATAAAAATATGTTTTATTTGTTTTTTGGTTACTACATGATTCCATATGTGTTATTTCATAGTTTTGATGTCTTCACTATTATTCTACAATGTAGAAAATAGCAACAACAAAAAAATAGTAGGTGTGTCTAAACTTTTGACTGGTTCTGTACATGGACACGTACACACACAATGCACAAACACACACAACTCACATGCACACACATACTCACGCTCACGCATAGAGAGAGAGAGAGCAAGCGAGGCGGGGGGGCACACACATACTCACGCTCACGCATAGAGAGAGAGAGAGCAAGCAAGGCGGGGGGACACCTTTTCTATCTCTCTCTCCCCAGCCAGGTTCTCTCCCCAGCCAGGTTCTCCCCCCAGCCAGGTCTCTCTCCCCAGCCAGGTTCTCCCCCTAGCCAGGTTCTCCCCCCTGCCAGGTTCTCTCCCCAGCCAGGTTCTCTCCCCAGCCAGGTTCTCCCCCCAGCCAGGTTCTCCCCCCAGCCAGGCCTCTCCCCCCAGCCAGGTCTCTCCCCCCAGCCAGGTCTCTCTCCCCAGCCAGGTTCTCTCCCCAGCCAGGTTCTCCCCCAGCCAGGTTCTCCCCCAGCCAGGTCTCTCCCCCAGCCAGGTCTCTCTCCCCAGCCAGGTTCTCCCCATAGCCAGGTTCTCCCCCAGCCAGGTCTCTCTCCCCAGCAAGGTCTCTCCCCCAGCCAGGTTCTCTCCCCAGCCAGGTCTCTCTCCCCAGCCAGGTTCTCCCCCAGGCAGGTCTCTCACCCCAGCAAGGTCTCTCCCCCAGCCAGGTTCTCTACCCAGCCAGGTTCTCTACCCAGCCAGGTTCTCCCCCCAGCCAGGTTCTCCCCCCAGGCAGGTCTCTCCCCCCCAGCCAGGTCGCTCCAGAGTTCCAGGCATTGTTTTCCAGTCCCACAAAAAAATGCAACAAAGCGCATATGCAATGTCCTCCCTCTGTCAATCAGAAACCACTTCCAGGGTCTGCCTGCCAGGTGAAAATCTTTGCCAGTGTGTGTGTGTGTAGGCTACCTGCCCCTCCCCCTCTGAACCCTAGGTTACTGTAGCCCCTCCCCCCAGAAGGCTACTGTAGCCCTCCCCCACGGAGGCTACTGTAGCCCTCCCCCAGAAGGCTACTGTAGCCCTCCCCAGAAGGCTACTGTAGCCCCTCCCTCCGAAGGCTACTGTAGCCCTCCTCCGTAGGCTACTGTAGCCCCTCCTCTGTAGGCTACTGTAGCCCCTCCCCCTCCGGAGGCTACTGTAGCCCCTCCCCCCAGAAGGCTACTGTAGCCCCTCCCCCTCCGAAGGCTACTGTAGCCCCTCCCCCTCCGTAGGCTACTGTAGCCCCTCCCCCTCCGTAGGCTACTGTAGCCCCTCCCCCTCCGTAGGCTACTGTAGCCCCTCCCCCTCCCAAAGGCTACTGTAGCCTACTGACTGTAAAAGCGTGATTCAGAAATTAGGGAGAGAGATTTTTAATAAGAGGAGGATGGATTAACTTTGCTAGTTAAGGATACAATAGTTATCACGTTTCACATTAGATTTAATAACTACAAAAAGGTAAGATGTGCTTTTAGTTCTTGCTAGCTAGCTTCTCTGGTCCAACGTTAAGCCAACTCTGAAGATCAAAGATATTCAAAGTTCCTCCATAGAAGCCGTTCCTCCGTAGGTATAATTCTGTCGGCCTAATTCAGATAACGCATGTCATCACAAGATGCCCAGTGCTTCAAGGCAAGCCTCCTTCACCCTCTCTCACTCTCACTTCATCTGGCTCCCTACACTTGTCTTTCCATAATGTAAACAACTCACTGAGCTATAGCTTGCCTGCTCCAAAGCAAGCTGCTATATCTGCAAGCTGCTAGTTTGCTCTGTTTTTTTGTTAAATCTTTCCAATGTGCCATGTAATTCTTTTTTTGTTTTCTCATGATTTGGTTGGGTCTAATTGTGTTGCTGTCCTGGGGCTCTGTGGGGTCTGTTTGTGTTTGCGAACAGAGCCCCAGGACCAGCTTGCTTAGGGGACTCTTCTCCAGGTTCATCTCTCTGTAGGTGATGGCTTTGTTATGGAAGGTTTGGGAATCGCTTCCTTTTAGTTGGTTGTAGAATTTAACGGCTGTTTTGGGATTTTGATAATTCGATAATTCTGCTATGCATGCATTATTTGGTGTTTTACGTTGTACACAGAGGATATTTCTCTCTTTCTCTCTCTCTCTCTGCTCTACGGGAGTAGCAGCTAGCGGGCATGGTGAAATCGCCGTTCCCTGGCCCCTCTCCCCTGTAGAGTACTGAGCTTTTGGCCATGTGATTCACATGATAAATAACATACCATGAGTCAAAAGGAAACAGCAAGGAGATGGATTTCCCACCAGCAACAGTGTGTGTGTGTGTGTGTGTGTGTGTGTGTGTGTGTGTGTGTGTGTGTGTGTGTGTGTGTGTGTGTGTGTGTGTGTGTGTGTGTGTGTTTGTGTGTGTTTGTGTGTGTGTGCACAGCACAGCAGCTGCGTCAGTAAGAGAGAAAGAAGGAGAGAGAGAGAGAGTATGTGTGTCCCTGCTCTCTCATTAGCACATAGCCTCTCACTGTGAGGGGTAGTAGAGCAGAGTGGGCCAAGGTTGTGTCCTAAATGACACCCTATCCAGTGCCCCGTAGACCTTTTGTCAAAAGTAGTCCACTATTTAGGCAATAGGTTGTCATTTGGGACAGAGTCCTACAGTTCTACCTCAGGGGATGGCCTGGTTCTGAGGTACCTCATCTGGTTCTGCTTTAGGTGAAGAAATAAATGTTTATTAAAAGAGCTGAAAAAAGAGAGGGAGAGCTCTTTTCATTTGTGCATTCCTCCTCCTCTCTCTCTCTCTCTCTCTCTCTCTCTCTCACCCTCGCTATCCCCTTCTCTCTCTCTCTCTCTCTCTCTCTCTCACCCTCGCTATCCCCTTCTCTCTCTCTCTCTCTCTCTCTCTCACCCTCGCTATCCCCTTCTCTCTCGCTCTCTCTCACCCTCGCTATCCCCTTCTCTCTCGCTCTCTCTCACCCTCGCTATCCCCTTCTCTCTCACCCTCGCTATCCCCTCTCTCTCTCTCTCTCTCTCTCTCTCTCTCTCTCACCCTCGCTACCCCCTTCTCTCTCTCATCCTCGCTATCCCCTTCTCTTTCTCACTCTTTCACTCTCTCTCTCCCTCTCTCTCTCTCTCTCGCTCTCCTTTCAGCTTTTTAATGAGTCCTCTCTGATCGTCTCTTTGCTGTGTTAGTAGAAATGGGTTATGAATGGATGCTGTGTTAATAGTAAAGGGTTATTATGAATGGATGCTGTGTTAATAGTAAAGGGTTATTATGAATGGATGCTGTGTTAATAGTAAAGGGTTATTATGAATGGATGCTGTGTTAATAGTAAAGGGTTATTATGAATGGATGCTGTGTTAATAGTAAAAGGGTTATTATGAATGGATGCTGTGTTAATAGTAAAGGGTTATTATGAATGGATGCTGTGTTAATAGGAAAGGGTTATTATGAATGGATGCTGTGTTAATAGTAAAGGGTTATTATGAATGGATGCTGTGTTAATAGTAAAGGGTTATTATGAATGGATGCTGTGTTAGTAGTAAAGGGTTATTATGAATGGATGCTGTGTTAATAGTAAAGGGTTATTATGAATGGATGCTGTGTTAATAGTAAAGGGTTATTATGAATGGATGCTGTGTTAATAGTAAAGGGTTATTATGAATGGATGCTGTGTTAATAGTAAAGGGTTATTATGAATGGATGCTGTGTTAGTAGTAAAGGGTTATTATGAATGGATGCTGTGTTAGTAGCTCAACTATGCAATGGCCAATTCAATAAGAACTCAATTTGACAACAATTTACAACAAGGTAAACTGAACGGATTGTAATTAAACGCTGCAGCTTTTGTCTCCAACAAAGTTCATGCTTTACATACAAGTGTCAATGTAGTGGCATCGTTATCTGACACACATCATTGCACTAAGTATGGTACACCATTTTCTTTGATCTTACCCTCATGTTTCATGAAGAAAATGTGAAGTGAGAGATTTTGATAAAAGTGAATCATCTTTACAGCGGAAGTAGAAAAAGAGCTTATGGCACCCCTTCGACATTACCTGTATACATGAACACAACACGTTGCTTTGTCATGTAGTTTACACAGACCCCATTGTGTATTACATCCTGCTAGAGAAAGTCCATGAAGGACCACCATAGTTCTGTTAAAAAAAGGGATTGAGAATGTTTGAACTCGGCATCAACAGAAACCAAAATAATTTGATGCCTCAGCAAAAACTAAATGGAGACAGAGATTTCCTATTTCCGATTCCATTTTTCAAAAACAAGTTCTTATAATTCCAAATCTGATCCTGGAGAATTATCGGGATAGGAAGAAGAAGAAGAAGAGGGTGTGGTAGAGACATGACCTCTGTTTAAATCTGATCTGATTTAGGTGTTGAGAGGATGTGGTAAGAGGAAGGATCTCTCTATCCCTCTTTAATATCTCACTCTCTCTGACTACCCCTCTCTCTTTCCTCACTCTCTCTCTCTAGCCCTCTTTAATATCTCACTATCTCTGTCTACTCTCTCTCTCTCTCTCTCTCTCTCTCTCTCTCTCTCTCTCTCTCTCTCTCTCTCTCTCTCTCTCTCTCTCTCTCTCTCTCTCTCTCTCTCTCTCTCTCTCTCTCTAATATC
The DNA here is from genome assembly GCA_030435695.1 of Brachymystax lenok tsinlingensis. Classification (NCBI taxonomy): domain Eukaryota; kingdom Metazoa; phylum Chordata; class Actinopteri; order Salmoniformes; family Salmonidae; genus Brachymystax; species Brachymystax lenok. The sequence goes on from CM059796.1 coordinate 35,541,476, forward strand.
TAATTCGCTCTCTCTTTCCTCTCTCTCACTCGGTCTCTCTCTATCCCACTTTAATCTCTCTCTCTCTATCCCTCTCTCTTTCCTCTCTCTCTATCCCTATTCAATCTCTCAAAATCTCTCTCTATTCCTCTCTCGTCCCTCTCTCTCTTTCTCTCGCTCACTTTCTCTTCCTAAAAGGACATAGCGATCACACCTGATTTTAATAATCTCAAACCAATGTCCAGTCATCATAATTCTTCTTCTATCCTAACCTACTTGGTTCAAAATTATGTGCAACAACTTTCTTTGGGAAATGTTCACAGAGCATGGAAGTCATGCTCAGTGTCACTTAAACATGCGGAAAACTGTTTGGAAAACTAAGTAGACTATGTAAAGTAATGAAGGGTAGGATGAAATCAGGGCCCTTGGGTTATATAGACAATATAAAGGGTGACACCAGGGCCATTGGGTTATATAGACAATATAAAGGGTGACACCAGGGCCATTGGGTTATATAGACGATATAAAGGGTGACACCAGGGCCCTTGGGTTATATAGACAATATAAAGGGTGACACCAGGGCCATTGGGTTATATATACAATATAAAGGGTGACACCAGGGCCCTTGGGTTATATATACAATATAAAGGGTGACACCAGGGGCCCTTGGGTTATATAGACAATATAAAGGGTGACACCAGGGCCCTTGGGTTATATATACAATATAAAAGGTGACACCAGGGGCCCTTGGGTTATATACACAATATAAAGGGTGACACCAGGGCCCTTGGGTTATATATACAATATAAAGGGTGACACCAGGGCCCTTGGGTTATATATACAATATAAAGGGTGACACCAGGGGCCCTTGGGTTATATAGACAATATAAAGGGAGACACCAGGGCCCTTGGGTTATATAGACAATATAAAGGGTGACACCAGGGGCCCTTGGGTTATATAGACAATATAAAGGGTGACACCAGGGCCCTTGGGTTATATAGACAATATAAAGGGTGACACCAGGGCCCTTGGGTTATATATACAATATAAAGGGTGACACCAGGGCCCTTGGGTTATATATACAATATAAAGGGTGACACCAGGGCCCTTGGGTTATATAGACAATATAAAGGGTGACACCAGGGCCCTTGGGTTATATAGACAATATAAAGGGTGACACCAGGGCCCTTGGGTTATATATACAATATAAAGGGTGACACCAGGGCCCTTGGGCTATATATACAATATAAAGGGTGACACCAGGGGCCCTTGGGTTATATAGACAATATAAAGGGTGACACCAGGGGCCCTTGGGTTATATAGACAATATAAAGGGTGACACCAGGGCCATTGGGTTATACAGACAATATAAAGGGAGACACCAGGGCCCTTGGGTTATATATACAATATAAAGGGTGACACCAGGGCCCTTGGGTTATATATACAATATAAAGGGTGACACCAGGGCCCTTGGGTTATATATACAATATAAAGGGTGACACCAGGGCCCTTGGGTTATATAGACAATATAAAGGGTGACACCAGGGCCCTTGGGTTATATATACAATATAAAGGGTGACACCAGGGGCCTTGGGTTATATATACAATATAAAGGGTGACACCAGGGGCCCTTGGGTTATATATACAATATAAAGGGTGACACCAGGGCCCTTGGGTTATATATACAATATAAAGGGTGACACCAGGGGCCCTTGGGTTATATATACAATATAAAGGGTGACACCAGGGCCCTTGGGTTATATATACAATATAAAGGGTGACACCAGGGGCCCTTGGGTTATATAGACAATATAAAGGGTGACACCAGGGCCATTGGGTTATATATACTGTACTTACTGTATATATAATTAAATTGATTAATTTATATGATATGTTCATTTTTCAAGTCCACATGTACAGTGCTCAAATTAATTGTGTGTGTGTGTGTGTGTGTGTGTGTGTGTGTGTGTGTGTGTGTGTGTGTGTGTGTGTGTGTGTGTGTGTGTGTGTGTGTGTGTGTGTGTGTGTGTGTGTGTGTGTGTGTGTGTGTGTGTACGTGTACGTGCGTGTGTGTACGTGCGTGTGTGTGTGTTGCTTAAATGTATTGATAAAGGGAGTACAGTTTTAGGACATGCAGCTCCCAAAGTTCAGAATCTCACTTCCCGGGTCTCTCCCTTCCCATTAGCCAGTTCAGTAATGTTTAGTAACTACAATGTTGACCCATCCTCAGTTTTCTCCTATCACAGCCATTAAACTCTGCAACTGTTTTATAAAGTCACCAATAGGCATCATGGTCAAATCACTGAGCTGTTTCATTCCTCTCCGGGCAACTGAGTTAGGAAGGAAGCCTGTATCTTTGTAATGACTGGGTGTATTGATACGCCATCCAAAGTGTAGTTAATAACTTCACATAGGCGTTGGAAATCCTCCCTGGTCTTTGTGGTTGAATCTGTGTTTGAAATGCACTGCTCAACTGAAGGACCTTACAGATTATTCTATGTGTTGGGGTTACAGAGATGAGGTAGTCATTCAAAAATCATGCTAAACACTATTATTGCACACAGAGTGAGTCCATGCAACTTCTTATGTGACCTATTACACTTTTTTAACGATTGCTTACACACTAAAATTAAACTTTTCCCACAATTAGCAAAACCCTACACTCAAGGAGCAAAACACAAGGCTAGATTTGCACAACCGTAAGCACATTGTCAGCTTCACACTATTTGCAAAACATTACACACAGTGATTTACAAAAACACTAAACACACTTGTATACATCAGACACAGAAGTATATCATGATGTCACTTCCTTCCAAATTCCAAAGCACTGACTATCAAATTACCACACCTATGAGCCAATCTGTTAAACACAGCCATCAGGTGCACAAACACATGATTGCTAAATTGTAGACCACACCAATCAGGTTTAAGCACTATAAAATTAGAGCAGGTAGGTTCATCTGCCTTCAACCAAAATGGAAGGAGTCAGAAGAAGAGTGAGGGTGAGAGGAGGAGTACACAGAGGAGAAGGAGGTAGAGGAAGAGGCAGAGGCCAAGCCAGAGGTCGAGGAAGACCTGATGCAGAAGGAGAACGTGCACAAAGAAGAAGAGGACCAAACTTATCAAATGACATTCGTGCAACACTAGTGGACCATGTTGTGAACCACGGATTGACGCTGAGGGAGGCTGGACTGAGAGTTCAGCCAAATCTTAGCAGATATACAGTGGCATCTGTCATAATTCACGCAAGAACAAGAGAGAGAGATAATAAACATGGTTTTGGCCAATAATGCTATCAGGCTCAGAGAACTACAAGCAAACATTATCGGTGACCATGCCATTTTCAATAATGTCCATCAGGTCTCTCAGTCAACACTGGCACGCATCCTGAAAAAGACATCAGGTTCAAATGAAACAACTTTATCGAGTGCCTTTGAGCGGAATTCAGAGAAGGTCAAACGGCTGCGGCATGAGTATGTGGAGGTTTGTATTGTTCACTTTAGCACTGTGATGTTGCATACTGCACACATTACTTTTTTACATTGACTGTATACTAGACCTATCCTGAACTACACAATCTTGTCTTTCACTGTATTTCAGAGAGTTTGGCAGATGGGTGCTGAGGAAATCCTGCATGAATTCATATATATTGATGAGGCAGGGTTCAACCTCACAAAAGCAAAGAGAGGCAGAAATATCATTGGCCACAGGGCTATAATCAATGTCCCAGGGCAACGTGGGGGTAACATCACCCTTTGCGCTGCCATTTCACAGCATGGGGTTCTCTTCCGTCATGCCAAAATGGGCCCTTACAACACACCTCACATTCTTGCATTTTTGGACCGATTGCACCACATCGTCACAGCAGGTAATGAAATTTACCAGATGCAATACACTGTCATCTGGGACAATGTGTCATTCAACTGCTCTGGTCCAGAACTGGTTTCAACACCATCCACAGTTGACAGTACTATACCTTCCACCATACTCTCCGGTTTCTAAACCCTATCGAATAGTTTTTCTCTGCATGGCGGTGGAAGGTTTACGATCTCCAGCCCCAGGCTCAGGTACCCCTCATTCAGGCCATGGAGGATGCCTGTGACCACGTCGACGCCGCAGCTGTGCAAGGATGGATTCCACATTCAAGACGGTTCTTCCCGCGTTGTCTTGCTAATGAGGATATTGCTTGTGATGTTGATGAAATTCTCTGGCCAGATCCAGCTAGGCGAAGAGATAATGTATAGTATGTTTACTGTAGTATTTTCTGTACAATATTGTCAGTTTTTTTCAGATTATTTTTTATGTTTGTTGTTGTTGTTATTTACTGTAATTGTAACCTGTACTGGATACAGTATTTTACGTTTGTCTGTTGTTTGCTGAGCTAACAGTGTTATGCACACTACCGTAGTAGCATGACAACTGGGACATGTTTTGTTGTGATTCTCCATGTTGACATGTTGACTGATTTGGGTATACGGAGAGAAATAAATGATATTTTCCTCAGTCTGCAGCATTGGTCTTGTGTAGTGTTTGTATAGTTGCACTTTCTCTGTGTACTTCATTTACAGTACTCTAATCACTGAGAATTAGACTTGCTAAAAGTGTTTTAGGTTAGCAACAGCAGTGTGTAACTGGTTCAAAAAGATTGAAGTCATATGAAATGTGTGTTTTCGTATGGTAACAAAATATTGTTTTTATGAAGTCGTGTATAGTTTTGACAAAAGTGTTTCATTTTGTGTTCCACTTAGTGACACAGAGCTTTCCATGATAGTCCAAGTCCTCCTACACAAATGCGGCTCAATAAACATATACTAATATACTTTTCTCCCTAATAGATAACGTAATTGGAGCATTCTCAGGGTGACTGTTTGGGAATGTGTTGTGCACAATGTGGGACTGTATACACTCTCAGCTAGCAATCCTAAAATCACCCCCTTAATGCCCCTAACTGTCCCCAACTTTCTCCATGACAAACGGCCTTCCATCCCTGTTAAGAGCCTTGTCCATCTACATGAAGAAAAAGAAAAGTCATTTTAAACGGAAAAGCTATGAAACGAAATCCAGCTGTCCACTGACTTAAACCCTTTTTCCAAAGAATATATTAAGGTTTTGTTTTTTCCCCTCTGAAAGAGTCTTCTGTGAGCATTACACTCACCCTTAAGTTTAACTGACCGCGACCCAATAGTCCAAACGAGGCACCCATAAAAACGCCAGTGAAATTGATTACAGTGAAAACCTATCTTCCCATCGTTAATTTCACCCCGATTAAATGTTATCCTATACACTAACGGTACAACTGACTCTAAAGTTACCCTGAAATGAGATCCCTGGGAAGGCTTCAGAGAGGCCTAAGATGCTTTGAGTGTGTCCCCAATGGCACCTTTTTTCCTGTATAGTGCACTACAAATGGAAGAGGGTTTTATTTGGGATTCAAACTTTGTCTAGATTTGGTTCTACTCCAAAAAGCTACGCTATGGGGAACTAGCTTAATATACTGACAGTCACAACCGCAAAGCCTGGTCCAAGTTCATCACACTGAGGCCTTGTCCAAGTTCATCACACTGAGGCCTTGTCCAAGTTTATCACACTGAGGCCTTGTCCAAGTTCATCACACTTAAGCCTGGTTCAAGTTCATCACACTGAGGCCTTGTCCAAGTTCATCACACTGAAGACTGGTCCAAGTTCATCACACTGAAGCCTGGTCCAAGTTCATCACACTGAGGCCTGGTCCAAGTTCATCACACTGAAGCCTGGTCCAAGTATGTTACACTGATGTAAAAGATACTAGAGTTCACAAAGTTCAAGGACTGGCACTGACACTAAATCGGTACATGTGTGTGTGTGTCTGTTGGTGTGGTAATTAACGGTCTTGCCTAGCAGCACACTGCCATGGGTCAGCGTTTCATTGGCCTCTCTCTTGAAAAGAGAAAGAGAACATGATCTGGCCAGCGTAGCCGAGGGGATATATTTACAGTTACATTATACCAATCAGCGCACCGTGCCCATATATATACTTTACACATATTGAATCATATTCTCGCTGTGGGTGTGAGACCTAAGAAACTTTCCTTACAGAACTGTCCTAAAAATAATACCACAGGGATGCGTGCCCGGCCCACACCCGACCACACCACACCTCACCAGACCAGACCACACCAGACCACACAACACCAGACCAAACCAGACCAGACCACACCAGGCCACACCGGACCAGACCACACCACACCAGACCACACCACACCAGACCACATAAGACCAGACCACACCACACCAGACCACACCACACCAGACCACATAAGACCACACCACACCAGACCACACCACACTACACCAGACCACACAGCACCACACCACACTACACCACACCAGACCAGACCAGACCACACCACACCAGACCACACCAGTCCACACTACACTACACCACACCACACCACACCAGACTACACTACACCACACCAGACCACACTACACCACACCAGACCACACTACACCACACCACACCACACCACACCAGACTACACTACACCACACCAGTCCACACTACACTACACCACACCACACCAGTCCACACCACACCACACCAGACCACATAAGACCAGACCACACCACACCAGACCACACCACACCAGACCACATAAGACCACACCAGACCAGACCAGACCACACCACACCAGTCCACACTACACTACACCACACCACACCAGTCCACACTACACTACACCACACCACACCACACCAGACTACACTACACCACACCAGACCACACTACACCAGACAACACCAGACCACACCAGACCACACTACACCACACCAGACCACACCACACCAGACCAGACCACACCACACCAAACCAGACCAGACCACAACACAACACAACACACCACACCACACCAGACCACACCACACTACACCACACCACACCAGACCACACTACACCACACCACACCACACCACACCACACTACACCAGACCACACCAGACCAGACCACACCACACCACACCAGACCAGACCATACTAGACCACACCAGACCAGACCACACCACACTACACCACACCACACCAGACCACCCTACACAACGCTACACCAGAATTAGCTAACAACAGCAAGCTAGCTAAATAAGACAAATTACCTAGCAACTGCAAGCTAGCTAGCTAAATTGCCATAAATGTTTAATGCTTTTCGACCTGTTCCCAAATTAATATAACTGGTTCAGAGTTTGTTTTGATATTTCAACCTGCGTGTCGTGATTGCGTTTGGTGTGGGGGGACAAAATCAATGTGCGCACGATGGCGCGGCTGGTTTGGGTACGGTGTAATGATGAAGTCCAGGCGTGCCTAATGATGGGGTCCAGCGATTTTACTTCGACTGTTGAAAAGCGATTTCCCAAGTATAAATACAGTAAAGTACATACACTAAAGAGTTTTAAAAGAAAGTATGTTTTGAGGTAAATAGTGTTTTTTAGACACAACTGCAAAGTTCTAGGAGTTGGTCTGATTTAAATATTGTGATGTCATCAGCCTCTCTTCTTGCCTGAGGAACAAGAGGACCAATAGAGGACCAATAGAGGACCAATAGAGGACCCCCCACGCTATATCATGACATACATGGACCACCTATTGACATGTGCCTCTTGTTCAGTAAAGCAGCCGTTAAAATGAAGTGAAAAGATATCTGAAAACGCCACTTTAATTTAGCTAGTTTCCCTCAGTCTGTATGTACGCATAGTGAACTATCCTGGAGTATCGGGCCCCGATGTGGGTTCAACCCATTGACTTCTCTCCTTTTACCCCTGACCTCCCAGCGACCTTGGTCCTAGGTCCAAAGAGACGCAGCAGAGCAAAGAACCAGCGTGGGACGATGAGTTCTCACATGGAATCTACATGAACTTCTCAACGTCAGGAAAGGGAAAGAGGCCCGCTGTGGCTCATTGCTGGCTTACTGCAGTTGGACCATTCCGTCCCTGTCTGATATCTCACAGTTCACTGCATGCACCTGGGACTGGAGACACTTACACAGTGCATCCAAAATGACACCCTATTCCCTATATATTGCACTATTTTCAACCAGGGCCCTCATAGGGCTCAGGTCCAAAGTAGTGCACTATCTAAGGCAGGGATGGGCAACTTTGATGGGGGTAGGGGCCATAAAAAAAACAGAAATCATCATGAGGGCCCGGAGCGGCTCGTGGGTCTGCATATCCCCCAAAAATTGGTCAGTTTAAGATAGAAATATCTGTTTGTGAATTGGATGCATCTCAATCCACCGCATCCTGTATATCGCACTTATGCGTCTGCGGTGAAAGGTGACAGAGCTAGAGCGGTGCTGGTCAGACCATGAGACATCCCGAAAATGTGTCTTCCCACAAAATCATCTGTAGCGTCCAAACGGTTTGGCCTACATTTAGGTTTGGCCTAAAGCGAATATGACCGCTCTATGGAAAGATAAGACTCTCACCGTTTTGCTCTACAATACCCACATGCATCTTCGGACTCGTCTGAAGTCAGTACAGCCTATCTGCCAACTTACGTCTGTAGCATCCGAACAGTTTTGGCTGCACACTTATATATGGAAAACTGAGAGTCTCACGAACAAGTACATGTCAGTTGGTTTGCTCTAGGATGTCCACAGGCCTCTCAAGACTCGTCTGAAGGTCCCCTGGTACCAGCTGAAAAAATTTATGGAAGTATACATGGAGACTCTTAAGGCTAGGCGTCCCGCTAGCGGGACACCTGTCGACAACATCCGGTAAAATTGGAGGGCGCGCAGCAATTCAAATAAATCATTGTAATATTAAACAGTTATGAACATACAAGTATCTTATATCGGTTAAAAGCTTAAATTCTTTTTAATCTAACTGCATTGTCCGATTTACAAGAGGCTTTACAGCGAAAGCATACCATTCGATTGTTTGAGGATGGCGCCCCACATCAACATATTTTTCAACCAGCACAGGCTTCATAAAATCACAAATAGCGATTAAATAATCACTTACTTTTTGAAAATCTTCCTCTGTTTGCAATCCAAAGGGTCCCAGCTACAACATGAATGGTCGTTTTGTTAGATAAAATCCTTCTTTATAGCCCAAAAAGTCTGTTTAGTTGGCGCCATCGATTTCAGTAATCCACTCGTTCAACATGCAGACAACGGAATCCAAAAAGCTACCGCTAAACTTTGTTCAAACATGTCAAACTACATTTCTATTTAATCCTCAGGTACCCTAAAATGTAAATAAATTATAATATTTCATATGGAGAAAAAGTATGTTCAATAGAAAAGTAAAATTAGCAAGTGCGCATCCCCTTTCGTCGCGCGCCCACAGACTGATTTTCCACTGTGACTCCCGGTACCAAAACTCAAAATTCTTCCTTGTTTTAGAAGAAACAAGCCTAAAACCTTGATCAAAGACTATTGACATCTAGTGGAAGCCATAGGAACTGCAATCTGGGAGCTGGAATTGCATAGGACCCATAGCTTCTATTATAAGAGCCTGGGTTCTCAAAAAAAAAGAAAAATCCGGTTGGATTTTCTTTAGATTTTCTCCTACCACATCAATTGTGTTATATAATCATATATTATTTTAACATTTCTACAAACTCAAAGTGTTTTCTATCCAATGCTACCAATTATATGCATATCCTGGCTTCTGGGCCTGAGTAAGAGGCAGTTTACTTTGGGCACGTCAGTCAGGTGGAAATTCTGAAAAAAAGTTAATATATGTAAAAAGAAATCACTCAGGTAGGACAAACACTTCAGAAAAAACGTCATTTTTATTTATTTTTTGGGACTATCTGTTATTCAATGCTTTTGTGTTGGGGCTAATAGCAGTAAGGACAAAACAAATAATTCATAATTTTTTTTTTTACATATTTTTTGGATACTTCAAGAGGTCTTAAAATTACAAATCAAATAGCAAAATGATCATTGGTATGACCTTCTTAAAACAATTGCATATAGCTTAGTAGGGTTATAGTTAAGGGAAGGGTTATCTAACAGGGTGTCACACCCTGATCTGTTTCACCTGTCTTTTTGATTGTCTCCACCCCCCCTCCAGGTGTCGCCCATCTTCCCCATTATCCCCTGTGTATTTATACCTGTGTTCTATACCTGTGGTCTGTTGCCAGTTCGTCTTGTTTGTTCGAGTCAACCAGCTTTTTGTGTCTCACCTCCTGCTTTTTCTAGTCTCTCTTTTCTTGCCCTCCTGGTTTTGACCCTTGCCTGTCCTGACTCTGAGCCCGCCTGCCTGACCACTCTGCCTGTCCCTGAGCCTTTCTGCCGACCTGTACCGCTGCCCCCCCTCTGGATTACTGACCTCAGCCTTACCCAGACCCTGAGCCTGCCTGCCGTCCGGTACCCGACCTTTGGTTTTCTGACCCTTGCCTTGACCTGCCTATTGCCTGCACGAGTTGAAACATTAAACAATTGTTTATTCGACATGGTCTGCATCTAGGTCTTCCCTTCATACCTGATACAGGGTTAAGGTTAGGGTTAGCTAACATGCTAAGTAGTTGCAAAGTAGCTCAAAAGTTGTAAATAGTTGCTAATTCTCTAAAATTCTGAAGTTGTCGGGGATGAGATTTGAACATGCAACCTTTGGGTTGCTAGACAGTCGGCATTGTACCCTCCTTTTGTTTTTTCCTTAAGTTACCTTCTGTCTTATGTAACCATACCAAATGTAACACATCATACTAATTTCAGTGTCCCGGATTTACATGTACTATGTTACGTCTAGTCTGAGACCAGGCTGAGTGACTTCATACAGTTCTGTCCACATAATAACAACAAACGTAACATATCATACTAATTTCAGTGTCCCGGATTTACATGTACTATGTTACGTTTAGTCGACCAGGCTGGTCATTGTGGAGGGAGTCGAGGGAGGCCGGGTAGTCCTTAGGACAGGTGTTCAGCTGCAACATATGATACATCATCAAAACATTCAGCCAGGCAGTGGTAGAAAAAGTACCCAACTGTCATACTTGAGGAAAAGTAAAGATACCTTAATAGAAAATTACACAAGTAAAATTCTACTTCAGTAAAAGTATTTGGTTTAAAATATACTTAAGTATCAAAAAGTGACAGGATAAATCATTTCAAATTCCTTATATTAAGCAAACCAGATGACACCATTTTCTCAACATTCAGACATCATTTACAAACAAAGCATGTGTGTTTAGTGAGTCCACCAGATCCGAGGCAGTAGTGATGCCCAGGGATGTTCTCTTGATAAGTGCGTAAATTTGACTTTTCCCTGTCCGGCAAAGCATTCAAAATATAACGAGTACTTTTGGGTGTCAAGGAAAATGTATGGAGTAAAAAAGTATATTTTCTTTAGGAATGTAGTGAAGTAAAAGTTGTCAAGAATATAAATAGTAAAGTAAAGTACAGACACCCCAAAAAACTACTTAACTAGTACTTTAAAGTATTTTTACTTAAGTACTTTACACCACTGCTGCCAGGTACATCAATCCAATAGATAAGTAAATAGCCTTGCACGAACCTTGGCTTGTGCCAGCCTGAATGGCTCATAGGAGCAGGAGCCTGTTTCTGTAGCGTGACGCAGCTTGATGTACAAGTCCACCCCTGGACAGGAAGCTAGTCTATCGCAGGTCCTTACCCCCCCAATCTATCTCCTTAATGTTGAGTGCCAAGCAGAGACTCACATGGTCCTATTTTTACAGTCTTTGGTGTGACTTCCAACCGTTCCAATCTCAGGGCGGCCACTAACCACAAGGCCACTGAGTTGGATAGTTGGATAGTAGACTATAGTATAAATCATGTACTGACCTAGTAGTACCCAGTCACAGATGACCCAACGTCTGATGCCATTATCAGCTGTGGACGAGTCGGAGAGTCAAGTCAAGTCATCATTTTACTCAAAACTAATTTATCAAAACCACACAAAATTAACCACGACGCATTGGAGTCTGAATGCTCTTTTGACCTGACAATGTGGGATGAACTTCGACAGTGTTAGTTCGCCCCACCAGTCAGACACACAGCTGTTTTGTCCAGTTGGCTGGGGAGGAATGTGCTGCCATGCGAGACAAACCAACAAACCAGGAGAAGACTTTCATGAAAGGATTAGGACACTTAGTACTGACGGCATGAATGAGGGTCGGCAGAAGGACGAGAGAGAGAGAGAGAGAGAGAGAGAGAGAGAGAGAGAGAGAGAGAGAGAGAGAGAGAGAGAGACAGGATGAAATGATCCAATTAATCTTTCAACTCCATTTCCCCGCCTGAGAGGAGATGCTGGCGGGTGTAAATGGCAACAATCAAAACAAGATGTAAAGATCTGTACCGTTGTGTGGCTTCGCCCTAGAGGCTAACATAACAGAGAGACAGAATAGAGCAGGAATCCTTTGTATGCAGGGCCGTTAAGCACCCGTTATTTTAAAGGGAGCACAAAGTCAAGTCATGAAATTACAAACGTTTGAAACAGTTTTTTCCAGAGATCTAGAGGCATAAACATTATGCTTAATTCTATGTTAAAAAAAAAAAAGCTGTCTGTATCCTCCTGACTGGTGGGTCTTTACTAAAGAAACTAAACACGGCTCTCTACATCTCTGCTAAATTCTGGGTAAAAGATTGAAAGGAACATGAGTCTTATTCAGTACATTTACATATTGCTTGCTTTTCTAAAGTCTACCAACCTTGACAGGGATACTGGTACTGTAAGGGGTAAAGAATGATTCTCCATGGACACTGGTACTGAAGGGTAAAGAATGATTCTCCATGGACACTGGTACTGAAGGGGTAAAGAATGATTCTCCATGGACACTGGTACTGTAAGGGGTAAAGAATGATTCTCCATGGAAACTGGTACTGTAAGGGGTAAAGAATGATTCTCCATGGACACTGGTACTGAAGGGGTAAAGAATGATTCTCCATGGACACTGGTACTGTAAGGGGTAAAGAATGATTCTCCATGGACACTGGTACTGAAGGGGAAAATAATGATTATCCATGGACACTGGTACTGTAAGGTTGGGGTAAAGAATGATTCTTCATGGACACTGGTACTGAAGGGGTAAAGAATGATTCTCCATGGACACTGGTACTGAAGGGGTAAAGAATGATTCTTCATGGACACTGGTACAGTAAGGGGAAAATAATTATTCTCCATGGACACTGCAGATTTAATTAATGTTTAATTAGAGTAAGCTACACAACTTCAGGGACACATCAAATATGAAGAGAAATCATATGAGCCGTTCACTCCAAACCTAGAACTCCTCAAACTCCGTGGTTCTATCGTGTGCCTCTGTATGTGTATTAGCTGCTGCCAAGGCAGAATTAAGGCAGCTAATAATATTTAAAAAACATTACAATACATTCACAACACACTGTGTGCCCTCAGGCCCCTACTCCACCACTATCACATATCTACAGTACAAAATCCATGTGTATGTGTGTGTGTATAGTGAGTATGTTATCATGTGTGTGTGTGTGTATAGTGAGTATGTTATCGTGTGTGTGTGTGTGTGTGTGTGTGTGTATGCATGTATCACAGTCCTCGCTGTTCCATAAGGTGTTTTGTATCTGTTTTTTTAATCTAATTTACTTAGTAATCTCAGTTACTTGATGTGGAATAGAGTTCCATGTAGTCATGGCTCTATGTAGTACTGTGCGCCTCCCATAGTCTGTTCTGGACTTGGGGACTGTGAAGAGACCACTGGTTGCATGTCTTGTGGGGTATGCATGGGTGTCTGAGCTGTGTGCCAGTAGTTTAGACAGACAGCACGGGGCATTCAACATGTCAATACCTCTCATAAATACAAGCAGCGATGAAGTCAATCTCTCCTCCACTTTGAGCCAGGAGAGATTGACATGCATATTATTAATATTAGCTCTCTGTGTACGTCCAAGGGCCAGCCGTGCTGCCCTGTTCTGAGCATATTGCAGTTTTCCTAAGTCCTTTTTTGTGGCACCTGACCACACGACTAAATAGTAGTCAAGGTGCCACAAAACTAGGGCCTGTAGGACCTGCCTTGTTGATAGTGTTGTTAAGAATGCAGAGCATCACTTTATAATAGACAGACTTCTCCCCATCTTAGCTACTGTTGTATCAATATGTTTTGACCATGACAGTTTACAATCCAGGGTTACTCCAAGCAGTTTAGTCACCTCAACTGGCTCAATTACCACATTATTCATTGCAAGATTTAGTTGAGATTTAGGGTTTAGTGAATGATTTGTCCTAACTACAATGCTTTTAGTGTTGGAAATATTTAGGAATAAGTTATTCCTTGCCACCCACTCTGAAAGTAACAGCAGCTCTTTAAATGTTGCAGTCATGTCAGTCGCTGTAGTAGCTGACATGTATGGTGTTGAGAGTTGCAGTCATTTCAGTCGCTGTAGTAGCTGACATGTATGGTGTTGAGTGTTGCAGTCATTTCAGTCACTGTAGTAGCTGACGTGTATAGTGTTGCAGTCATTTCAGTCGCTGTAGTAGCTGACGTGTATAGTGTTGAATGTTGCAGTCATTTCAGTCGCTGTGATAGCTGATGTGTATAGTGTTGAGTGCTGCAGTCATTTCAGTCACTGTAGTAGCTGACGTGTATAGTGTTGAGTGTTGCAGTCTTTCAGTCGCAGTAGTAGCTTACATGTATGGTGTTGAGTGTTGCAGTCATTTCAGTCGCTGTAGTAGCTGACATGTATGGTGTTGAGTGTTGCAGTCATTTCAGTCGCTGTAGTAGCTGATGTGTATAGTGTTGAGTGTTGCAGTCATTTCAGTCGCTGTAGTAGCTGATGTGTATGGTGTTGAGTGTTGCAGTCATTTCAGTCGCTGTAGTAGCTGACGTGTATAGTGTTGAGTGTTGCAGTCATTTCAGTCGCTGTGATAGCTGATGTGTATAGTGTTGAGTGTTGCAGTCATTTCAGTCACTGTTGTAGCTGATGTGTATAGTGTTGAGTGTTGCAGTCATTTCAGTCGCTGTAGTAGCTGACGTGTATAGTGTTGAGTGTTGCAGTCATTTCAGTCGCTGTAGTAGCTGATGTGTATGGTGTTGAGTGTTGCAGTCATTTCAGTCGCTGTAGTAGCTGACATGTATGGTGTTGAGTGTTGCAGTCATTTCAGTCATTTCAGTCACTGTAGTAGCTGACGTGTATAGTGTTGAGTGTTGCAGTCATTTCAGTCGCTGTAGTAGCTGATGTGTATAGTGTTGAGTGTTGCAGTCATTTCAGTCGCTGTGATAGCTGATGTGTATAGTGTTGAGTGTTGCAGTCATTTCAGTCACTGTTGTAGCTGATGTGTATAGTGTTGAGTGTTGCAGTCATTTCAGTCGCTGTAGTAGCTGACGTGTATAGTGTTGAGTGTTGCAGTCATTTCAGTCGCAGTAGTAGCTGACGTGTATAGTCTTGAGTGTTGCAGTCATTCAGTCGCAGTAGTAGCTGACGTGTATAGTGTTGAGTGTTGCAGTCATTTCAGCCGCAGTAGTAGCTGACATGTATAGTGTATAGTGTTGCAGTAATTTCAGTCGCTCTAGTAGCTGACGTGTATAGTGTTGAGTGTTGCAGTCATTTCAGTCGCTGTGATAGCTGATGTGTATAGTGTTGAGTGTTGCAGTCATTTCAGTCGCTGTGGTAGCTGACGTGTATAGTGTTGAGTGTTGCAGTCATTTCAGTCGCTGTGATAGCTAACGTGTATAGTGTTGAGTGTTGCAGTCATTTCAGTCGCTGTGATAGCTGATGTGTATAGTGTTGAGTGTTGCAGTCATTTCAGTCGCTGTAGTAGCTGATGTGTATAGTGTTGAGTGTTGCAGTCATTTCAGTCGCTGTGGTAGCTGACGTGTATAGTGTTGAGTGTTGCAGTCATTTCAGTCACTGTAGTAGCTGACGTGTATAGTGTTGAATGTTGCAGTCATTTCAGTTGTTGTAGTAGCTGACGTGTATAGTGTTGAGTGTTGCAGTCATTTCAGTCGCTGTAGTACAGTGAGGGAAAAAAGTATTTGATCCCCTTCTGATTTTGTACATTTGCCCACTGACAAAGAAATGATCAGTCTATAATTTTAATGGTAGGTTTATTTGAACAGTGAGTGACAGAATAACAACAAAAAAATCCAGAAAAACGCATGTGAAATTTTTTATAAATGGAATTGCATTTTAATGAGGGAAATAAGTATTTGACCCCCTCTCAATCAGAAAGATTTCTGGCTCCCAGGTGTCTTTTATACAGGGTAGCTGAGATTAGAGCACACTCTTAAAGGGAGTGCTCCTAATCTCAGTTTGTTACCTGTATAAAAGACACCTGTCCACAGAAGCAATCAATCAATCAGATTCCAAACTCTCCACCAAAGAGCTCTCCAAGGATGTCAGGGACAAGATTGTAGACCTACACAAGGCTGGAATGGGCTACAAGACCATCGCCAAGCAGCTTGGTGGGATGGTGACAAGAGTTAGTTGGTGCGATTATTCGCAAATGGAAAAAACACAAAAGAACTGTCAATCTCCCTCGGCCTGGGGCTCCATGCAAGATCTCACCTCGTGGAGTTGCAATGATCATGAGAACGGAATCAGCCCAGAACTACACGGGAGGATCTTGTCAATGATCTCAAGGCAGCTGGGACCATAGTCACCAAGAAAACAATTGGTAACACACTACGCCGTGAAGGACTGAAATCCTGCAGCACCCGCAAGGTCCCCCTGCTCAAGAAAGCACATATACATGCCCGTCTGAAGTTTGCCAAAGAACATCTGAATGATTCAGAGGACATCTGGGTGAAAGTGTTGTGATCAGATGAGACCAAAATGGAGCTCTTTGGCATCAACTCAACTCACCGTGTTTGGAGGAGGAGGAATGCTGCCTATGACCCCAAGAACACCATCCCCACCGTCAAACATGGAGGTGGAAACATTATGCTTTGGGGGTGTTTTTCTGCCAAGGGGACAGGACAACTTCACTGCATCAAAAGGGACGATGGAAGGGGCCATGTACCGTCAAATCTTGGGTGAGAACCTCCTTCCCTCAGCCAGGGCATTGAAAATGGGTCACAGATGGGTATTCCAGCATGACAATGACCAAAAACACACGGCCAAGGCAACAAAGGAGTGGCTCAAGAAGAAGCACATTAAGGTTCTGGAGTGGCCTAGCCAGTCTCCAGACCTTAATCCCATAGAGAATCTGTGGAGGGAGCTGAAGGTTCGGGTTGCCAAACTTCAGCCTCGAAACCTTAATGATTTGGAGAAGATCTGCAAAGAGGAGTGGGACAAAATCCCTCCTGAGATGTGTGCCAACCTGGTGGCCAACTACAAGAAACGTCTGACCTGGTGGCCAACTACAAGAAACGTCTG
Organism: Brachymystax lenok tsinlingensis; assembly: GCA_030435695.1. NCBI lineage: Eukaryota > Metazoa > Chordata > Actinopteri > Salmoniformes > Salmonidae > Brachymystax > Brachymystax lenok. The sequence goes on from CM059796.1 coordinate 35,558,750, forward strand.
TGATTGCCAACAAGGGTTTTGCTGTCACGATCTCCATTAACGGACCAAGGCGCAGCGTGCCGGGTGGAGTTAAACATGTTTATTTCCACCAGGAAAGGAAGAAAAAAGGGCTACTAAAGTATGGCTCCCAATCAGAGACAACGATGGACAGCTGTCCCTGATTGAGAGCCCTACCCGGCCAACAGCAAAGAAATACAAAAACTATAACATAGAATGCCCACCCCAAATCACACCCTGACCAAACCAAAAAGAGACATAAACAGGCTCCTACCGGTCAGGGCGTGACAGTACCCCCAAAGGTGCGGACTCCGGCCGCAAACCTGACCCTATCGGGAGGGTCTGGGTGGGCATCTATCCGCTTGTGGCGGCTCTGGTGCGGGACGAGACCCGCACCACCTCTGGCTCCCTCGTTGCGGGCCCCGGACTGGGCAACCTCATTGCGGGCCCCGGACTGGGCAACCTCGTTGCGGGCCCCGGACTGGGCACCCTCGTTGCGGGCCCCGGACTGGGCACCTCGCTCGGACTGGGCACCTCGCTGCGGGGATCGGACTCGCTGGACTGGGACCCTGCGGGCCCGGACTGGGGACCCTCACTGGCGGCTCAGGACTGGGGACCCTCACTGGCGGCTCAGGACTGGGGACCCTCACTGGCGGCTCAGGACTGGGGACCCTCACTGGCGAACCGGGACAGGGGAAGCACACGCGCACTCTGGCGCGGGGAGCAGGAACCGGCCGTACTGGGCTCGTAGCGCGCACTCTGGCGCGGGGAGCAGGAACCGGCCGTACTGGGCTCATGACGCGCACTCTGGTGCGGGGAGCAGGAACCGGCCGTACTGGGCTCATGACGCGCACTCTGGTGCGGGGAGCAGGAACTGGCCGTGCTGGGCTCGTGGCGCACTCTGGTGCGGGGAGCAGGAACCGGCCGTACTGGGCTCATGACGCACACTCTGGTGCGGGGAGCAGGAACAGGACGTGCTGGGTTCCCGACGAGCACAGGGATCCTGGAGCATGGAACAGGGATCCTGGAGTGTGGAGCAGAGACAGGACGTACTGGGCTGTGGATGCAAACCGGAGATTCTGCCCGTAGGACCGGTGCAGGATATCTTGGTCCTAGGAGACGCACTGGAGACCTGGCGCGCAGAGCTGGCACCACTCTACCAGGCTGCACACTGACCTTGGCATGACAGACGAGTGGCGCTGGGATCTCTCGCACTGGGCTGTGGACACGTACCGGAGACACTGCACGCAGAACTGGTGCAGGATATCTTGGTCCTAGGAGGCGCACCGGAGACCAGGAGCGCTGAGCTGGCACCACTCTACCAGGCTGCACACTCATCGTAGCCTGACAGATGAGTGGCGCTGGAATCTCTCGCACCGGGCTGTGAGAAACCGTGCGCAAAACTGCATAGCACGGTGTCCTTTCCGTGCGACGCTCTCCCCAACGCTCTCTCCACAAAGCACGAGGAGTTGGCTCAGGAGTCCCTCCTGAACCGGCCAACCTCCTCGTGTGCCCCCCCCAAAAAATTTTTGGGGGCTGCCTCTCGGGCTTCCGTGCCAGGCGAGTTCCAATGAACCTCTCCCTCTCCGGGTTCCACGCTCCATATATATCCTCGTAGTATCGCCGCTCCGCCGCCGCTGCTTCCAGCTCCTCTCTAGGACGGCGATACTCTCCAGGCTGGGTCCAAGCACCTCCATTGAAAAGTTCCACCTCCCAAGACCTAAGCTCCCAGGTCTCTCGCTGCTTGGTCTTTTTGTGGTGGGTAATTCTGTCACGATCTCCATTACTGGACCAAGGCGCAGCGTGCCGGGTGGAGTTAAACATATTTATTTCGACAACTCACTCAAATACAAAACAACAAACGAAGATCAAAACAGGTGTAGCACCAACAGTACACACACCTCAACAGAGTCAACTTCCCACCAGGAAAGGAAGAAAAAAGGGCTACTAAAGTATGGCTCCCAATCAGAGACAACGATGGACAGCTGTTCCTGATTGAGAGCCCTACCCGGCCAACAGAAAAGAAATACAAAAACTATAACATAGAATGCCCACCCCAAATCACACCCTGACCAAACCAAAAAGAGACATAAACAGGCTCCTACCGGTCAGGGCGTGACATTTGCCACCAAGTACTAAGTCATGTTTTGCAGAGGGGTCAAATACTTATTTCCCTCATTAAAATGCAATTCCATTCATAACATTTTTCACATGCATTTTTCTGGATTTTTTTTTTGTTATTCTGTCTCTCACTGTTCAAATAAACCTACCGTTAAAATTATAGACTGATCATTTCTTTGTCAGTGGGCAAATGTACAAAATCAGCAGGGGATCAAATACTTTTTTCCCTCACTGTAGCTGACGTGTATAGTGTTGAGTGTTGCAGTAATTTCAGTCGCTGTAGTAGCTGACGTGTATAGTGTTGAGTGTTGCAGTCATTTCAGTCGTTGTAGTAGCTGACGTGTATATTGTTGAGTCAACCGCATACAAAGCCAGTGGCAATTCCTTTCTAAAGATTGAAATAAGTAATGGGCCTAGACAGCTGCCCTGGGGAATTCCTGATTCTAACTGGATTATGTTGGAGAGGATTCCATTAAAGAACACCCTTGGTGTTCTGTTAGACAGGTAACTCTTTATCCACATTATAGCAGGGGGTGTTAAGCCATAACACATTCGTTTTTCCAGCAGCAGACTATAATCGATGTCAAAAGCTACACTGAAGTCTAACAAGACAGCCCCCACAATCTTTTTATCATCAATTTCTCTGAGCCAATCATCAGTCATTTGTATAAATGCTGTGCTTGTTGAGTGTCCTTCCCTATAAGCGTGCTGAAAGTCTGTTGTCAGTTTGTTTACTGTGAAATAGCATTGTATCTGGTCAAACACCATTTTTTCCAGAAGTTTACTAAGGGTTGGTAACAGGCTGATTGGTCGGCTATTTGAGCCTGTAAAGGGGGCTTTACTATTCTTAGGTAGCGGAATGACTTTCGCTTCCCTCCAGGCCTGAGGGCACACACTTTCTAGTAGGCTTAAATTGAAGTGGCAAATAGGAGTGGCATCCTCGTCTGCTATCATCGTTGGACGGGGCCACAGTGTCTCCCGACCCCTCCTGTCTCAGCCCCCAGTATTTATGCTGCAGTAGTTTATCTGTCGGGGGGCTAGGATCCGTCTGTTATATCTGGAGTATTTCTCCTCTCTTATCCGGTGTCCTATGTGAATTTAAGTTTTCTCTCTCTCTCTCTCTCTCTCTCTCTCTCTCTCTCTCTCTCTCTCTCTCGCTCTCTCGCTCTCTCGCTCTCTCTCTCGCTCTCTCTCTCTCTCTCTCTCTCTCTCGCTCTCTCTCTCGCTCTCTCTCTCGCTCTCTCTCTCGCTCTAAATTCCCTGCGGCGTGAAAGAGGTATGGGACTGTAGGTGCGAGTAAGGATGACAAAAGCAGTAAGCGGTACCGTTAACAAGGAATTTATTCCGTCACACGGTAATTTTGGGGAAAAGGGGCTGAACGGAACCAAAGCAAAGAAAGTAAAAGTCAAAGCCCCCTCTCCTATTTTACCTGCCTACCCACAACTTACCTAACTTAGCACCACCTGGTGCACTAACCAAAATACAGGGGTGGTCCGTCCAGGTCTTACCTAGTGTGCATAGACAGTAAAATACTACGGGTTATGTATGCCCGCAGGCCTCTTGCCTAAGCACTCCCTAGGTGCCTTCCCCTTCCCCCCTGGGAACAAACACAGAAAAATACAAACAATCAATACGGACCTTTTGATAGACACCAGCAGGACCAGTTACAATATACTACAAAAGGAGCAACAACTATCAACACTCGGGTATAACCAAACAAACACTTAATCTTTAGCCATCAACCTCAATCAGTCTCCTTCTCTCTCCTTTGTCTTCTCCCTTCTGAGCAACAGAACACTGGCTTATATAGCTGGAGAAGGTGTCTAATGGGATACAGCTGTATCCTGACGAGGGGCGGGTCAGCTCCAATTAGTAAATGGGGAGAATTTCAGGAAGCCATCCTGAAACACACACATAAAAGCAAAAGCACAACACAGAAACTGGGGAACGTAACACGCCCACCACAAAACATGCAAACATACAGTTTGCAATAACAAAAAATGTAACACGCATCCCCAGTTACTAAACCCGTGATAGCGCATCGGCAACCACATTCGCTGAACCCTTCACATACTTAATTTGTACATTGTATCCTTGTACAATCAGAGCCCACCGCATAAGGCGGCGGTTCTGATTGTACATTTGCTTCAAAAACACTAAAGGATTATGGTCCGTGAAGACCAGCACAGGCAAGGCACTGGAGCCCACATATACTTCAAAAAACTGTAATGCTAGCAATAAAGCCAGCGTCTCTTGTTCAATGGTGGAGTACCTTGACTGACACGAGTTGAACTTACGGGAGAAGAAACTGACGGGCCGATCCATTCCTTCTTCATCTTCCTGTAAGAGAACCGCACCCACCCCACTATACTAGCGTCTACCTCCAACTTAAAAGGTTTATCAAAGTTAGGGGCAGCAAGCACTGGGGCACTACAAAGTAGCACTTTGGCAGACTCAAAAGCATAGTTACATTCTTGGGACCACTTAAATGGTACTTTGGGACTGAGCAGAGATGTAAGGAGCTACTACCGTCGAAAAATTCTTACAGAACGTGCGATAGTACCCTACCATCCCCAAGAATCTGCGCAACTGGCGGTAGTAGTGGGAGCAGGAAAAGCAACAATTGCTTCCACTTTGCCAGTTACTGGGCGCACTTGACCTCGTCCCACTTGCTTCCCTAAGTAAGTCACAGTTGCCTTCCCAAACTCACACTTGGCCAAATTGAGGGTTAAAGAAGCCTTCTCCAACCGCTGAAACACACTTCTCAAGGTGGCGAGATGATCAGTCCAAGTCGACGAATGAATCACCACATCGTCAAGGTATGCAGTGCAATTTGGCACATCCGCAAACACAATATTAACTAGCCGCTGAAAAGTAGCAGGTGCATTACACATTCCAAAGGGCATCACAGTGTATTGTACAAAGTTATCAGGCGTCACAAAAGCTGAGATGTCAGAAGCTCGAGAGGTCAGAGGCACCTGCCAATAACCTTTTAGCAAATCTAACTTACTAACGTAAGCAGAAGAGCCAATTCTATCAATGCAGTCGTCTAGCGAGGTAGAGGAAACGAATCAGACTTTGTAACAGCATTTACACGACGATAGTCCGTACATAAGCGGGACGATACCGTCAGGCTTAGGAACGAGAATACACGGGAACTCCAGGAGCTGTTACTGGGTTTTGCCATGTCATTCTCTAATAAATAAGCTACCTCACTTTTCATTATATCCCTTTTCTTTGCATTAACCCGATACGGATGCTGACGATAGGAGCCGCGTTCCCCACATCCACGTCATGTTCCAAGATGGACGTGCGACTTGGAACGCCCTGAAACACATTGAGAAAACTATTTATCAATATGATAAGATCATTAGTTTGATCGCCATCCAAATGTTCCATTTGAGAGGGTAACTTTTTCAGCATCTCCGAATTACATAGGCGTTCACATTGCTGTAACGTATGGCGTAACTCCAACCCGTCCTCCTTATCCTCCTCTAGGTTCCAGCCAGGTGTCAGCACCACTGCAGCCAAACTGGAGACGGCGGGCTGGACCGGCTTACCTGAGGAACTGTTGGGAGACTTACGCAGATAATACGCTTTCAGCATGTTAACATGACACACACGGGAAGAACGCCTACGATCTGGGGTCTTTATTACATAGTTGGTGTCACTGAGTTTCTTTTCCACAAGATATGGACCAGAAAAACGTGCGGACAGAGATGAGCCAGGGATTGGCAACAAAACTAAAACTTGATCCCCTGGTACAAAAGAACGGCCAACAGCCTTTTTGTCATAATGCAACTTCATGCGTTTTTGAGACGAGGAGAGAGACTTTTGGGCCAACGCACATGCCGCGTGCAGTCTCTCCCGAATCTTACTGACATAATCCAACACATTTTTAGGGGCGCTACTGGGTATAGGAGATAGGATATGCTCCTTCAAAACTTTTAGCGGACCCCGTGGGGTGTGTCCAAACACAAGGTCAGCCGGGCTGAACCCTAAGGACTCCTGTATTGTTTCCCTAATAGCAAATAGGACAAAGGGCACCCCCTCATCCCAATCGGTACTGGTATCCATGCAATACTTGCGTAGCATCGCCTTTAGCGCCTGATGCCAGCGCTTAGGGCCCCTTGACTCTCCGGATGATACGGACTAGAGACCTGATGGGTAATACACAATGTTTTTAACACATTTGAGAACAGTTTTGACATAAAGTTGGTTCCCTGATCAGTTTGGATTACTTTAGGGAGTCCAATCGTAGAGAAGAACTTCACTAGTGCCTTCACCACAGTCTTAGCCGTTATAGTACGAAGAGGTATAGCCTCTGGGTATCGAGTAGCACTGCACATTATTGTTAGTAAGAACTGGTTACCGCTTCTGGTTTTCGGCAACGGACCTACACAATCAATTATTACTCGTTCAAACGGTTCCTCTACTACAGGAATCGGGCAGAGCGGGGTATGATTCTCGCTTGGGGTGCGAGAGGTCCCGGGTTCAAATCCCGGATGAGCCCCCACTATGTTACGTACGCCTCTTGGAGGAGGGAACGCAACTCCCTGCTGCTCTAAATTCCCTGCGGAGTGAAAGAGGTATGGGACTGTAGGTGCGAGTAAGGATGACAAAAGCAGTAAGCGGTACCGTTAACAAGGAATTTATTCCGTCACACGGTAATTTTGGGGAAAAGGGGCTGAACGGAACCAAAGCAAAGAAAGTAAAAGTCAAAGCCCCCTCTCCTATTTTACCTGCCTACCCACAACTTACCTAACTTAGCACCACCTGGTGCACTAACCAAAATACAGGGGTGGTCCGTCCAGGTCTTACCTAGTGTGCATAGACAGTAAAATACTACGGGTTATGTATGCCCGCAGGCCTCTTGCCTAAGCACTCTCTAGGTGCCTTCCCCTTCCCCCCTGGGAACAAACACAGAAAAATACAAACAATCAATACGGACCTTTTGATAGACACCAGCAGGACCAGTTACAATATACTACAAAAGGAGCAACAACTATCAACACTCGGGTATAACCAAACAAACACTTAATCTTTAGCCATCAACCTCAATCAGTCTCCTTCTCTCTCCTTTGTCTTCTCCCTTCTGAGCAACAGAACACTGGCTTATATAGCTGGAGAAGGTGTCTAATGGGATACAGCTGTATCCTGACGAGGGGGCCGGGTCAGCTCCAATTAGTAAATGGGGAGAATTTCAGGAAGCCATCCTGAAACACACACATAAAAGCAAAAGCACAACACAGAAACTGGGGAACGTAACACTCTCAAACCACTCTCTCTTCTTCTCTCTCTGTCACTGTTAAACCACTCTCTCTTCTTCTCTCTCTGTCACTGTTAAACAACTCTCTCTTCCTTCTTACTCTTTCTCATGAACATCCCTGACAAAGTCGTTGGGTGCTCATAGAGCCGGACTCTCTCTCTCTGTCCGTCAGTAAGGCAATAGGCTACGTCAATAATGGCCTGTGATAGAAAAAGAGGGAGAGACAGAAAATAGAGAGAAAAGAGAGAGAAAGAAAGAAGTGAAGAAGCGAAGAAAGAAAGAGAGAGAGAGGCTTCACTTGCTTTGGAAATGTTAACATATGTTTCCCATGCTAATAAAGCCCCTTGAATTGAATTGAGAGAGAGAGAGAGTGGGAGGAGAGAGAGGGGGGAGGGGAGCAAGAGAGGGGAGGAGAGAGCGAGAGCGAGAGCGAGAGCGAGAGCGAGAGCGAGAGAGAGGAGGAGAGAGAGAGGATGAAATGATCCAATTAATCTTTCAACTCCATTTCTGGCCAGAGACACAGCCCTCGCTGCTATAATAATACTCTTACCCAATAGAAATGACCTGTGAAGTCATCATCATCATGTTCATCATCATCATCATCCTGCACATGACTCATATGGAGGACTACTTTCACCAAACCGACACACATGACACATATGGAGGACTACTTTCACCAAACCAGACACACATGACTCATATGGAAGACTAATTTCACCAAACCAGACACAATTCATATTCAGATTGTGTTTTATATTATAATTCCAATGGGATTGTGATTTGGGAAGGAATATCTGCCACCTGAGTGCTGTCATTACCCTTCCTCAGTGTGGTTTTCTCCAGGCCTTTCCTTTCTCAAGGTAAAGTGATTTGAAGTTTCTGACATTCTTCACAAGCAAGATAATCAACTGGGGCTGCAGTAGAGTGCTTGACATTTACAGGTAATTCCCCGATTAAGCCAGTGTTTAAGGGGAATGCCATCTCCAACAATTTGGGAACATTGTTGTCATCTCTCTACCATGACCCTGAATTGAATCTGCTTTTGTTGTTGACTAAACAGAGTTTAACAGAGGAGAGGATCTGACATCTCAAGATCTAGAGTATCCCGAACACCCTAATGCCCCAACATACAAGAGCATTCAAAGCTACATTAAATCAATGGGACATTGGGCCTACCCCAACCAAACCCTAACCACACTGGGCCAATTGTGCGCCGGAGTGGAATCAAACCAGGGTCTGTAGTGACGACGCTAGCAACTGAAATGCAGTGCCTTAGACCACTGCGCCACTCGGGAGCTCTGAAGACTCTATAATGTACAATCAAACAATGGTACACAAGTAATTTTAACATTCTTGTTGGACTGTAACAGCTTGTCTAACTGGTGAGGGACATTTAAAAAGAATCATATCGGTAAATGAGAATGGCAGTTAGAAAGTATTCAGACCCCTTGACTTTTTCCACATTTTGTAACATTAAATGTAAAAACAAATTGTAACTCTCCAGAGATGTTAGATCGGGTTCAAGTCCTGGCTCTGGCTGGGCCACTCCAGGACATTCAGAGACTTGTCCCCAAGCCACTCCTGTGTTGTCTTGACTGTGTGCTTACGTTCATTGTGAACCTTCGCCCCAGTCAGGTCCTGAGTGCTCTAGAGCAGGTTTTCATCAAGGATCTCTCTGTACTTTGCTCCGTTCATCTTTCCCGCGGTCCTGACTAGTCTCCCAGTCCCTACCGCTAAAAAACATCCCCACAGCATGATGCTGCCACCACCATGCTTCACCATAGGGATGGTGCCACGTTTCCTCCAGACGTGACGCTTGGCGTTTAGGCCAAAGAGTTCAGTCTTGGTTTTGGTCAGGGTTCTTGGTCGGGTTCTTCATCCCTGACCAAGGCCTTTCTCCCCGGATTGCTCAGTTTGGCCGGGCGGCCAGCTCTAGAAAGAGTCTTGTTGGTTCCAAACATCTTACATTTAAGAATGATGGAGGCCACTGTGTTCTTGGGGACCTTCAATGCTGCATACATGTTTTGGTACCCTTCCCCAGATCTGTGCCTCCACACAATCCTGTCTCTACGGACAATTCCTTCCACCTCAAGACTTGTTTTTTTTCTCTGACATGCACTGTCAACAATGGGACATTATATAGACAGGTGTGTGCCTTTCCAAATCATGTCCAATCAATTGAATTTACCACAGGTGGACTCCAATCAAGTTGTAGAAACATCTCAAGGATGATCAATGGAAACAGGATGCACCTGAGCTCAGCAGCCAGAGTGCTGCTCGGTGACAAACAGAGCTTCGGAAACACCTCATGCTGTCACAATGTTAAATGGAATTTACAGAGTGCTCAAGTAAGCACAGATGGAGAGGCTTTTATTAGCTCTTTGCCCCTGTCACACTATTGACCTGAGCCAAGCCAAGGCGTACTGTACTGTCCTAGCTCCACCATACATGCTGGAACCGTGATGCCCAAGCCATTCCCCTCGTTTGCCTATCAGACGTTGTTGTTGTGGTCTCTGGGTGGGCAGGGAGTACTGTTGTTGTTGTGGTCTCTGGGTGGGCAGGGAGTACTGTTGTTGTTGTGGTCTCTGGGTGGGCAGGGAGTACTGTTGTTGTTGTGGTCTCTGGGGTGGGCAGGGTGTACTATTCCCTAAAAAAAAAAATGCACCACCAACTAACCTTACACCTAAAATCACCACCCCCATCAACTGTTCTGCAGTAAAATCTCATACACCCAGGTACTTCTCTGCAGCTGCCACCTACACTTATTAAAAAACCCAAATCTACTACTTACTGGGATCCTCTCAGGATCCCTCACCCTTGACCCATCCTCCTCTACTTTTTTTCCACTGCCTCAGCATACGACACCTTCGGCACTACTCTGACGCTGGCCACCTCAGCCTGCCTCTCTCTCACCGGACACTTCCGATCCCCAGCAACACGGGCACCCCTACAGTTGACACACACAACTTTATCCACTGAAACGACACAATCCTCTACCCCATGTCCTTCTGCACACTTCCCACATCTTGGAATTTCCGTCCTACAAACTGCTGCAACATAAACGTTGCACCTGAAACAGCGCAGTGGATTCGGGCACAAAAGTTCTTACAGAATAACTGGTATAAACTAAACGTGACTTTGTGAAGGTAGAGACTTTGACTTGTTTGAGGTGCAACCAGGGGAAATTGCGTTTGTTTGAGATACGGTCGCCCAGAGGAGGGTGCGTTTGTTTGAGATACGGTCGCCCAGAGGAGGGTGCGTTTGTTTGAGGTACGGTCGCCCAGAGGAGGGTGCGTTTGTTTGAGGTACGGTCGCCCAGAGGAGGGTGCGTTTGTTTGAGGTACGACCGCCCAGAGGAGGGTGCGTTTGTTTGAGGTACGACCGCCCAGAGGAAGGTGCGTTTGTTTGAGGTACGGCTGCCCAGAGGAAGGTGCATTTGTTTGAGGTAGCCACCAAGAGGGTGCGTTTGTTTGAGGTGCGGACGCCTAGGGGAAGGAGCGTTTGTTTGAGGTGCGGACACCTAGGGGAGGGTGCGTTTGTTTGAGGTGCGGACGCCTAGGGGAGGGTGCGTTTGTTTGAGGTACAGCCACCAAGAGGAGGGTGCGTTTGTTTGAGGTGCGGCCGCCCAGAGGAGGGTACGTTTGTTTGAGGTGCGGACGCCTAGGGGAGGGTGCGTTTGTTTGAGGTGCTCCAATCCAATCCTGAGATGCTTTATAAATCAAATCAAATTTTATTGGTCACATACACATGGTTAGCAGATGTCATTCCGAGTGTAGCGAAATTCTTGTGCTTCTAGTTCCCGACAGTGCAGCAATATCTAACATGTAATCTAACAATTCCACAACAACTACCTAATACACATAGGCCCTGATCGTAGTTCAGCACTCCTCTCTTTCTGAGATACTTTATGAATACAGGCCCTGATCTTTTTAGTGTTGAAACAAACCTGTAGTTGAGTCATTCCCTGGAACCTGTGACCCCTTAACTCTGTCCAGTTTACTCCAAACAGACCGTTCCAAAGCAAAATACGGAACTGCCCTCCACCTCGCTATTGGACTAAACAGTCGTAAGAGTCTTGACAGAGATCCTCGATAGGCTACACCAGCTGTCTCTCTCTTGATGTTGGCTTTGATCCACTGTAAACTCCCTTATGTTTTGATTTTAGTGAGTCCAAACGCTGTAGACCAGAGGGTTATACTAGCAGGACAGCAGGACAGTCAGCTGACTAGCCTAAATAATCTGAAATGCATTTTTAAGTTTTAGGAAGATAAACTTGAAATTGGAATTCTCTAATTGACTCAGCAAACCAAAAAACACATATCTAAGTTTAGCTTTCTAAATGAACCGTAAAATCAACAATTATTTCTGCCTATTTATTACATTTAGCTGGCTAACTTATTGATGCTTCTTTGTGGTATACCCCCTTACCTTGGCGAGCAGAGGAACAACTGCCAACGCAATCACCAAGAGAGACAGGAAGTGATATCATCCTTAAGCAAGATGGCTGCCAGCTCTGTGAGTTACGATCAATCATGGGTTTAATGCTTTCACAAAGCCAAAGTGTGCTTGGATGTGTGTCTGTGCGTGTGTGGCTGTGTGTGTCTGTGCGTGTGTGTGTGTCTGTGCGTGTGTGTGAGTGTGTGTGTCTGTGTGTGTGTCTGTGTGTCTGTGTGTGCGTGTGTGCGTGTGTGTGTGTCTGTGCGTGTGTGTGTGTGTGTGTCTGTACGTGCGTGTGTGTGTCCATGCGTGTGCGTGTCCGTGTGCGTTGGCGTGTTTACTACAGCATCAATGACAGGGTTTGGCTCGGTCAAGTCAACTCACCTCCTCTAAGCTCTGAATTTACAGAGGGAAGTTATTGTACAGGACACATTCCTGCAACACCCTGTGTGTATAGCTAGATATAGCATGCATGGTGGTCCTGTGTGTATAGCTAGATATAGCATGGTGGCCCTGTGTGTATAGCTAGATATAGCATGCATGGTGGTCCTGTGTGTATAGCTAGATATAGCATGGTGGCCCTGTGTGTATAGCTAGATATAGCATGGTGGCCCTGTGTGTATAGCTAGTTATAGCAGAGTGGCCCTGTGTGAATAGCTAGATGTAGCATGGTGGTCCTGTGTGTATAGCTAGATATAGCATGGTGGCCCTGTGTGTATAGCTAGATATAGCATGGTGGCCCTGTGTGTATAGCTAGTTATAGCATGGTGGCCCTGTGTGTATAGCTAGATATAGCATGGTGGCCCTGTGTGTATAGCTAGATATAGCATGGGGGCCCTGTGTGTATAGCTAGTTATAGCATGGTGGCCTTGTGTGTATAGCTAGTTATAGCATGGTGGCCTTGTGTGTATAGCTAGTTATAGCATGGTGGCCCTGAGTGTATAGCTAGATATAGCATGGGGGTCCTGTGTGTATAGCTAGATATAGCATGGTGGCCCTGTGTGTATAGCTAGATACAGCATGGTGGTCCTGTGTGTATAGCTAGATATAGCATGGTGGTCCTGTGTGTATAGCTAGATATAGCATGGTGGCCCTGTGTGTATAGCTAGATATAGCATGGTGGTCCTGTGTGTATAGCTAGATATAGCATGGTGGTCCTGTGTGTATAGCTAGCTATAGCATGGTGGCCCTGTGTGTATAGCTAGATATAGCATGCATGGTGGCCCTGTGTGTATAGCTAGATATAGCATGGTGGCCCTGTGTGTATAGCTAGATATAGCATGGTGGCCCTGTGTGTATAGCTAGATATAGCATGGTGGCCCTGTGTGTATAGCTAGTTATAGCATGGTGGCCCTGTGTGTATAGCTAGATATAGCATGGTGGTCCTGTGTGTATAGCTAGATGTAGCATGGTGGTCCTGTGTGTATAGCTAGATATAGCATGGTGGTCCTGTGTGTATAGCTAGATATAGCATGGTGGTCCTGTGTGTATAGCTAGCTATAGCATGGTGGTCCTGTGTGTATAGCTAGATATAGCATGCATGGTGGCCCTGTGTGTATAGCTAGATATAGCATGCATGGTAGCCCTGTGTGTATAGCTAGATATAGCATGCATGGTGGCCCTGTGTGTATAGCTAGATATAGCATGGTGGCCCTGTGTGTATAGCTAGACATAACATGGTGGCCCCGTGTGTATAGCTAGATATAGCATGGTGGCCCTGTGTGTATAGCTAGATATAGCATGGTGGCCCTGTGTGTATAGCTAGATATAGCATGGTGGCCCTGTGTGTATAGCTAGATATAACATGGTGGCCCTGTGTGTATAGCAAGATATAGCATGGTGGCACTGTGTGTATAGCTAGATATAGCATGGTGGCCCTGTGTGTATAGCTAGATATAGCATGGTGGCCCTGTGTGTATAGCTAGATATAGCATGGGGGCCCTGTGTGTATAGCTAGATATAGCATGGTAGCCCTGTGTGTATAGCTAGATATAGTATGGTGGTCCTGTGTGTATAGCTAGATATAGCATGGTGGTCCTGTGTGTATAGCTAGATATAGCATGCATGGTGGCCCTGTGTGTATAGCTAGATATAGCATGGTGGCCCTGTGTGTATAGCTAGACATAACATGGTGGCCCCGTGTGTATAGCTAGATATAGCATGGTGGCCCTGTGTGTATAGCTAGATATAGCATGGTGGCCCTGTGTGTATAGCTAGATATAGCATGGTGGCCCTGTGTGTATAGCTAGATATAGCATGGTGGCACTGTGTGTATAGCTAGATATAGCATGGTGGCCCTGTGTGTATAGCTAGATATAGCATGGGGGCCCTGTGTGTATAGCTAGATATAGCATGGTAGCCCTGTGTGTATAGCTAGATATAGTATGGTGGTCCTGTGTGTATAGCTAGATATAGCATGGTGGTCCTGTGTGTATAGCTAGATATAGCATGGTGGCCCTGTGTGTATAGCTAGATATAGCATGGTGGCCCTGTGTGTATAGCTAGTTATAGCATGGTGGCCCTGTGTGTATAGCTAGATATAGCATGGTGGCCCTGTGTGTATAGCTAGATATAGCATGGTGGCCCTGTGTGTATAGCTAGATATAGCATGGTGGCCCTGTGTGTATAGCTAGATATAGCATGGTGGCCCTGTGTGTATAGCTAGTTATAGCATGGTGGTCCTGTGTGTATAGCTAGCTATAGCATGGTGGCCCTGTGTGTATAGCTAGATACAGCATGCATGGTGGCCATGTGTGTATAGCTAGCTATAGCATGGTGGCCCTGTGTGTATAGCTAGATATAGCATGGTGGCCCTGTGTGTATAGCTAGATATAGATATGGTGGCCCTGTGTGTATAGCTAGATATAGCATGGTGGCCCTGTGTGTATAGCTAGATATAGCATGGTGGTCCTGTGTGTATAGCTAGATATAGCATGGTAGCCCTGTGTGTATAGCTAGATATAGCATGGTGGTCCTGTGTGTATAGCTAGATATAGCATGCATGGTGGCCCTGTGTGTATAGCTAGCTATAGCATGGTGGCCCTGTGTGTATAGCTAGATATAGCACGGTGGTCCTGTGTGTATAGCTAGATATAGCACGGTGGTCCTGTGTGTATAGCTAGATATAGCATGCATGGTGGTCCTGTGTGTATAGCTGGATATAGCATGGTAGCCCTGTGTGAATAGCTAGCTATAGCATGGTGGCCCTGTGTGTATAGCTAGATATAGCATGGTGGCCCTGTGTGTATAGCTAGATATAGCATGGGGGCCCTGTGTGTATAGCTAGATATAGCATGGTAGCCCTGTGTGTATAGCTAGATATAGCATGGTGGTCCTGTGTGTATAGCTAGATATAGCATGGTGGCCCTGTGTGTATAGCTAGATATAGCATGGTGGCCCTGTGTGTATAGCTAGATATAGCATGGTGGCCCTGTGTGTATAGCTAGATATAGCATGGTGGCCCTGTGTGTCTAGCTAGATATAGCATGGTGGCCCTGTGTGTATAGCTAGTTATAGCATGGTGGTCCTGTGTGTATAGCTAGTTATAGCATGTGTATAGCTGCATGGTGGTCCTGTGTATAGCTAGCTATAGCATGGTGGCCCTGTGTGTATAGCTAGATACAGCATGCATGGTGGCTCTGTGTGTATAGCTAGCTATAGCATGGTGGCCCTGTGTGTATAGCTAGATATAGCATGGTGGCTCTGTGTGTATAGCTAGTTATAGCATGGTGGCCCTGTGTGTATAGCTAGATATAGCATGGTGGTACTGTGTGTATAGCTAGATATAGCATGGTGGCTCCTGTGTGTATAGCTAGATATAGCATGGTGGCCTGTGTGTATAGCTAGATATAGCATGGTGGCCCTGTGTATAGCTAGATATAGCATGGTGGCCCTGTGTGTATAGCTAGATATAGCATGGTCCTGTGTGTATAGCTAGATAGCATGGTGGCCCTGTGTGTATAGCTAGATATAGCATGGGGGTCCTGTGTGTATAGCTAGATATAGCATGGTAGCTGTGTGTATAGCTAGATATAGCATGGTGGTCCTGTGTGTATAGCTAGATATAGCACGGTGGTCCTGTGTGTATAGCTAGATATAGCATGCATGGTGGTCCTGTGTGTATAGCTGGATATAGCATGGTAGCCTGTGTATAGCTAGCTATAGCATGGTGGCCTTGTGTGTATAGCTGTAGCATGGTGGCCCTGTGTGTATAGCTAGATATAGCATGGCAGATCCCTGTGTGTATAGCTAGATATAGCATGGTAGCCCTGTGTGTATAGCTAGATATAGCATGGTGGCCCTGTGTGTATAGCTAGATACAGCATGCATGGTGGCTCTGTGTGTATAGCTAGCTATAGCATGGTGGCCCTGTGTGTATAGCTAGATATAGCATGGTGGCCCTGTGTGTATAGCTAGATATAGCATGGTGGTCCTGTGTGTATAGCTAGATATAGCATGGTAGCCCTATAGATATAGATATAGCATGGTGGCCCTGTGTGTATAGCTAGATATAGCATGGTAGCCCTATGTGTATAGCTAGATATAGCATGGTGGTCCTGTGTGTATAGCTAGATATAGCATGCATGGTGGTCCTGTGTGTATAGCTAGCTATAGCATGGTGGCCCTGTGTGTATAGCTAGATATAGCATGGTGGCCCTGTGTGTATAGCTAGTTATAGCATGGTGGCCCTGTGTGTATAGCTAGTTATAGCATGGTGGCCCTGTGTGTATAGCTAGATATAGCATGGTGGCCCTGTGTGTATAGCTAGATATAACATGGTGGCCCTGTGTGTATAGCAAGATATAGCATGGTGGCACTGTGTGTATAGCTAGATATAGCATGGTGGCACTGTGTGTATAGCTAGATATAGCATGGTGGCCCTGTGTGTATAGCTAGATATAGCATGGGGGCCCTGTGTGTATAGCTAGATATAGCATGGTAGCCCTGTGTGTATAGCTAGATATAGTATGGTGGTCCTGTGTATAGCTAGATATAGCATGGTGGTCCTGTGTGTATAGCTAGATATAGCATGGTAGCCCTGTGTGTATAGCTAGACATAGCATGGTGGCTCCTGTGTGTATAGCTAGTTATAGCATGGTGGCCCTGTGTGTATAGCTAGATATAGCATGGTGGCCCTGTGTGTATAGCTAGATATAGCATGGTGGCCCTGTGTGTATAGCTAGATATAGCATGGTGGCCCTGTGTGTATAGCTAGTTATAGCATGGTGGTCTGTGTGTATAGCTAGCTATAGCATGGTGGCCCTGTGTGTATAGCTAGATATAGCATGGTGGCCCTGTGTGTATAGCTAGATACAGCATGCATGGTGGCTCTGTGTGTATAGTAGTGTATAGCTAGATAGCATGGTGGCCCTGTGTGTATAGCTAGATATAGCATGGTGGTCCTGTGTGTATAGCTAGATATAGCATGGTGGCCCTGTGTGTATAGCTAGATATAGCATGGTAGCCCTGTGTGTATAGCTAGATATAGCATGGTGGCCCTGTGTGTATAGCTAGATATAGCATGGTGGCCCTGTGTGTATAGCTAGATATAGCATGGTGGTCTGTGTGTATAGCTAGATATAGCATGGTGGCCCTGTGTGTATAGCTAGATATAGCATGGTGGCCCTGTGTGTATAGCTAGATATAGCATGGTGGTCCTGTGTGTATAGCTAGATATAGCATGGTGGCCCTGTGTGTATAGCTAGATATAGCATGGTGGCCCTGTGTGTATAGCTAGATATAGCATGGTGGCCCTGTGTGTATAGCTAGATATAGCATGGTGGCCCTGTGTGTATAGCTAGATATAGCATGGTGGCCCTGTGTGTATAGCTAGATATAGCATGGTGGCCTGTGTGTATAGCTAGATATAGCATGGTGGCCCTGTATGTATAGCTAGATATAGCATGGTGGCCCTGTGTGTATAGCTAGATATAGCATGGTAGCCCTGTGTGTATAGCTAGATATAGCATGGTGGTCCTGTGTGTATAGCTAGATATAGCATGGTGGTTCTGTGTGTATAGCTAGATATAGCATGGTGGCCCTGTGTGTATAGCTAGATATAGCATGGTGGCCCTGTGTGTATAGCTAGATATAGCATGGTGGCCCTGTGTGTATAGCTAGATATAGCATGGTGGCCCTGTGTGTATAGCTAGATATAGCATGGTGGCCCTGTGTGTATAGCTAGATATAGCATGGTGCCCTGTGTGTATAGCTAGATATAGCATGGTGGCCCTGTGTGTATAGCTAGATATAGCATGGTGGTCCTGTGTGTATAGCTAGATATAGCATGGTGGCCCTGTGTGTATAGCTAGATATAGCATGGTGGCCCTGTGTGTATAGCTAGATATAGCATGGTGGCCCTGTGTGTATAGCTAGATATAGCATGGTGGCCCTGTGTGTATAGCTAGATATAGCATGGTGGCCCTGTGTGTATAGCTAGATATAGCATGGTGGCCCTGTGTGTATAGCTAGATATAGCATGGTGGCCTGTGTGTATAGCTAGATATAGCATGGTGGCCCTGTGTGTATAGCTAGATATAGCATGGTGGCCCTGTGTGTATAGCTAGATATAGCATGGTGGCCCTGTGTGTATAGCTAGATATAGCATGGTGGCCTGTGTGTATAGCTAGATATAGCATGGTGGCCCTGTGTGTATAGCTAGATATAGCATGGTGGTCCTGTGTGTATAGCTAGATATAGCATGGTGGCCCTGTGTGTATAGCTAGATATAGCATGGTGGCCCTGTGTGTATAGCTAGATATAGCATGGTGGTCCTGTGTGTATAGCTAGATATAGCATGGTGGCCCTGTGTGTATAGCTAGATATAGCATGGTGGTCCTGTGTGTATAGCTAGATATAGCATGGTGGTCCTGTGTGTATAGCTAGATATAGCATGGGGGTCCTGTGTGTATAGCTAGATATAGCATGGTGGCCCTGTGTGTATAGCTAGATATAGCATGGTGGCCCTGTGTGTATAGCTAGATATAGCATGGTGGCCCCTGTGTGTATAGCTAGATATAGCATGCATGGTGGCCCTGTGTGTATAGCTAGATATAGCATGGTGGCCCTGTGTGTATAGCTAGATATAGCATGGTGGCCCTGTGTGTATAGCTAGATATAGCATGGTAGCTCTGTGTGTATAGCTAGATATAGCATGGTGGCCCTGTGTGTATAGCTAGATATAGCATGGTGGCCCTGTGTGTATAGCTAGATATAGCATGGTGGCCCTGTGTGTATAGCTAGATATAGCATGGTGGCTCCTGTGTGTATAGCTAGATATAGCATGGTGGCCTGTGTGTATAGCTAGATATAGCATGGTGGCCCTGTGTGTATAGCTAGATATAGCATGGTGGTCCTGTGTGTATAGCTAGATATAGCATGGTGGCCCTGTGTGTATAGCTAGATATAGCATGGTGGCCCTGTGTGTATAGCTAGATATAGCATGGTGGCCCTGTGTGTATAGCTAGATATAGCATGGTGGCCCTGTGTGTATAGCTAGATATAGCATGGTGGCCCTGTGTGTATAGCTAGATATAGCATGGTGGCCCTGTGTGTATAGCTAGATATAGCATGGTGGCCCTGTGTGTATAGCTAGATATAGCATGGTGGCCCTGTGTGTATAGCTAGATATAGCATGGTGGCCCTGTGTGTATAGCTAGATATAGCATGGTGGCCCTGTGTGTATAGCTAGATATAGCATGCATGGTGGCCCTGTGTGTATAGCTAGATATAGCATGGTGGCCCTGTGTGTATAGCTAGATATAGCATGGTGGCCCCTGTGTGTATAGCTAGATATAGCATGGTGGCCCTGTGTGTATAGCTAGATATAGCATGGTGGCCCTGTGTGTATAGCTAGATATAGCATGGTGGCCCTGTGTGTATAGCTAGATATAGCATGGTGGCCTGTGTGTATAGCTAGATATAGCATGGTGGCCCTGTGTGTATAGCTAGATATAGCATGGTGGTCCTGTGTGTATAGCTAGATATAGCATGGTGGTCCTGTGTGTATAGCTAGATATAGCATGGTGGCCCTGTGTGTATAGCTAGATATAGCATGGTGGCCCTGTGTGTATAGCTAGATATAGCATGGTGGCCCTGTGTGTATAGCTAGATATAGCATGGTGGCCCTGTGTGTATAGCTAGATATAGCATGGTGGCCCTGTGTGTATAGCTAGATATAGCATGGTGGTCCTGTGTGTATAGCTAGATATAGCATGGTGGTCCTGTGTGTATAGCTAGATATAGCATGGTGGCCCTGTGTGTATAGCTAGATATAGCATGGTGGCCCTGTGTGTATAGCTAGATATAGCATGGTGGTCCTGTGTGTATAGCTAGATATAGCATGGTGGCCTGTGTGTATAGCTAGATATAGCATGGTGGTGTGTGTATAGCTAGATATAGCATGGTGGTCCTGTGTGTATAGCTAGATATAGCATGGTGGCCCTGTGTGTATAGCTAGATATAGCATGGTGGTCCTGTGTGTATAGCTAGATATAGCATGGTGGCTCCTGTGTGTATAGCTAGATATAGCATGGTGGCCCTGTGTGTATAGCTAGATATAGCATGGTGGTCCTGTGTGTATAGCTAGATATAGCATGGTGGCCCTGTGTGTATAGCTAGATATAGCATGGTGGCCCTGTGTGTATAGCTAGATATAGCATGGTGGCCCTGTGTGTATAGCTAGATATAGCATGGTGGCCCTGTGTGTATAGCTAGATATAGCATGGTGGCCCTGTGTGTATAGCTAGATATAGCATGGTGGCCCTGTGTGTATAGCTAGATATAGCATGGTGGCCCTGTGTGTATAGCTAGATATAGCATGGTGGTCCTGTGTGTATAGCTAGATATAGCATGGTGGTCCTGTGTGTATAGCTAGATATAGCATGGTGGCCCTGTGTGTATAGCTAGATATAGCATGGTGGCCCTGTGTGTATAGCTAGATATAGCATGGTGGCCCTGTGTGTATAGCTAGATATAGCATGGTGGCCCTGTGTGTATAGCTAGATATAGCATGGTGGCCCTGTGTGTATAGCTAGATATAGCATGGTGGCCCTGTGTGTATAGCTAGATATAGCATGGTGGCCCTGTGTGTATAGCTAGATAGCATGGTGGCCCTGTGTGTATAGCTAGATATAGCATGGTGGCCTGTGTGTATAGCTAGATATAGCATGGTGGCCCTGTGTGTATAGCTAGATATAGCATGGTGGCCCTGTGTGTATAGCTAGATATAGCATGGTGGCCCTGTGTGTATAGCTAGATATAGCATGGTGGCCCTGTGTGTATAGCTAGATATAGCATGGTGGCCTGTGTGTATAGCTAGATATAGCATGGGTCCTGTGTGTATAGCTAGATATAGCATGGTGGTCTGTGTGTATAGCTAGATATAGCATGGTGGTCCTGTGTGTATAGCTAGATATAGCATGGTGGCCCTGTGTGTATAGCTAGATATAGCATGGTAGCCCTGTGTGTATAGCTAGATATAGCATGGTGGCCCTGTGTGTATAGCTAGATATAGCATGGTGGCCCTGTGTGTATAGCTAGATATAGCATGGTGGCCCTGTGTGTATAGCTAGATATAGCATGGTGGCCCTGTGTGTATAGCTAGATATAGCATGGTGGCCCTGTGTGTATAGCTAGATATAGCATGGTGGCCCTGTGTGTATAGCTAGATATAGCATGGTGGCCCTGTGTGTATAGCTAGATATAGCATGGTGGCCCTGTGTGTATAGCTAGATATAGCATGGTGGTCCTGTGTGTATAGCTAGATATAGCATGGTGGTCCTGTGTGTATAGCTAGATATAGCATGGTGGTCCTGTGTGTATAGCTAGATATAGCATGGTAGCCCTGTGTGTATAGCTAGATATAGCATGGTGGCTCCTGTGTGTATAGCTAGATATAGCATGGTGGCCCTGTGTGTATAGCTAGATATAGCATGGTGGCCCTGTGTGTATAGCTAGATATAGCATGGTGGCCCTGTGTGTATAGCTAGATATAGCATGGTGGCCTGTGTGTATAGCTAGATATAGCATGGTGGCCCTGTGTGTATAGCTAGATATAGCATGGTGGCCCTGTGTGTATAGCTAGATATAGCATGGTGGCCCTGTGTGTATAGCTAGATATAGCATGGTGGTCCTGTGTGTATAGCTAGATATAGCATGGTGGTCCTGTGTGTATAGCTAGATATAGCATGGTGGCCCTGTGTGTATAGCTAGATATAGCATGGTAGCCCTGTGTGTATAGCTAGATATAGCATGGTGGTCCTGTGTGTATAGCTAGATATAGCATGGTGGTCCTGTGTGTATAGCTAGATATAGCATGGTGGCCCTGTGTGTATAGCTAGATATAGCATGGTGGCCCTGTGTGTATAGCTAGATATAGCATGGTGGCCCTGTGTGTATAGCTAGATATAGCATGGTGGCCCTGTGTGTATAGCTAGATATAGCATGGTGGCCCTGTGTGTATAGCTAGATATAGCATGGTGGCTCCTGTGTGTATAGCTAGATATAGCATGGTGGCCCTGTGTGTATAGCTAGATATAGCATGGTGGTCCTGTGTGTATAGCTAGATATAGCATGGTGGCCTGTGTGTATAGCTAGATATAGCATGGTGGCCCTGTGTGTATAGCTAGATATAGCATGGTGGCCCTGTGTGTATAGCTAGATATAGCATGGTGGTCCTGTGTGTATAGCTAGATATAGCATGGTGGCCCTGTGTGTATAGCTAGATATAGCATGGTGGCCCTGTGTGTATAGCTAGATATAGCATGGTGGCCCTGTGTGTATAGCTAGATATAGCATGGTGGCCCTGTGTGTATAGCTAGATATAGCATGGTGGCCCTGTGTGTATAGCTAGATATAGCATGGTGGCCCTGTGTGTATAGCTAGATATAGCATGGTGGCTCCTGTGTGTATAGCTAGATATAGCATGGTGGCCCTGTGTGTATAGCTAGATATAGCATGGTGGCCCTGTGTGTATAGCTAGATATAGCATGGTGGCCCTGTGTGTATAGCTAGATATAGCATGGTGGCCCTGTGTGTATAGCTAGATATAGCATGGTGGCCCTGTGTGTATAGCTAGATATAGCATGGTGGTCCTGTGTGTATAGCTAGATATAGCATGGTGGCTCTGTGTGTATAGCTAGATATAGCATGGTGGCCCTGTGTGTATAGCTAGATATAGCATGGTGGCCCTGTGTATAGCTAGATATAGCATGGTGGCCCTGTGTGTATAGCTAGATATAGCATGGTGGTCCCTGTGTGTATAGCTAGATATAGCATGGTGGCCCTGTGTGTATAGCTAGATATAGCATGGTGGCCCTGTGTGTATAGCTAGATATAGCATGGTGGCCCTGTGTGTATAGCTAGATATAGCATGGTGGTCCTGTGTGTATAGCTAGATATAGCATGGTGTGTGTATAGCTAGATATAGACATGGTGGCCCTGTGTGTATAGCTAGATATAGCATGGTGGCCCTGTGTGTATAGCTAGATATAGCATGGTGGTCCTGTGTGTATAGCTAGATATAGCATGGTAGCCCTGTGTGTATAGCTAGATATAGCATGGTGGTCCTGTGTGTATAGCTAGATATAGCATGGTGGCCCTGTGTGTATAGCTAGATATAGCATGGTGGTCCTGTGTGTATAGCTAGATATAGCATGGTGGCCCTGTGTGTATAGCTAGATATAGCATGGGGGTCCTGTGTGTATAGCTAGATATAGCATGGTGGCCCTGTGTGTATAGCTAGATATAGCATGGTGGTCCTGTGTGTATAGCTAGATATAGCACGGTGGTCCTGTGTGTATAGCTAGATATAGCATGCATGGTGGTCCTGTGTGTATAGCTGGATATAGCATGGTAGCCCTGTGTGTATAGCTAGCTATAGCATGGTGGCCTTGTGTGTATAGCTAGATATAACATGGTGGCCCTGTATGTATAGCTAGATATAGCATGGTGGCCCTGTGTGTATAGCTAGATATAGCATGGTAGCCCTGTGTGTATAGCTAGATATAGCATGGTGGCCCTGTGTGTATAGCTAGATACAGCATGCATGGTGGCCCTGTGTGTATAGCTAGCTATAGCATGGTGGCCCTGTGTGTATAGCTAGATATAGCATGGTGGCCCTGTGTGTATAGCTAGATATAGCATGGTGGTCCTGTGTGTATAGCTAGATATAGCATGGTAGCCCTATAGATATAGATATAGCATGGTGGCCCTGTGTGTATAGCTAGATATAGCATGGTAGCCCTGTGTGTATAGCTAGATATAGCATGGTGGTCCTGTGTGTATAGCTAGATATAGCATGCATGGTGGTCCTGTGTGTATAGCTAGCTATAGCATGGTGGCCCTGTGTGTATAGCTAGATATAGCATGGTGGCCCTGTGTGTATAGCTAGTTATAGCATGGTGGCCCTGTGTGTATAGCTAGATATAGCATGGTGGCCCTGTGTGTATAGCTAGATATAGCATGGTGGCCCTGTGTGTATAGCTAGATATAGCATGGTGGCCCTGTGTGTATAGCTAGATATAGCATGGTGGCACTGTGTGTATAGCTAGATATAGCATGGTGGCACTGTGTGTATAGCTAGATATAGCATGGTGGCCCTGTGTGTATAGCTAGATATAGCATGGGGGCCCTGTGTGTATAGCTAGATATAGCATGGTAGCCCTGTGTGTATAGCTAGATATAGCATGGTGGTCCTGTGTGTATAGCTAGATATAGCATGGTGGTCCTGTGTGTATAGCTAGATATAGCATGGTAGCCCTGTGTGTATAGCTAGATATAGCATGGTGGCCCTGTGTGTATAGCTAGATATAGCATGGTGGCCCTGTGTGTATAGCTAGATATAGCATGGTGGCCCTGTGTGTATAGCTAGATATAGCATGGTGGCCCTGTGTGTATAGCTAGATATAGCATGGTGGCCCTGTGTGTATAGCTAGTTATAGCATGGTGGTCCTGTGTGTATAGCTAGTTATAGCATGGTGGTCCTGTGTGTATAGCTAGCTATAGCATGGTGGCCCTGTGTGTATAGCTAGATATAGCATGGTGGCCCTGTGTGTATAGCTAGATACAGCATGCATGGTGGCATGCATGGTGGCCCTGTGTGTATAGCTAGCTATAGCATGGTGGCCCTGTGTGTATAGCTAGATATAGCATGGTGGCCCTGTGTGTATAGCTAGTTATAGCATGGTGGCCCTGTGTGTATAGCTAGATATAGCATGGTGGTCCTGTGTGTATAGCTAGATATAGCATGGTGGTCCTGTGTGTATAGCTAGATATAGCATGGTGGCCCTGTGTGTATAGCTAGATATAGCATGGTGGCCCTGTGTGTATAGCTAGATATAGCATGGTGGTCCTGTGTGTATAGCTAGATATAGCATGGTGGTCCTGTGTGTATAGCTAGATATAACATGGTGGCCATGTGTGTATAGCTAGATATAGCATGGTGGCCCTGTGTGTATAGCTAGATATAGCATGGTGGCCCTGTGTGTATAGCTAGATATAGCATGGTGGCCCTGTGTGTATAGCTAGTTATAGCATGGTGGCCCTGTGTGTATAGCTAGATATAGCATGGGGGTCCTGTGTGTATAGCTAGATATAGCATGGTGGCCCTGTGTGTATAGCTAGATATAGCATGGTGGTCCTGTGTGTATAGCTAGATATAGCACGGTGGTCCTGTGTGTATAGCTAGATATAGCATGCATGGTGGTCCTGTGTGTATAGCTGGATATAGCATGGTAGCCCTGTGTGTATAGCTAGCTATAGCATGGTGGCCCTGTGTGTATAGCTAGATATAGCATGGTGGCCCTGTGTGTATAGCTAGATATAGCATGGTGGCCCTGTGTGTATAGCTAGATATAGCATGGTAGCCCTGTGTGTATAGCTAGATATAGCATGGTGGCCCTGTGTGTATAGCTAGATATAGCATGGTGGCCCTGTGTGTATAGCTAGATACAGCATGCATGGTGGCCCTGTGTGTATAGCTAGCTATAGCATGGTGGCCCTGTGTGTATAGCTAGATATAGCATGGTGGCCCTGTGTGTATAGCTAGATATAGCATGGTGGTCCTGTGTGTATAGCTAGATATAGCATGGTAGCCCTATAGATATAGATATAGATATAGCATGGTGGCCCTGTGTGTATAGCTAGATATAGCATGGTAGCCCTGTGTGTATAGCTAGATATAGCATGGTGGTCCTGTGTGTATAGCTAGATATAGCATGCATGGTGGCCCTGTGTGTATAGCTAGATATAGCATGGTGGCCCTGTGTGTATAGCTAGATATAGCATGGTGGCCCTGTGTGTATAGCTAGTTATAGCATGGTGGCCCTGTGTGTATAGCTAGATATAGCATGGTGGTCCTGTGTGTATAGCTAGATATAGCATGGTGGCCCTGTGTGTATAGCTAGATATAGCATGGTGGTCCTGTGTGTATAGCTAGTTATAGCATGGTGGCCCTGTGTGTATAGCTAGATATAGCATGGTGGTCCTGTGTGTATAGCTAGATATAGCATGGTGGCCCTGTGTGTATAGCTAGATATAGCATGGTGGCCCTGTGTGTATAGATGATATAGCATGGTAGCCCTGTGTGTATAGCTAGATATAGCATGGTGGCCCTGTGTGTATAGCTAGATATAGCATGGTGGCCCTGTGTGTATAGCTAGATATAGCATGGTGGTCCTGTGTGTATAGCTAGATATAGCATGGTGGCCCTGTGTGTATAGCTAGATATAGCATGGTGGTCCTGTGTGTATAGCTAGATATAGCATGGTGGCCCTGTGTGTATAGCTAGATATAGCATGGTGGCCCTGTGTGTATAGCTAGATATAGCATGGTGGCCCTGTGTGTATAGCTAGATATAGCATGGTGGCCCTGTGTGTATAGCTAGATATAGCATGGTGGCCCTGTGTGTATAGCTAGTTATAGC
Source organism: Brachymystax lenok tsinlingensis (assembly GCA_030435695.1). Classification (NCBI taxonomy): domain Eukaryota; kingdom Metazoa; phylum Chordata; class Actinopteri; order Salmoniformes; family Salmonidae; genus Brachymystax; species Brachymystax lenok. The sequence continues at coordinate 35,585,497 of CM059796.1, forward strand.
ATGGTGGTCCCTGTGTGTATAGCTAGTTATAGCATGGTGGTCCTGTGTGTATAGCTAGATATAGCATGGTGGCCCTGTGTGTATAGCTAGATATAGCATGGTGGCCCTGTGTGTATAGATAGATACAGCATGCATGGGTGGCCCTGTGTGTATAGCTAGCTATAGCATGGTGGCCCTGTGTGTATAGCTAGATATAGCATGGTGGCCCTGTGTGTATAGCTAGTTATAGCATGGTGGCCCTGTGTGTATAGCTAGATATAGCATGGTGGTCCTGTGTGTATAGCTAGATATAGCATGGTGGTCCTGTGTGTATAGCTAGATGTAGCATGGTGGCCCTGTGTGTATAGCTAGATATAGCATGGTGGCCCTGTGTGTATAGCTAGATATAGCATGGTGGTCCTGTGTGTATAGCTAGATATAACATGGTGGCCATGTGTGTATAGCTAGATATAGCATGGTGGCCCTGTGTGTATAGCTAGATATAGCATGGTGGCCCTGTGTGTATAGCTAGATATAGCATGGTGGCCCTGTGTGTATAGCTAGTTATAGCATGGTGGCCCTGTGTGTATAGCTAGATATAGCATGGGGGCCCTGTGTGTATAGCTAGATATAGCATGGTGGCCCTGTGTGTATAGCTAGATATAGCATGGTGGTCCTGTGTGTATAGCTAGATATAGCACGGTGGTCCTGTGTGTATAGCTAGATATAGCATGGTGGTCCTGTGTGTATAGCTAGATATAGCATGGTAGCCCTGTGTGTATAGCTAGATATAGCATGGTAGCCCTATAGATATAGATATAGCATGGTGGCCCTGTGTGTATAGCTAGATATAGATATGGTGGCCCTGTGTGTATAGCTAGATATAGCATGGTGGCCCTGTGTGTATAGCTAGATATAGCATGGTGGTCCTGTGTGTATAGCTAGATATAGCATGGTGGTCCTGTGTGTATAGCTAGATATAGCATGGTGGTCCTGTGTGTATAGCTAGATATAGCATGCATGGTGGCCCTGTGTGTATAGCTAGCTATAGCATGGTGGCCCTGTGTGTATAGCTAGATATAGCACGGTAGTCCTGTGTGTATAGCTAGATATAGCATGCATGGTGGTCCTGTGTGTATAGCTAGATATAGCATGGTAGCCCTGTGTGTATAGCTAGATATAGCATGGTGGCCCTGTGTGTATAGCTAGATATAGCATGGTGGCCCTGTGTGTATAGCTAGATACAGCATGCATGGTGGCCCTGTGTGTATAGCTAGCTATAGCATGGTGGCCCTGTGTGTATAGCTAGATATAGCATGGTGGCCCTGTGTGTATAGCTAGATATAGCATGGTGGTCCTGTGTGTATAGCTAGATATAGCATGGTAGCCCTATAGATATAGATATAGATATAGATATAGCATGGTGGCCCTGTGTGTATAGCTAGATATAGCATGGTAGCCCTGTGTGTATAGCTAGATATAGCATGGTGGTCCTGTGTGTATAGCTAGATATAGCATGCATGGTGGTCCTGTGTGTATAGCTAGCTATAGCATGGTGGCCCTGTGTGTATAGCTAGATATAGCATGGTGGCCCTGTGTGTATAGCTAGATATAGCATGGTAGCCCTGTGTGTATAGCTAGATATAGCATGGTAGCCCTATAGATATAGATATAGATATAGCATGGTGGCCCTGTGTGTATAGCTAGATATAGATATGGTGGCCCTGTGTGTATAGCTAGATATAGCATGGTGGCCCTGTGTGTATAGCTAGATATAGCATGGTGGTCCTGTGTGCATAGCTAGTTATAGCATGGTGGCCCTGTGTGTATAGCTAGACATAGCATGCATGGTGGCCCTTGAAGTACTGTAGTATGCTGTACAGCTGTAGTATGCTGTAACGTTATACAGTATGTCAGGATTCTAGAGAGGATTCGCTTGGGTGTCTGTCTACTGACCATGCGTAGGTGTGTGTGTGTGCGTGTGGGTGTCTGTCTACTGACCATGCGTAGGTGTGTGTGTGCGTGTGGGTGTCTGTCTACTGACCATGCGTAGGTGTGTGTGTGCGTCTGTCTACTGACCATGTGTAGGTGTGTGTGTGCGTGTGGTTGTCTGTCCACTGACCATGTGTAGGTGTGTGTGTGCGTGTGGTTGTCAGCATATTTATATGACATCATAGTATACATTCAGTGTCTTATTTTCTCATAAAGAACATCTAAATGATCTCCCTCTATTTCTTTATGGGGTCAGTTGCTCTCTCTCTCTATATATATATATATATAATACGTTGTCCATATTAGGACAATCGTGGAGAGTCCTAACATGACCACCGTAATTACAGGTCATCGTGAGCGCAATAGTTTGCAGAAGAAACAAAGCCAAGGAAGCAATCAAATTGTAAATATGTTTTGCTGTCGTGACTGTTCAAAGGTACAATGACATTGCAAATGGCGCTTACTAGCAAAACAGTTACTGTCAACACTCATCAATCATCTCTCTATAGTGAAGCTTTGAACTCAAGCAAGTGAAATTATTCTTTAAGTTAATCAAATAATGGTGACAAAATGTTTTTTAAAGGGTTTTGGAAGGTCACATCACGCCGTTCACGCTTTGTCGTATATTTATCCCAGTTAAGAACAAATTCTTATTTACAACGACGGCCTACCAGAAAGCAAACGGCCTCCTGCGGGGACGGGGCTGGGATAAAAAAATTATAATATAGGACAAAACATACATCACGACAAGAGAGACAACACAACACTACATAAAGACAGACCTAAGACCACAACACAGCATGGCAGCAACACATGACAACAACCTGGTAGCAACACAACATGACAACAACCTGGTAGCAGCACAACATGATAGCAGCACAAAACATGGTACAAACATTACTGGGCACAGACAACAGCACAAAAGGGCAAGAAGGTAGAGACAACAATACATCACGAGAAGCAACCACAACTGTCAGTAAGAGTGGTTTAACAGGACCTCCTCATCACCCTGCTGGTTTAACAGGTCCTCCTCATCACCCTGCTGGTTTAACAGGACCTCCTCATCACCCTGCTGGTTTAACAGGACCTCCTCATCACCCTGCTGGTTTAACAGGACCTCCTCGTAACCATGCTGGTTTAAAAGGACGTCCTCGTAACCATGCTGGTTTAAAAGGACGTCCTCGTAACCATGCTGGTTTAACAGGAACTGTCACCATGGGGACTTACCTCACACCAGGCAACGCCCCGCCAAAGACGTACCTAACACTCTCACAAAAAACACACCCATGAAAAGGTTTATCTACTACATAGACAGAGTTCAACATGGTCAACAGCTGTACTATATAGACAGAGTTCAACATGGTCAACAGCTGTACTGTATAGACAGAGTTCAACATGGTCAACAGCTGTACTACATAGACAAGAGTTCAACATGGTCAACAGCTGTACTGTATAGACAGAGTTCAACATGGTCAACAGCTGTACTACATAGACAAGAGTTCAACATGGTCAACAGCTGTACTGTATAGACAGAGTTCAACATGGTCAACAGCTGTACTGTATAGACAGAGTTCAACATGGTCAACAGCTGTACTGTATAGACAAGAGTTCAACATGGTCAACAGCTGTACTGTATAGACAGAGTTCAACATGGTCAACAGCTGTACTACATAGACAAGAGTTCAACATGGTCAACAGCTGTACTGTATAGACAGAGTTCAACATGGTCAACAGCTGTACTACATAGACAAGAGTTCAACATGGTCAACAGCTGTACTGTATAGACAGAGTTCAACATGGTCAACAGCTGTACTGTATAGACAGAGTTCAACATGGTCAACAGCTGTACTGTATAGACAAGAGTTCAACATGGTCAACAGCTGTACTGTATAGACAGAGTTCAACATGGTCAACAGCTGTACTACATAGACAAGAGTTCAACATGGTCAACAGCTGTACTGTATAGACAGAGTTCAACATGGTCAACAGCTGTACTACATAGACAAGAGTTCAACATGGTCAACAGCTGTACTACATAGACAAGAGTTCAACATGGTCAACAGCTGTACTGTATAGACAAGAGTTCAACATGGTCAACAGCTGTACTACATAGACAAGAGTTCAACATGGTCAACAGCTGTACTACATAGACAAGAGTTCAACATGGTCAACAGCTGTACTACATAGACAAGAGTTCAACATGGTCAACAGCTGTACTGTATAGACAGAGTTCAACATGGTCAACAGCTGTACTGTATAGACAGAGTTCAACATGGTCAACAGCTGTACTGTATAGACAGAGTTCAACATGGTCAACAGCTGTACTGTATAGACAGAGTTCAACATGGTCAACAGCTGTACTGTATAGACAAGAGTTCAACATGGTCAACAGCTGTACTGTATAGACAGAGTTCAACATGGTCAACAGCTGTACTACAGAGACAAGAGTTCAACATGGTCAACAGCTGTACTACATAGACAAGAGTTCAACATGGTCAACAGCTGTACTGTATAGACAGAGTTCAACATGGTCAACAGCTGTACTACATAGACAAGAGTTCAACATGGTCAACAGCTGTACTACATAGACAAGAGTTCAACATGGTCAACAGCTGTACTGTATAGACAAGAGTTCAACATGGTCAACAGCTGTACTGTATAGACAGAGTTCAACATGGTCAACAGCTGTACTGTATAGACAGAGTTCAACATGGTCAACAGCTGTACTGTATAGACAAGAGTTCAACATGGTCAACAGCTGTACTGTATAGACAAGAGTTCAACATGGTCAACAGCTGTACTACATAGACAAGAGTTCAACATGGTCAACAGCTGTACTACATAGACAAGAGTTCAACATGGTCAACAGCTGTACTGTATAGACAAGAGTTCAACATGGTCAACAGCTGTACTGTATAGACAGAGTTCAACATGGTCAACAGCTGTACTACATAGACAAGAGTTCAACATGGTCAACAGCTGTACTACATAGACAAGAGTTCAACATGGTCAACAGCTGTACTATATAGACAAGAGTTCAACATGGTCAACAGCTGTACTGTATAGACAGAGTTCAACATGGTCAACAGCTGTACTACATAGACAAGAGTTCAACATGGTCAACAGCTGTACTACATAGACAAGAGTTCAACATGGTCAACAGCTGTACTACATAGACAAGAGTTCAACATGGTCAACAGCTGTACTGTATAGACAGAGTTCAACATGGTCAACAGCTGTACTGTATAGACAGAGTTCAACATGGTCAACAGCTGTACTACATAGACAAGAGTTCAACATGGTCAACAGCTGTACTGTATAGACAGAGTTCAACATGGTCAACAGCTGTACTGTATAGACAGAGTTCAACATGGTCAACAGCTGTACTGTATAGACAGAGTTCAACATGGTCAACAGCTGTACTGTATAGACAGAGTTCAACATGGTCAACAGCTGTACTGTATAGACAAGAGTTCAACATGGTCAACAGCTGTACTGTATAGACAGAGTTCAACATGGTCAACAGCTGTACTACATAGACAAGAGTTCAACATGGTCAACAGCTGTACTACATAGACAAGAGTTCAACATGGTCAACAGCTGTACTGTATAGACAGAGTTCAACATGGTCAACAGCTGTACTACATAGACAAGAGTTCAACATGGTCAACAGCTGTACTACATAGACAAGAGTTCAACATGGTCAACAGCTGTACTGTATAGACAAGAGTTCAACATGGTCAACAGCTGTACTGTATAGACAGAGTTCAACATGGTCAACAGCTGTACTACATAGACAAGAGTTCAACATGGTCAACAGCTGTACTACATAGACAAGAGTTCAACATGGTCAACAGCTGTACTATATAGACAAGAGTTCAACATGGTCAACAGCTGTACTATATAGACAGAGTTCAACATGGTCAACAGAGGGAGGCCGCGGTGGGTGGGCCGGCGAGATAAAAATCTATCTTGATCACTGAAAAGCAGCAGCAGGCTGAAGGATGAAACGCCAATTCATGGGTCTGCGAGGCCAGTACCTGGAGCAGGTCAATCTGATATCTCAAAGGGTCTTCAGTCTGGGGCTGTAGGACTGCTGCGCCTACTGCTCTCTCCCAAATGGCACTGTATTCCCTACATAGTGCACTACTTGTTAGCAGAGCCTTATGGGCCCTGGTTGAAAGTAGTGCACTATGTAGGGAACGGGGTGCCATTTGGGACACACATTATAAGGCTCGGCCAGACATTCGCTTGCTTTCACAAGAAAACGGGGTAGTTCAATCAAAGGGCTTTTTCTGCCAAACTTCTTTCATAAACACCTCTCCGTCTCTCTCTCACTGTAAAGTGTGTACTGTAGGAACAGTTCCACATTGTGTTATTGAGAGTATACATACTACATTAACAGTCCGTGTCATTGAGAAGGTAGAGAGGTCTCAAACTGTATCCCTGTTCAGTATGGTGATATCTGTGTCCCTGTTCAGTATGGTGATATCTGTATCCCTGTTCAGTACTCTGATACAGTGGGGCAAAAAAGTATTTAGTCAGCCACCAATTGTGCAAGTTCTCTCACTTAAAAAGATGAGAGAGGCCTGTAATTTTCATCATAGGTACACTTCAACTATGACAGACAAAATGAGGAAAAAAAATCCAGAAAATCACATTGTAGGATTTTTTTATGAATTTATTTGCAAATTATGGTGGAAAATAAGTATTTGGTCACATACAAACAAGCAAGATTTCTGGCTCTCACAGACCTGTAACTTCTTCTTTAAGAGGCTCCTCTGTCCTCCACTCGTTACCTGTATTAATGGCACCTGTTTGAACTTGTTATCAGTATAAAGACACCTGTCCACAACCTCAAACAGTCACACTCCAAACTCCACTATGGCCAAGACCAAAGAGCTGTCAAAGGACACCAGAAACAAAATTGTAGACCTGCACCAGGTTGGGAAGACTGAATCTGCAATAGGTAAGCAGCTTGGTTTGAAGAAATCAACTGTGGGAACAATTATTAGGAAATGGAAGACATACAAGACCACTGATAATCTTCCTCAATCTGGGGCTCCACGCAAGATCTCACCCGTGGGGTCAAAATGATCACAAGAACGGTGAGCAAAAATCCCAGAACCACACGGGGACCTAGTGAATGACCTGCAGAGAGCTGGGACCAAAGTAACAAAGCCTACCATCAGTAACACACTACGCCGCCAGGGACTCAAATCCTGCAGTGCCAGACGTGTCCCCCTGCCAGTACATGTTCAGGCCCGTCTGAAGTTTGCTAGAGAGCATTTGGATGATCCAGATGAGGATTGGGAGAATGTCATATGGTCAGATGAAATTAAAATAGAACTTTTTGGTAAAAACTCAACTCGTCGTGTTTGGAGGACAAAGAATGCTGAGTTGCATCCAAAGAACACCATACCTACTGTGAAGCATGGGGGTGGAAACATCATGCTTTGGGGCTGTTTTTCTGCAAAGGGACCAGGACGACTGATCCGTGTAAAGGAAAGAATGAATGGGGCCATGTATCGTGAGATTTTGAGTGAAAACCTCCTTCCATCAGCAAGGGCATTGAAGATGAAACGTGGCTGGGTCTTTCAGCATGACAATGATCCCAAACACACCGCCCGGCAACGAAGGAGTGGCTTCAGAAGAAGCATTTCAAGGTCCTGGAGTGGCCTAGCCAGTCTCCAGATCTCAACCCCATAGAAAATCTTTGAAAGTCCGTGTTGCCCAGTGACAGCCCCAAAACATCACTGCTCTAGAGGAGATCTGCATGGAGGAATGGGCCAAAATACCAGCAACAGTGTGAAAACCTTGTGAAGACTTACAGAAAATGTTTGACCTCTGTCATTGCCAACAAAGGGTATATAACAAAGTATTGAGATAAACTTTTGTTATTGACCAAATACTTATTTTCCACCATAATTTGCAAATAAATCAATTAAAAATCCTACAATGTGATTTTCTGGATTTCTTTTTCTCATTTCGTCTGTCATAGTTGAAGTGTACCTATGATGAAAATTACAGGCCTCTCTCATCTTTTTAAGTTGGAGAACTTGCACAATTGGTGGCTGACTAAATACTTTTTTGCCCCACTGTATCTGTGTCCCTGTTCAGTATGGTGATATCTGTATCCCTGTTCAGTATGGTGATATCTGTGTCCCTGTTCAGTATGGTGATATCTGTATCCCTGTTCAGTATGGTAATATCTGTATCCCTGTTCAGTATGGTGATATCTGTATCCCTGTTCAGTACTCTGATATCTGTATCCCTGTTCAGTACTCTGATATCTGTATCCCTGTTCAGTATGGTGATATCTGTGTCCCTGTTCAGTATGGTGATATCTGTGTCCCTGTTCAGTATGGGGTGATATCTGTATCCCTGTTCAGTATGGTGATATCTGTGTCCCTGTTCAGTACTCTGATATCTGTATCCCTGTTCAGTATTGTGATATCTGTGTCCCTGTTCAGTATGGTGATATCTGTGTCCCTGTTCAGTATGGTGTGATATCTGTATCCCTGTTCAGTATGGTGATATCTGTGTCCCTGTTCAGTATGGTGATATCTGTATCCCTGTTCAGTATGGTGATATCTGTGTCCCTGTTCAGTATGGTTAGGTGGAGGTCATGGGGGATAACAGACAGTAGTACACATCTTATATAAGCCAGCCTACAACCCCTTTTTCCATCACGCCTGTACAGAGTACACACTGAACTAATCGTTTAATGGAGGGGTCGACCAACCAACCAATCTCTAGATGTGTGTGTGTGACACAACACAGCCCTTGTTTCCATAGCGCCTGGACAGGATGCAGCCTACACAAATCATTTAATGGAGGGGCGGAGCCACAGACCAATATCTAGATGGGTGGGAGTTAGCTCCACACTAAAAGCCAAAACAGTAGCTAGCCTCAGAACATGAAAATATTTTCTTTCCCCCCCGTTTAGAGACGTATCTTAGCCTCCAGAGGCTCCCTTCTTCCCCCGTTTAGAGACGTGTCTTAGCCGCCGGAGGCTCCCTTCTTCCCCCGTTTAGAGACGTGTCTTAGACGCCGGAGGCTCCCTTCTTCCCCCGTTTAGAGACGTGTCTTAGCCGCCGAAGGCTCCCTTCTTCCCCCGTTTAGAGACGTGTCTTAGCCGTCGGAGGCTCCCTTCTTCCCCCGTTTAGAGACGTATCTTAGCCTCCAGATGCTCCCTTCTTCCCCCGTTTAGAGACGTATCAGAGACGTATTTTAGCCTCCAGATGCTCCCTTCTTCCCCCGTTTAGAGACGTATCTTAGGCGCCGGAGGCTCCCTTCTTCCCCTGTTTAGAGACGTATCTTAGCCGCCGGAGGCTCCCTTCTTCCCCCGTTTAGAGACGTAGCTTAGCCTCCAGAGGCTCCCTTCTTCCCCCGTTTAGAGACGTATCTTAGCCGCCGGAGGCTCCCTTCTTCCCCTGTTTAGAGACGTATCTTAGCCGCCGGAGGCTCCCTTCTTCCACTGTTTAGAGACGTATCTTAGCCGCCGGAGGCTCCCTTCTTCCCCTGTTTAGAGACGTATCTTAGCCTCCAGAGGCTCCCTTCTTCCCCCGTTTAGAGACGTATTTTAGCCTCCAGATGCTCCCTTTTTCCTTTTCCTCTCACCATAAAAAAAAACAATAGCAACCGGCATGTGGTAAGCCTCGCCACAACGCTGGAACAAGTTCTGCCCCAACTGCAGTAGCCAATCAACCAGCAACTTACAGGAGAGAAGAACACTTAAAGCCACAAGCTGGAGTTTGTGTTTCAACCCATTGGCTCTCAATCTCAACACACGAGACGACTGGTTGGCTTTAAACGCACAATCTGGGATGTTTCATTCGAAAGTGGCAACATTTCTCCAGCCCAATCTCAGTTTAGTTGTCGGTGGCTGCGGCTGGAGAAATGTAACCACACTTGAATGAAATATCCCAGATTGTGCCTTTTAAAGCCATCCATCTCGTCTCGTGTGCTGAGTGTTTCCCTCCAACGTTCAGGACACATCTTGGTGTTATTACACGCACAGCTTGGTTGTGAAACAGGGAGAGTCAGATACCACGTGGCTTGGCAACTTAACATCGTCATACCCGGAAAACACACCACATGAGAAGCAGCGTCAGTTCAAAGTCAAAGTCAAAGTCACCATTATTAGTCAGTTGTACAACCGAATGCCTTCAACTGAAATGTGTCTTCCGCATTTAACCCAACCCCTCTGAATCAGAGAGGTGCGGGGTGGGGGCTGCCTTAATCGACGTCTTCGGCGCCCGGGGAACAGTGGGTTAACTGCCTTGTTCAGGGGCAGAACGACAGATTTTTACCTTGTCAGACCTATGGATCCTGGTCAAAGTAGTGCACTAGTTTTACCAAGAGCCCTATGAACCCTGGTCAAAGTAGTGCACTAGTTTTACCAAGAGCCCTATGGACCCTGGTCAAAGTAGTGCACTAGTTTTACCAAGAGCCCTATGGACCCTGGTCAAAGTAGTGCACTAGTTTTACCAACAGCCCTATGGATCTTGGTCAAAGTAGTGCACTAGTTTTACCAATAGCCCTATGGATCCTGGTCAAAGTAGTGCACTAGTTTTACCAACAGCCCTATGGATCCTCGTCAAAGTAATGCAGCATGCAGAGCAAGGGTGGGCAACTCCAGTCCTTCGAGGGCCTGATTGGTGTCACAGTTTTGACCTCATCCGCAGCTAACACACCTGACTCCAATAGTCACATAATCATGATCTCCAGTTTAGAATGCAATTTGATTAATCAGCTGTGTTTGATAGGGAAAGGAGAAAAAGTGTGACACCAATCAGTCCCTCGGAGGACCGGAGTCGCCCACCCCTGATGTAGAGGATAGCGTGCCACTTGTGACTTAACGCTGCCGTTCTGGAAGACAGACCACATGAACTTAGCCCAACAGATGGAAGTTAAGAAGAGTTGGAAGACGGACTAGAAGATGTAAAAAGGGAGAGATGCTCCGCTAGGTCCAACACGGCACAGAGAGTCTACATTTCCATCATCTCTAGTAACAAAATGGTTTAGATCATAGTTTTGCTGACCTTTTGGCATCAGATGCTTGAGGTCCTGAGTGCCAGTGTTGTTTTGTTGGTGGGGTTCTTTTTTCAATACTGTACTGAATTACAACCGTTCACACACAGAGTGTATGATAGAACAACAGTACATCATTGAGATAACAAGGAAACTGTGAACCAAAATCTTTGATGAGACCAGCTGGCATTGCTTTGTTTCTCAAATAAGGGAACCTGCATTTAACAGCACTGTTGATGAGAAACTCTCTCTCTCTCAGTCTCTCTCTCTCTGTCTCTCTCTCTCTCTCTCTCTCTCTCTCTGTCTCTCTCTCTCTCTCTCTGTCTCTCTCTCTCTCTCTCTGTCTCTCCGTCTCTCTGTCTCTCTCGCTCTCTCCATCTCTCTCTCGTTTCATCATGTCTAACAGTTTAACTGTGTAGCAGCACCGCCCCCTGGCTCCTAACATTCAGTCTATATGACCAATGATGTGTGGATGAGAGTTTACATTTCTAATCATTCATTAATTCATTAAGGGCGGCAGGTAGCGGTTAAGAGCGCGTTGGGGCAGTAACCGAAAGGTTTCTCCAAGACGACCAGGTGAAAAAACTGCCCGATTTGCCCTTGAGCAAGGTACTTAGCTCTAAATGCTCCAAGTTCGCTGCCAATAATGGCAGACCCTGGCCATGACCCCACTCTCCGAAGATGTCTCAGAGTAGGATATGTACAAAAATACAACTTGTACATTATGTGAAATAGATCACATGTACAAATCCACCTAATGTGTTTTATTCATTCATGCCCTCTTTGTCTCTTCCCTCTCTCTCCGTCCACCTCTTCCCCTTCCTCTCAGTCTCTCTCTCACTCTTTCCCTCTCTCTCCGTCCACCTCTTCCCCTTCCTCTCGGTCCCTCTTTCTCCTCCTTCCTACCTCATTCTTTTCCCCTCCCTCTCCCTCCATCTCTCACTCTTTCCCTCTCTCTCCCACTCCCTCTCTCTCTGTCTCTCCCTCTCTCTCCAACTCACTCCCTCTCTCTCTCCGTCTTTCCCTCTCTCTCCCTCTCTCCCTTTTTCTCCAACTCACTCCCTCTCTCTCCGTCTCTCCCTCTCTCTCCCTTTTATCCTCAACTCACTCCCTCTCTCTCCGTCTCTCCCGCTCTCTCCAACTCACTCCCTCTCTCTCAGTCTCTCCCTCTCTCCCGCTCTGAGTCTCTCTCTCTCAGTCTCTCCCTCCCTCCTGTTTGTGTTCAGCCCAACACTAGGCCAGGCTAACTGCAACACACTCCGCACTGCTGCCTGAGCAGAGAAAACAGCTTCTACTTTACTACTGTGTGAGTGTGTGCGTGTAGTGAATGCCGTGTAGTGAGTGCCGTGTAGTGTGTGCCGCGTTGTGAGTGTCGTGTAGTGAGTGCCGTGTAGTGAGTGCCGTGTTGTGAGTGCCGTGTTGTGAGTGCCGTGTTGTGAGTGCCGTGTAGTGAGTGCCGTGTAGTGAGTGTCGTGTAGTGAGTGTCGTGTAGTGAGTGTCGTGTAGTGAGTGTCGTGTAGTGAGTGTCGTGTAGTGAGTGCCGTGTAGTGAGTGCCGTGTAGTGAGTGTCGTGTAGTGAGTGTCGTGTAGTGAGTGCCGTGTAGTGAGTGCCGTGTAGTGAGTGTCGTGTAGTGAGTGTCGTGTAGTGAGTGTCGTGTTGTGTGTCGTGTTGTGAGTGCCGTGTTGTGAGTGCCGTGTTGTGAGTGCCGCGTTGTGAGTGCCGTGTTGTGTGTGTCGTGTAGTGAGTGCCGTGTAGTGTGTGTCGTGTAGTGAGTGCCGTGTAGTGAGTGTCGTGTTGAGTGTGTCGTGTTGTGTGTGCGTGTAGTGAGTGCCGTGTTGTGTGTGCGTGTAGTGAGTGTCGTGTAGTGAGTGTCGTGTTGTGAGTGCCGTGTAGTGAGTGCCGTGTAGTGAGTGTCGTGTAGTGAGTGTCGTGTAGTGAGTGTCGTGTTGTGAGTGCCGTGTAGTGAGTGCCGTGTAGTGAGTGTCGTGTAGTGAGTGTCGTGTAGTGAGTGCCGTGTTGTGTGTCGTGTTGTGTGTGTCGCGTTGTGAGTGCCGTGTTGTGAGTGCCGCGTTGTGAGTGCCGTGTTGTGTGTGTCGTGTAGTGAGTGCCGTGTAGTGAGTGTCGTGTTGAGTGTGTCGTGTTGTGTGTGCGTGTAGTGAGTGTCGTGTTGTGTGTGCGTGTAGTGAGTGCCGTGTAGTGAGTGTCGTGTTGTGTGTGTACATTACAGTACAGCCCTTAACCAGCATCATCCCTGCCGCTGTTTGAACAGGCAACACAGAGCTCCCTCTGGCTCCGTGCCATGCCGGTCCAGCCCAGCTCCTCCACCACAGACCTCCTCTCCCAGGGTATATCCTTTATTTGTGTGTGTGTGATGGCGGTGCCAATATCTGAGAAGAAAACAAAAGAGATGGAATCAGTCCCGAGGCTGCTGGACCATCACGCAACACCCCACCAATCAGATGAGATGCGAGAGCAACGTCATTGAAATCTTATGCTGCCAGTTTACATCACCGTCAACCCACAGCGTGTCTCCCGTCCAGTCACTACACTGTGGACGACAATGTCAACAACAAAAAAACTCGCCTGACTTACTGCATGTTAGTGATGTGGTTTATTGGTTCACAGAATTCTTGACAATGTCGCCACCTAGTGTCTATGAGGTAGTTGATCTCTGTAAAGGGCCAGTCTGGCAGTGGGCATGCTATGCTAGCAGGATGTGATGAGGTCTATGAGGTAGGTGCGCTCTGTAAAGGGCCAGTCTGGCAGTGGGCATGCTATGCTAGCAGGATGTGATGAGGTCTATGAGGTAGTTGCGCTCTTTAAAGGGCCAGTCTGGCAGTGGGCATGCTATGCTAGCAGGATGTGATGAGGTCTATGAGGTAGTTGCGCTCTGCAAAGGGCCAGTCTGGCAGTGGGCATGCTATGCTAGCAGGATGTGATGAGGTCTATGAGGTAGGTGCGCTCTGCAAAGGGCCAGTCTGGCAGTGGGCATGCTATGCTAGCAGGATGTGATGAGGTCTATGAGGTAGTTGCTCTCTGTAAAGGACCAGTCTGGCAGTGGGCATGCTATGCTAACAGGATGTGATGAGGTCTATGAGGTAGTTGATCTCTGTAAAGGCCCAGTCTGGCAGTGGGCATGCTATGCTAACAGGATGTGATGAGGTCTATGAGGTAGGTGCGCTCTGTAAAGGGCCAGTCTGGCAGTGGGCATGCTATGCTAGCAGGATGTGATGATGAGAAAAACACATGTTACAGATTCAACATTGAAAGCGCTCAAATACCCCTTTAGTAAACCTTTTATTTCAACAAGCAGACATGTCACGTCTATTTAACAAACCGGTATGTTTACAGAACAACACGGACTGTTACACACAACTATAAATCTGGGTTTCTAGAATGGTGACAGAAAAACACACTTCATAGATACAGGTAGTAAAAAAATGATCTTACAAAAATACTCTACCCTTCATTAGTGTGACACGACAACATAAAGCACCTTCTCAAGCTTCTTTTTTTTTTACATCATCAATTGATCATTTTACAATCAAATTAATATTTGTAAAAAAAAAAAAAAATCTCCTTAGATATTTGTGCATTCTTTTAAAGATTATATATATATATATATATATATATATAAAAAAAAAAAAAGCAAGTTTGTTTTAACGACAAAGAATAGCAAAAACAAAAACAAACAAAAAATTCAATGGGTACATATTGGAAACTGCTGTCACATGTCTTTGTGGTGGTTTTAGTAATGCTTCCATGCAACTGAAACCTTAAAAAAAGGACAAGTTAGCTTCTTTTTTTTTATTTTACAATTAAATAAAAATATTATTTTTTACCCCAACCTGCGATTCACGTTCTCATCCTCGTTGTGTAGTACTGGGGACTCTGGAAAAAAAAACTAACGCTCAAAAATAAAATACGTCCTTTTAGAAATGGAAAGGCGCTCGGTACAGCGCTGCAGGTCTTTACACGTTGTACACATGACATTGTGTCCTTCCCGAACTTTATCCATTTTTGTGCAACTCAAGCCATTTCCCCCATCCAGCGGTTCCATTTTTCTATATATATATATAGTCTGCTGCTGGAACGAACACAAGAGGAAGGGGAGGAGACAGGTTAATTAAAGAAGGTCTGACACCTCTACAAGGTGTGTTTTTCTCATCATCACATCCTGCTAGCATAGCATGCCCACTGCCAGACTGGCCCTTTACAGAGATCAACTACCTCATAGACCTCATCACATCCTGTTAGCATAGCATGCCCACTGCCAGACTGGGCCTTTACAGAGATCAACTACCTCATAGACCTCATCACATCCTGTTAGCATAGCATGCCCACTGCCAGACTGGCCCTTTACAGAGCGCACCTACCTCATAGACCTCATCACATCCTGTTAGCATAGCATGCCCACTGCCAGACTGGCCCTTTACAGAGCGCAACTACCTCAGAGACCTCATCACATCCTGTTAGCATAGCATGCCCACTGCCAGACTGGCCCTTTACAGAGATCAACTACCTCATAGACCTCATCACATCCTCTACAAGGTGTCAGACGCCCAACAAAATGAAATATAATGTAGTGGATAAAGTTCCGAATGACTCCATTTCTTCAGTACAGCAATCTAGCGATTTCTAAAAGGACGCATTTGGGTGTTTTTGGCACATTCGTTCGTTTTTCAGAGCCCCTGTACGGCACAACAAGGATCGGGGTAAGTAAAAATAATAATTGTGTCTGGATCCTCAAAACTTTAGATTTGGTCTTAAAAAAGCTAAATAATACTTTTGAGTGAATATACCCCCTCCCACCCTTTTGCCCTCAGAAAAGCCTCAATTAGTCGGGTCATGGACTCTACGAGGTGTTGAAATCGTTCCACAGGGATGCTGGTCCATGTTGACTCCAATGCTTCGCACAGTTGTGTCAAGTTGGCCGGATGTCCTTTGGGTGGTGGACCATTCTTGATACACACAGGAAACTGTTGAGCATAAAAAACCCAGCAGCGTTGCAGTTCTTGACACAAACCCGGTACACCTGGCACCTACTACCGTACCCCGTTCAACGGCACATAAATCTTTTGTCTCGCCCATTCACCCTCTGAATGGGACACATACCCACTCCATGTCTCAATTGTTTCAAGGCTTAAAAATCCTTCTTTAACCTGTCTCCTCCCCTTCATCTACACTGATTTGAAGTGGATTTAACAAGTGACATCAATAAGGGATCATAGCTTTCACCTGGTCAGTGCATGTCATGCAACAAGCAGCTGTTAATGTTTTGTATACTCAGTGTTTACTGTAAAACAACAGTATTATTTGTGCTAATTTTGGACAGTAAACATTTTATAGATTAGATACGGCACATCTATAAAATTATACAGAAATAATATTTGTTGCTGCAAAAATATTGGATGTCTTTTTGGACAGTGTTAAAGGCAAGTGGTCGTAAACACTTCCTGATTGTGCTCCTCCCCTAAACTTCACATTCCACAGGGTGGGAGATGCTGGTGTGTGTGTGTGTGTGTGTGTGTCTGTGTGTGTGTGTGTGTGTGTGTGTGTGTGTGTGTGTGTGTGTGTGTGTGTCCGTCCAGCAGATCGGCCGTCTCTAAAACCTGGTTCCTTCGAGGACTGCGGAGGCAGGGAGGTTCCCATCCTCGGGATCTGAAGGGACCTGTCAAACAAAACAATTTGTCAATCACGTTCCAGCTTAAGACGATCCTGATAAGGATTGCAAAGTTCTTTCCCAACATTTCCAGGTTTTCCAGAAATCCTGCTTATTTCCTTCTGATTCCAGGAATCTTACAAACCAGGATTTCTGGAAACTGAATTCTTTCCTCGAAACTGGAATTTTGCAAAACCTAAACCTGACGCAAATAATATTACAAGAACAAGTAGACCAACTGTTTTAGTATCCCTGGCAACATAACGGGAAAAACTAAAAGTACAAATAAACATAAACACGCTACATAAATACAAGGATGTACACTGGGTGTACAAAACATTAGGAACACCTGCTCTTTCCATGACATAGACCAGGGGTGTTAAACTCACCCTACGATGTGCCGGCTTTCTTTCCTACCTAATAATCAATTGTAGGTCTAAAATCAGTCCAGGATTAAAGGGGAACATTGAGACAATGCAATGGAACTGGCTTGGAGGTCCAGAGATTAGTTTGAGGGACATACACTGGGACCAGGTGAATCCAGGTGAACAGCTAGGATCCCTTGTGTTAAATCCACTTCAAAATCAGTGTAGATGAAGGGGAGGAGAAAAGGTTAAAGAAGGATGTTTTAAGCCTTGAGACATGGAGTGTGTGTGTGTGCCGTTCAGAGGGTGAACGGGCGAGGCAAAAGATTTAAGTGCCGTTGAACGGGATACGGTAGTAGGTGCCAGGCGCACCGGTTTGAGTGTGTCAAGAAGTGCAACTTGACACAACTGTGGGGAAGCATTGGAGTCAACATGGGCCAGCATCCCTGTGGAAGGCTTTCGGGCACCTTGTAGAGTCCGTGCCCCGACGAACTGAGGCTGTTCTGAGGGTAAAACTCACCATGTTACGAAGGTGTTCTTAATGTTTTGTCCACTCAGTGTATTATAGACCCACTACACAAACATGAGTTACCACATGCATCCTATTATACCCAAGAGATACTACATACAGGTGAACAGATCAGAAGCTGTGCTTAAATCATGGAATCTGGAGTGTTGAGGTGGAAAGTGAAGATGGAAGGAGAAGAGGATTGAGATTGGAGGGTGGAGGGTCAGGGGTGGAGGGGTCAGGGGGGTGGAGGGGTGGAGGGTGGAGGGTCAGGGGGGTGGAGGGGTCAGAGGGTGGAGGGGTCAGAGGTATGTTTTTTTTTTCCAGAAAGCTTCCTATCACTTCAAATCATGTGAAGTCCATTTCTTTAGCCAATAGAGAGACAAATCTTAGTAATACAAATCTTCCATGAAATCTCAACCCCCTGGTCAAAAGTGAAAGAGGTACAGTTAGAGGGAATCCTAACTTCCACTTGGTCACATGCACTAACGTCAATGGGGAGAATACATTCTAAATAATGACAGAAGTTAGGATTCACCCCTAAGAGAATAACGGACAGAGAAGAGGTGTGGTGATTGTTGGTTTCGGGTTTGCTGTGCCCCTACCTTGGCTCGTCTGAGGTTCGAGCTAAGAGTGTAGGGGTTATAGGGGAGGGGGGGTAGGGGTTAGTGATCAAGCCTGAGAAGAATCAGAAGGGCTGTCCGGTCTCTTGATTAGAGACGTGGCCCCATAGGCCTGCTGCTGTCCAGAGAGCTGTCCGTCCGCCTGGAACATACACTCTTATTTATCAATCTTTGTTTATACGGTCAGGGGGTAAGAAAGTATGCTATGTTATCATCGCTGTCTAAAACCCATATTTTCAGGAAAAGGAAAAGAACATCCATGTTTGACCATTAATGAACATACAGGGGATTGCTTACTTTCAATACATTTCAAACCGTTTTTATTTTTAAAAAGGGGCCAAATTGGAGTTACAAGGTTTTCTTCCCGAGAGCGACGTCATCTTATCTTAGTTTACCAGGTTTTCCTATTGAGGTTAAAAACACCCATCTCAGATCTGTCCGAAATGGAACGCTAGTCTGAGGCCTGGGACAAAAGGTCGAGGACGACGCTCTCTTTCAGCCCAAAGGTCTTGTCAATCGCCTCTGGTAACACTGCTCTATCTCGTGGCTAACAGTCTCAAATATATCTGTCTATTGGTACAATCTCTTTCTTGCTTTCCCTGACACTCTTGTTCCTGTCTTGTTCTGCTTTCTCCTCTTTTGATCTCACGGCAATGTTACCAGTGGTGAGACAAGCACGTGATCATAGGATACAACAGTCAGTGGTGCAACAGATACAATCTCAATGGAATTATCCAAAAATAATATCGACAACTAATGATGTGAGTTACTGGAGGTTAGTGTACAATGGAAACGGCATTGGTCTGTATGATCAACTCTTTCTCCAGTCAGAAGTCGACAAATTTGACCTCAGGCAACGGCGGACATCAAACACAGATAAACAGACAGACATCAAAACAGACAGACATCAAACAGACAGACAGCATCAAACAGACAGACATCAATCAGACAGACATCAAACAGACAGACATCAAACAGACAGACCGACATCAAACAGACAGACAGTATCAAACACAGACAGACAGAGACAGACAACAGCAAACAGACAGACAGACATCAAACAGACAGACAGCATCAAACACAGACAGACAGAGACAGACAACAGCAAACAGACAGACAGACATCAAACAGACAGACAGCATCAAACACAGACAGACAGAGACAGACAACAGCAAACAGACAGACAGAAATCAAACAGACAGACAGCATCAAACAGACAGACAGCATCAAACAGACAGACAGCATCAAACAGACAGACATCAAACAGACAGATAGCATCAACAGACAGACAGACAAACAGACAGATAGAGACAGCATCAAACACAGGACATCAAACACAGGATATCAGACAGACAGACAAAAGAGGAGACAAGTTATTCTAGGAGCAACAGAGGAGACAAGTTATTCTAGGAGCAACAGAGGAGACAAGTTATTCTAGGAGCAACAGAGGAGACAAGTTATTCTAGGAGCAACAGAGGAGACAAGTTATTCTAGGAGCAACAGAGGAGACAAGTTATTCTAGGAGCAACAGAGGAGACAAGTTATTCTAGGAGCAACAGAGGAGACAAGTTATTCTAGGAGCAGCAGAGGAGACAAGTTATTCTAGGAGCAACAGAGGAGACAAGTTATTCTAGGAGCAACAGAGGAGACAAGTTATTCTAGGAGCAACAGAGGAGACAAGTTATTCTAGGAGCAACAGAGGAGACAAGTTATTCTAGGAGCAGCAGAGGAGACAAGTTATTCTAGGAGCAACAGAGGAGACAAGTTATTCTAGGAGCAAAATCAAAAGACTGTTAGGTGACTTTGGGAGCATACTGCACACCAGAAATACTCCGCTACGGATATCACACACACACGTTATGTTCCTAGACCGTCATTGTAAATAAGAATGTGTTCTTAACTGATTATTATTATTATTATAACTTATTTTCCCCTAACCCTAAACCTAACCCTAAACCCTAACCCTTAACCTAACCCTAAACCCTAACCCTTAACCTAACCCTTAACCTAACCCTTAACCTAACCCTTAACCTAACCCTTAATCTAACCCTTAATCTAACCCTTAACCTAACCCTTAACCCTAAACATAACCCTTAACCCTAACCCTTAACCCTTAACCTAACCCTTAACCCTTAACCCTTAAACCTAACCCTAAACCTAACCTTTAACATAACCCTTAACCCTAAACCTAACCCTTAACCTAACCCTTAACCTAAACATAACCCTTAACCCTAAACCTAACCCTAAACCTAACCCTTAACCTAAACATAACCCTTAACCCTAAACCTAACCCTAAACCTAACCCTTAACCTAACCCTTAACCTAACCCTTAACCCTAAACCTAACCTTTAACCTTTAACCCAACTCCTAACCCTTACCCTAATTCTAACCCTAAACTTAAAATAGCCTTTGTCCTCAAGGGGATGTGGGAAATGTCCCCACGAGGTAGAACTTTCCTTCTTTTACTGTCCTTGTGGGGATTTTAGGTCCCAACAAGGATAGAATACCCTACACCCCCCACACACACACACACAGACACAGAACCACCCACTGCCCTAATCTCCCACCACATCTACCCATACTTACAGCTGCCATGGCCAACTGGTTAGCCTTCTGTCTCTGCAGGTCTGACTTGATGAAGCCTGGAGAGAAGAAATACATTAAGAAACTGGACATACTGTTGCTAGTCCAAATGGCATGAAGGAATATTCCGTTGCAAAGACAGTAGGGTACAGTAGGCTTCCACTAGGGGGCACTCTAACACAATGATAGACCATACAGTATGAAGTCAGTTCCCAAATACTGCACAGTAGCCAGCTGGGCCGACCCACTTCATTACCATAATCATCTAGCCCGCTCTCATGTAGGTGAACGTGGACTTCAGCCCTGGTCTGTAGTCGCCATTATGTATGTCATTGTTTTATCAAGTAACACAGTAGCCCTCTAGACTGGCCCTTAAATCAACCACTTCTAGTCCCATCATTAACAGTCAGTCAGGTCAACAGTACCTCTTCCAGTCCCATCATTAACAGTCAGGTCAACAGTACCTCTTCCAGTCCCATCATTAACAGTCAGGTCAACAGTAGCTAGATGTAGCTAAAACATACCCAGCACCTCAACATGCCATTTCTGCTACTGCTTGTAACCTTCAAATAATACAGTTAGGTTGTTACACAGTAACCAGGACGACACAGACACATTCTAAGACCTCGAGATTTTGCAGGAAATACATTATTGCCCCATAACAAAACCCATGTTAACTGAACAATAACCGTGGACTGCACAAATAAACCCTTAGAAAAAAAATTAATAATAAAAATAAACGCAGTAAAAGTGCAGTAACTGCAGTCGACAGTTGGGTATTTCTGGACGCTGTAATTACAGAACAACTGCTGTTAAACTGAACTATCTGCAGTCATACTGCTCTCTGACTGGGAATCATGTTTTCGTAAAAGGAAGCGATACCCCTTTCCACTCAACCTCAGCTGAGCTGTACATTGCTGGCCTGGTTACACATCCACTATAGTCGCTGGAGCCATGTTGGAAAGGAACGATCAGAGCCAGCAGAAGGGTTCAGATCGGATTCGGCACCATAGTGTGAATAGGGTCTAGGTACATGAGCTTAGGCTCTTTTCATACTGACGAGAGTTAAGATGATTTCGATTCTTGAGACATTAATAAAATGTAAATTGGCTAATTTCCTCCAGAGGTCACACACACACGACACTTGCTAGACAGTTCAAAGTCAAAGTCACCATTATTAGTCAGTTGTACAACCGAATGCCTTCAACTGAAATGTGTCTTCCGCATTTAACCCAACCCCTCTGAATCAGAGAGGTGCGGGGGGGCTGCCTTTAATCGACATCCACGTCTTCGGCGCCCCGGAGAACAGTGGGTTAACTGCCTTGTCCCCCCTCCAAGCAGGACAGTGTAAACAGAATTGTCTGGTTGAGCCAACACTCCTACAGTATAAATAGTAATAGCAGAGCAGTGTTTTTGAAACAGCTGAAATGTATAAAAATGTTCCTTATTAGAGACTTGTTTTGGTTCTTTAAAAAAAAAAAAAAATATATGAAATTGCAGTACGGGAATCTTCATAACACCATTTATTTTAAATGCAAAAGCGAGCATAAACTATCAAAGTAGGCCGTAAAAGAAATCTATCTACTGTTTAGCTAACATTGGCTGACGTTAGCATTTAGCCTAGGTTGAAGATACTAGGGGTTAAGACAACGTCGTCACTAATCTGGGACCAGCGCCGTTGCTAAACGCTAGTCCCATAGCAACGCTAGTCCCATAAAGAGTTATGAAATATTAGAATCCCATTGTCTGAACCTTTGTCATCTTCAACCTAGCATTCAGCTAACTAGTAAGCTAATGGGTACAGACATTTTGTTTAGCTTGCTAGCTACCTAGCTTGCTAACTTTGTATAATACGAATGACAGTGTGATAACGTTACTGTACTTTTATATTCATATGAGAGGGGTTAAACGCACATTTTTTCCTATGATGAATTTACATGATGAAGTAAATGTTGTTTAGCGAACGTTAGCTAGCTAGCAGCTGTGCCACTTTGTCTTGCAGCTAAATTAACAAAAAAAAAAAAACTTTAGATGTCTGCACATGCTTGTGAATTATTTCCATTCATCAGGAGTGTAATTTGGTAGATGCATGAAAAGTTGCTTGCATAAAGTGAGCTAGTAACTAGCTAGTTGAATAGTTTACATGCTTAGCCTACTGGCTAGTGGCAATTGTAACATTTACGGTACATTTGAGCTGCAAAGCAAGAACGTCACCTGAACCGAACCCTCTCTCGGCTCGTGGCGTTCCCGTTGCTAATGTGAATTGAAAAGTTTATGTACGTATTATTGTCATTTTAATAATAAAAAGAGTGAAGAGAGGATGCCAGAGATCGACTTATTTAACCTTTATTTAGTTAGTTAAGTCAGTTAAGAACAAATTCTTATTTACAATGACGGCCTACCCTGGCCAAACCCGGACAAAGCTGGGACAATTGTGCACCGCTCTACGGGACTATTAATCACGTCCGTTTGTGATACAGCCTGGAATCGAACCAGGGTGTCTGTAGTGACGCCTCAAGCACAGACGCAGTGCCTTAGACCGCTGCGCCACTCAGGAGTGCAAAAGCTTAGTCGTCTTCGGGCCTTGCACAGGGCCCAGTCTGGGGATTGAATCCCCTTTCTGCGAGATTCTACACCAGGGGTGTCAATCTCCTTCCATGGAGGGCTATGTGTCTGCTGGTTTTTGTAATTTCCTTTCAATTTGTGTCCAAATAAGTCATAAACAACCAGGTGAGGGGAGTTCCTTACTAATCAGTGACCTTAATTTATCAATCAAGTACAAGGGAGGAGCGAAAACCTGCAGACACTCGGCCCTCTGTGGAATGAGTTTGACTCCTGTGTTTTACTGTGCTCATCCCTTTCAATCCGTTTCTCCCTCTGTCTATTTAGGTACATAATAGTCTCCTCACGTAAAAATGTAAAGGGTCCGTACCTGTGAGGACCGATCCGATGAAGAGGAAGACACAGAGGAAGATGTTTCCTGCCAGCGTCCCGTAGTTATCCATGATCTTCCCCTGGCAGATAGTGAAGATGATACCAAACACCTGTATAGGGAGAGAGGTTGTAGTGATATACGCAGACAGGTAGACATCTAGACGGCCAGGCAGACAGACGTCTAGACGGCCAGGCAGACAGACGTCTAGACGGCCAGGCAGACAGACGTCTAGACAGCCAGACAGACAGATGTCTAGACAGCCAGACGTCTAGACAGCCAGGCACACATAGATTTTCACTAACACAATATATAACCAAACATACCCCAACATTTCCCGATTCTGTTATGGTTCTCTATTATCCCATGGATATGAAAAGCTTTGATCTGCCAACTGTCAGAAGCAGCAGCTGTGAGTGTGTGTGTGTTCACCTGTGCAGAGCAGTTGAGCAGGCCTGAAGAGGTGCCTTCACACTCGGGGTAGGTTAGCTCCACACCAAACTCAAAGCCCAGGGGAAGATAGCCTGTCATAAAGAACCTACAGACATAGAAACACAACACAGTGTTATATCCCTTATTGAAGTCACTTGCTAAATTCACTTCAAAATATGTGTATATGAAGGGGAGGAGACAAGGCTTAAAAATCATTTTTTAACCTGAGACATGAATTGTGTGTGTGTGCCATTCAGAGGGTGAATGAGCAAGACAAAAGATTTAAGGGCCTTTGAACGGGGTACGGTAGTAGGTGCCAGGTGCACCGGTTTGTGTCAAGAACTGCAGCGCTGCTGGGTTTTCCACATTCAACATTTTATTTTTTCACACTCCATGTTATAAAGGTGTTCTTAATGTTTGGTATAGTCAGTGTACATAGGGATCCTATAATTCAGTTCGTACATAAAAACATTTTTTATGGGTCATCACTATTTGGCCAAGTTGCAGTTTGCCAATGAACATCTGGGTGAAAGTGTTGTGGTCAGATGAGACCAAAATGGAGCTCTTTGGCATCAACTCAACTCGCCGTGTTTGGAGGAAGAGGAATGCTGCCTATGACCCCAAGAACACCATCCCCACCGTCAAACATAGAGGTGGAAACATTATGCTTTGGGGGTGTTTTTCTGCTAAGGGGACAGGACAACTTCACCGCATCAAAGGGACGATGGACGGGGCCATGTACCATCAAATCTTGGGTGAGAACCTCCTTCCCTCAGCCAGGGCATTGAAAATGGGTCGTGGATGGGTATTCCAGCATGACAATGACCCAAAACACACGGCCAAGGCAACAAAGGAGTGGCTCAAGAAGAAGCACATTAATGTCCTGGAGTGGCCTAGCCAGTCTCCAGACCTTAATACCATAGAAAACTGTACCTAACCTTGCCAAACGTCAGCCTCGAAACCTTAATGACTTGGAGAAGATCTGCAAAGAGGAGTGGGACAAAATCCCTCCTGAGATGTGTGCTAACCTGGTGGCAAACTGCAAGAAACGTCTGACCTCTGTGATTGCCAACAAGGGTTTTTCCACCAAGTACTAAGTCATGTTTTGCAGAGGGGTCAAATACTTATTTCCCTCATTAAAATGCAATTCCATTTATAACATTTTTCACATGTGTTTTTCTGGATATTTTTGTTGTTATTCTGTCTCCCACTGTTCAAATAAACCTACCATTAAAATTATAGACTGATCATTTCTTTGTCAGTGGGCAAACGTACAAAATCAGCAGGGGATCAAATACCTTTTTCCCCCTTACTGTACCTAACCTTTCCCACAGGGCTGACATTATACCTAACGTAATATCCACTAATAATAAAAACTCAAAAAAGAGCAATTAAGTTTTGGAAACATCTAAAATACAGTGACCCCCTCTCATATCATTACCAAGCCCTGCAATGTCAAGAGCTGAGCAAAGAAAAAAGTCCCCTCATCCAGCTGGTCCTGGGGCTGAGTTCACAAACCTGTTCTACTAACACACTGAAGCCTCAGGACCAGAACATCCAATCAATCAGAATAAAACAAATTACATCACAATCAAAACAAAACTACATTGCTCATTGGGAAACACAAGCAAAAAGCAAAATGCAGTGCTATCTGGCCCTAAATCGACAGTACACCATGGCAAACTATTTGACCATGGTTACTGGTCAAAACCTTAGAAAAACCTTGACAAAGTACAGGCTCAGTGAGCACAGCCTTGCCATTGAGAAGGGTAGACACAGGAAAACCTGGCTGCCTGTAGAGGAAAGGCTGTGCAACCACTGCACCACAGCAGAACCTGAGACAGAGTTGCATTTCCTGACAACCTTATTCAAGGTTTCAAAGACCTCTCTGATGAGAGTAGGCTACCCATCCTGTTGGGGGAGGACGCAGAGAGCTGTGGGTTGGCAGCACACTACATTGCTGCCTGCCATAAGATGAGGGACAGTGTCTGACAGACCAAATCAACCTGCACATGTCCTCTACTGTATGTTTAGTGTTATTGTTCAATGTGGTTATTTTGGTTATTGTTGTTACTGTTGTCCTGTTGACAATCTCTGTTGACAGAGAGAGAAACAGAGACAGAGACAGAGAGAGAGACAGAGAGAGAGAGAGAGAGAGAGACAGCGATATGGTGGTCTTACCCCAGAGCTCCAGCGGTGAGGAAGACTACCCAGAGATGACCCAGACTGAGGGTGAAGGCGTAGACCAACATCCCTACGAAGGACATGAGGTAGACAGCCAGGGTAGTCTGTCTGGAAGACACAATCAATGAAAATCGGTCAATTGATAATTATTTTATTTATTTAAATTAACAAACGTTATGCAACACCCAATTCCCTTATGTGAAAAATTGCCCGTTACACTCCAACTGGTTGTTCCACATTTAGCTTCAATGACTCCAAACAAACACTTCCTGTAGTTGTTGATCAGTCTCTCACATCACTGTGGGGGAATTCTGGCCCTCTCTTCCATGCAGAACTGCTGTAACTCAGCCACATTTGTGGGTAAATTCAGAACGTTGTCAGATTGTCCGCTTCGCTCTCTGGAGCGTTCATAGCGCTCTGGACGAGGAGTAGGGTTGATCTGAGCGTTCTGACCTCACGACGGCAGTCAAACACCCAAGCTAACTGGCTAATGGTGGCTAGCGTGCTAGCTACTTCCAGACACAAATAGAGAGAACACCTCACTCAGCCCATTTTACTCTCCCTAGTAGATGTGGTCCGGCTGTTTACATGTTATCCAGAGCTGGTTAGGCTGTTTTCATGTTATCCAGAGCTGGTTAGGCTGTTTTCATGTTATCCAGAGCTGGTTCGGCTGTTTTCATGTTATCCAGAGCTGGTTAGGCTGTTTTCATGTTATCCAGAGCTGGTTAGGCTGTTCACATGTTATCCAGAGCTGGTTAGGCTGTTCACATGTTATCCAGAGCTGGTTCGGCTGTTTTCATGTTATCCAGAGCTGGTTCGGCTGTTTTCATGTTATCCAGAGCTGGTTCGGCTGTTTTCATGTTATCCAGAGCTGGTTCGGCTGTTTTCATGTTATCCAGAGCTGGTTCGGCTGTTTTCATGTTATCCAGAGCTGGTTAGGCTGTTTTCATGTTATCCAGAGCTTGTTAGGCTGTTTTCATGTTATCCAGAGCTTGTTAGGCTGTTTTCATGTTATCCAGAGCTTGTTAGGCTGTTTTCATGTTATCCAGAGCGTTGGTGACTGTAACTGTGCTGCTGGCAACAATTTAATTACGTTTTTTTGCCGACGTTTACTGACACCGGCCATATTCAACGGGTGTTGAAGGTTAGTGCTGTGGCACACTCAGACGAGAGTGCTCTGAAATCACAGTAGATAGCCAGAGTGAATTTACAAAAACACCCTTAATTGACATCATGTGCCAATTTAATATCCAAGATAAAGACAAGAGTTGAGTTGGCATATTAAATAGTTTCACAGACCAAATGGTTCTATCACCCAAATCAAGCCGTAAAATAATACATTTTTCCCATACGCGGAGTACAAAGATGAAGAAAAATAACTGGATGCCATGAGTAAGTAAGTATGTCGTTTTGTCCTACATTATATTATTTTTAATCCCAGCCCCCGTCCCCGCAGGAGGCCTTTTACCTTTTTGTAGGCCGTCATTGTAAATAAGAATTTGTTCTTATAACTGACTTGCCTAGTTAAATAAAGATTAAATACAAAAAATATGAAAACTTAAAAAATGGGCATAGACTTGTATCTATTGCTGTTACACTAATGGAACAGCTAACGCATCCAATGGCATCACAGTGCCGTTGCAAGAGGGAGATGAGGTCTATGTCTGTCTATAGGCATAACATTGTAAACATTCCTACTGACTTAGCGACCCTGTGAGGAATGGGTTTCCAGGGTGGGGCGGCGGGGGACAGGACATCCAAGGGGAGCTTTGGGTTTGAAGGAGTCCTCTCTCTGAACACATGACCTGCGACCCCATGGGGTGAGCCAGGGATCAGAGGTTAGAGGTCAGGTGTTAAAAGATTTTCAGAAGGCTGCACCTGGAAAAATAGAGCTGGGGTCTGTCTTGTCCCGAGCATGCAGCGACAGAGACAGACAGATACACAGAAGGGCCCTGAGTCTAGCTGAGCAGCAACGTCACACAGCAGGGCCCTGAGTCTAGCTGGGCAGCAACATCACACAGAAGGACCCTGAGTCTAGCTGAGCAGCAACGTCACACAGCAGGGCCCTGAGTCTAGCTGAGCAGCAACGTCACACAGCAGGGCCCTGAGTCTAGCTGAGCAGCAACGTCACACAGCAGGGCCCTGAGTCTAGCTGAGCAGCAACGTCACACAGCAGGAGATGGAGGAACAGTCATCACACACAGAGGAAAAACTAAACAACTCACAGCTACCTGGAACATGAAACAAACATGAAATAAACACGAAACAAACATGAAATAAACATGAAACATGAAATAAACATGAAACAAACATGAAATAAACATGAAACAAAAAACACAAAACAAGCACGAAACAACAAACATACATGAAACAAGGCCTGCCAAGAAGAAGAAGTAGACGGAAGTCTCACACAGCCGGGCCAACAACATGAAAAGAATAAAACATGGACAGTACAGAACAAGACAATAGCATCACACAAGTCCATTGGTGAGCGTTGCTCAGTGAGTTTCTTTCCCAGCGTTCAAAACTGGTTGAAAATCTATGAAACCAGCGTTGCCCACCGGGTTGGTTCCAGACAGTGAAATTAGACAAGGAAACATATGGGAATACTGTATCTTATCCCACTTCCCTGCATCTCTATACTCCCTTGTCCCCCCTGTCCCGTCATGCATCCTTTAATGATGTAAAGTGTACTGTAGTGACTAAGGTTGCACAATTCTGGGAACTTTCAATAAACTCCCCCCCGGGGTTTTCCCCAAGTCCCGGTTGGAGATTTCCCAGAATAAAGCAGGAAATCTGGAATTCTCCAACCAGAATTTCTGGAAAACCAGGGAATTTATTGAAAGTTTGCAACCCTAGTAGTGACCCATGAGAAACGCACGTTAAAATAACCTGGACTTGACTTACTTGTATGTTTTGGTTCTGTCCAGCCAGATGCCACAGATCAGCGATCCCACCATGCCAGCGATAACGATGGTGAGACCTATCCTCCCTGCATTCAACTCTTCACCCTGCCGGGCCAGGACAGACAGACAGTAGGGTTAGTGTGTGTGTGTGTAGCTCTGGTCAAACGTAGTGTACTATATAGGGAATTCTATGTCATGTGGGGCACATCCCATGGCTCAGGGAGCATGCTACTCTAACCCAGTGGTTCCCAAACTGTGGGGCGCAAGGGATTGGCAAGGCCCCCAAAAAAACTCAGTCCAGCTTTAAACTTACTCCTGAAAGTTGTAATAGTAGAATAAAAAAAAAAAATGGGTAGTACATCATCAGTTCCTCTTGTCATGTTATTTCAGACTTTAGAGAGCTATTTATGACTGGTCAGAAATGTACAGATCAACTAGCCCATGTCAGCTAACGTTTTTTTAGCTAGCTTTTCTTAGCCCATACATTTTGTTGTAATGTTTGAGTCACTCGAATATCACACGAACACACATAAAGACATGGTAATATGTGTAGAATTGCAAAAAAAAAAAAAATGTTTTAAAAAAACAGCAACATTTTCTTTGCACTTCATGACAAAATGTGTAGAATTGCAGGAAACTAGCTTTAAAACTGCAAATTATCTGCAACACATTGCAAAATCTGTATTATTGCAGGAAATTTAAACCTGTAAACTTTTCTCTCTGCCAACAAGAGTGGTGTGAAAGGTTTGGGAAGGGGGCCCCTGAGAGAAAAAGTTTGGGAACCCCTGCACTAACCAACTGGTGACTATACTGGAAAAGTTTCCCTGAGCTATGTCTTCAGTGTTGAACAGAGGAATGAGATGAATGTGATGCTATATTGTCCAGGTGGGTCAAACTCCACAGCGGGCAGAGTGTCTGCAGGTCTTTGGTTTTTCCTTTCAATTACGACCTAGACAACCAGGTGAGAGAAGTTCCTTAATAACCAGTGACCTAGACAACCAGGTGAGAGAAGTTCCTTAATAACCAGTGACCTAGACAACCAGGTGAGGTGTCCCCTTGGGAGGGGTGAATAACGGGGCTGTGTTAGGCTGTGTTATTTACCCTTTATTTAACCTTTAACTAGGCAAGTCAGCTAAGAACAAATTCTTATTTACAATGACGGCCTAGGAACAGTGGGTTAACTGCCTTGTTCAGGGGCAGAACGACAGATTTTTACCTTGTCAGCTCGGGGACTCGATCTAGCAACCTTTAGTTTACTGGCCCAACGCTCTAACCACTAGGATACCTGCCGCCCCCAAAAAGGTAGGGGTGAATAACAGGGCTTTGTTAGGAAAGAGTCTTGGGTCAAATGACTTTTAACCTTTTACTATACTTGTAGAATAATGTATCTATTGTTAACCAAATAATACGCTTATGTTCCAGTGCCCACACAAAGTGGATCGGACTAATGAGGGAAGGACAATGATGTCTGGAGTGGGATCTACTGTAAATGTTCCTGCTTCAATGTGGGTCTTATTTCCCTTACAGGGAAGAGATCAGGACTTACAGGGTAGTCCTGGAGACTTGTCAAAATAACTTTGTAGTCTCTCATCATTTACCATATAATGTAGGCTACTTGGCATAATGCCTGTATTGTCAAATGATTATTGTTCCAGTATTTCAATGCGGTGTTTGACTGTAGTGTTTCAGTGCCCACAGGCTGCATTAAAGAGCAGAGTGATCAGGGTACTGCAGAAAAGGGAAGGACAAGAATGTGTCTATTGTGATCTAAATGAGACATGCTCCAACTGTTGTTCCAGTGTTTTCAATGAATAGTTCCAGTGTCCCCTATTGCACTGTAGAGCCAACAGGGTCAGAACTTAGTTCCAGTGTTCCCCTATTGCACTGTAGAGCCAACAGGGTCAGAACTTAGTTCCAGTGTTCCCCTATTGCACTGTAGAGCCAACAGGGTCAGAACTTAATTGTATATACACCACAGGAGGCTGGTGGCACCTTAATTGGGGAGGATGGGCTCGTGGAATAGTAACAAATACAAAAGACATGGTTTCCAGGTGTTTGATGTCATTCCATTTGCTCCATTCCCGGACATTATTGTGAGCCGGCCTCCTGTGGTCCACACAGTGTGTAGGGGAAAGAGGGGTATAACTTACAGGGTAGTGTTCGATGATCATGCGGTTCAGTAGTGTGCCAACAGCATAGAAGCAGCCCACGTTCAGTCCTGTGGGAAAGAGACACAGTGAGATACAGCCAATAGGGACTCGGCACACTCGGAGAGCAGCCAATAGGGGTTGATGTTAGAGATAGGTCGCCCGTCCGTGGTTGATACAGTATTAACAGAGGCAAATTGGGTCAGTGAGTCAGGAGAGAGAGAGAGGTAGTGGTTAGGGTTGTTATGGTGACCGTATTACCGCCACGCCGGCGATCACGAGTCATGACTGCAGTCAAATTCCACGTGACCGTTTAGTCACGGTAATTAGGCTTTTCCAAGCTCTGATGCTGCTGATGGTCATTAGTATCCTACCAAACTTGCTAACTGCCTGGTACTCAGCACTCTGTTGTCCCTCTAATCTCTCTGACATCAATGCAAATGTAATGGAAAATCGAATCAAACACTTCATCAGAGCCCATGAGCTCATGTTACACAACATTTCTATAGGCTATGTCATTGCGTGAGAAAACAGAGTGATGGCCTCTATTAAAAAGAGGAGGATGCCATCAGCTTTCTATAGGTTAAGCCTACTATATTTATTTCTCAACTTTCCTAATATTAAGCACATTGCTTCTCTTTACAACAGGAGTATAGCCTAGGTGACTGACATGAAAATGATCCACGGGAGAAGCGTTCTCCATTCGCTATTTAAGTGCAGAGATTACATTTTTTCCACTGCCCCTGTTTCAGACAGGTGCATGATAATGGTTCATTCTAAAGCAAAACTAATGTCACACATATAATATTTAGTATATGTAAAGACCAGATTAAAACAAGAATAGTCTGATGGGTGACAATATTAGCCTATCACTTGTAAATGATGCCCAGCATAAGTCAAGAAATTCTGTTTTTTTGTGTGTGACTTTTTCTAAATCATAGTCGCACACCTCTCACGTAGCCTAGCTCATCGGCCTATATGTTTTGATAAGGTTTGCATCCCAACTAAAGTGGCCAAATAACGTCTTAAAATGAAGCGCATTAATCCGCTTTCCAATGGGTGTAGAGCCTAACAGGCATACATACTGTACGCAGCAGCGCGTGAGTTTCAAGTTAGGGGAAGATCATTTTCACCATAAAAATGCACCTATATAATTAAAGCATAACACACATAATCTCATTTGTGGTCACTTTAGATAATGGTGTTTTCCAGGAACATTTGCAGTTATAACTTACTGCCGGTTGAGCATTGCTGTGCTTGTAATGTGAAGAAATAGCCTAATACATTTATTTTAAATAAATTGTGCTAAACGTTCTGATCTGTTGCGTCAGCCTCATTGCGTAAAAAAGTTTTTGGGATGCTAGTGCTTGTATTAATTTAGGATCTATCAAATCCCACAACTGTCCCAGACTATGTTTGTAATATTTATTTCTCGCACAGAATAGGTCAACTATAATAGATTTACATAGGCTAGTGCTTTTCCTGTTCGTTACACCTACTCATCTTGTTGGTTGACAAAAAGTACATGTGGACAGTTCTTCCAATATCTCAAATATGCACCTCGGCGGAATTGGATAAGGACGCACGCAGTTGCTTCCCCGATGTGTCGGTCTTCACTTGTAGCCTGTGACAAAGACCCGATCACGTGATGCAGTGCCGTGTGATTGAGAGGTGCTTCTGAGCAGGCAGCACTCAGGGAGAAGGGCTGCAAAAGGCATGGATTTTTTTATGGTGCATTATGACCACACAAAGGGGATGTGAGGCAGTATCAAGTGCTTCTCTAATTGTGAATGAGAGACTGACAAAGTTTGTACAGCCTAGGCAAAAAACAAAGCAGAGCTTTTTCAAAATCATCATTAGAGTCGAATCATGCAGCCTTACAATGTATTAAAAATTAAAACATATAACCCAACGTTTGTAGAACAACTAAAGTTACATTAATAACTCTAAATGAACCATATAGGAGTACCTATTTCTTTGTTAACTGCTCAACACAGAATAGCTGCATGTGAGCGCTCCCTCAAATCGTTTGGAGAAAATATCCTTTCTATTTTATTCAGCTATGTTCAATTGTATTCTCCACACTATAAAATAATGCCACGGAATTCTAAGCAAATGTTGTCTGCTAAATGAACTAGTGTAGCCCACAGCCATATGGCACAGCCAGATCAGGACCTAACACAAGGACAACTCAGAGTATGCTATTCTGTTCTTCTGAAATGGACAACATTTTCTTCATATCTCGTTTCTTTGGACGTGTACAAAATAAAATAAAAATTGTGTAGGCTATATTACATTGATTTATCAGACTTTTTTTTAAATGTAGATGTTCCAACGGTCTGCATCAGTGGCTTGTAGGCTGTGTGTGGAAGCCAGGAGATACTAAATGTGTTTATGTTAATTAACGGGTAAATTACCATGAGACCGACAGTTATTTGCTTGACAATCACCGGCAGACGAAATGTCGTGACCGCCACAGCTCTAGTAGTGGTTCCCTATGAAACCAGGCCAGGGGAAACACATGTAGCAGGGGACTTAACAACAGGACCACACACTTACAGTGTAGAGAGACAGTATCACACACACAATGGCCTTAGCAGTTTAGTTTAGTGTCCTGGGACACAACAAGGACACCATCACACACACCATGGCCTTAGCAGTTTAGTTTAGTGTCCTGGGACACAACAAGGACACCATCACACACACCATGGCCTTAGCAGTTTAGTTTAGTGTCCTGGGACACAACAAGGACACCATCACACACACCATGGCCTTAGCAGTTTAGTTTAATGTCCTGGGACACAACAAGGACAACATTGTCCACCTGGCCCAGAGAATGACCCGAACCCATGTCAGAGAGGTCAGAAGAGGAGACAGAACCAAGCTGATACTTTCTCCTACTAGTAAACCTAACAGCTACCGTTAAACTGAGGCTATGTCCAAAATGGAGCCCTATTCCCTATATAGTGTACTACTACTATGACCAGGGCCCTATTCCCTATATAGTGTCCTACTTTTGACCAGGGCCCTATTCCCTATATAGTGTCCTACTTTTGACCGAGGCCCTATTCCCTATATAGTGCACTACTATAGACCAAAATAGCCTATGTTAATAATTGAATTATCAATAAACATTTAACCTTTCGGACCAAAAGATGGTAACAAACATGTAGCTAGGTTAACCCATACAATCAAGTGTAGGTAGGAGTTCCTGAGTACCATGCGAACACACCAATAACCACCTGACACTAAATCTCAACTGGTTGCTACTGTGGTAGATCAGACTGACATTGACGATCATTATCAGCCTTCTATAACCTAGCACTCATCACGCTTCCTCCTGGCTCAAGAATAACCTTCTTTGCTTGTAATAGAACGGCAGGTCACCAGGTACTGAAGACACCCAAAACCAGGCCAGCCAAGTACAGCTTGGCTCAGCTCAGTTCGGCATGGTTCAGCTTGGCTCAGTTCAGTTGTGTGGTAGAATAGTTACAATAGTGATTACCAGGGTGGTGTACTAACCGTATGTGAGGATGAGGAGGAGGAAGGGTTTGTTTCGGAGCAGCCTGAGGATGGAGGCTGTGTAAGAGTACTGTTCTGAAGGGATGCAGCGAGCTGTCGCCTGGGCCTGGGTGGGAGGAAGCTCCGGACGCTCCTGGAACACTGGAAAGAGAGGGAGGGGGGGATGGAGAGATGGTGAAAGATGGTAAGATGGAGAGAGGGAGGGGAGACGGAGAGAGAGATGGTGAGAGATATAGAGAGATGGTAAAATGATGAGAGATGGAAAGATGGAGGGGAGACGGAGAGAGACATCGGTAACATAACATCAAAAGAGCGTAACGCGACATTTAAGGAGGAATCAGAATGGGTTATACAGAGAAGATGCAGAGATTATTCCTTCATCTCAGCTTCATAAACACTACCGTTCAAAAGTTTGGGGTCACTTAGAAATGGCCTTGTTTTTGAAAGAAAAGCACATTTTTTGTCCATTAAAATAACATCAAATTGATCAGAAATACAGTGTAGACATTGTTAATGTTGTAAATGACTATTGTAGCTGGAAACAGCTGATTTTTTTATGGAATATCTACATAGGCGTACAGAGGCCCATTATCAGCAACCATCACTCCTGTGTTCCAATGGCACGTTGTGTTAGCTAATCCAAGTTTATCATTTAAAAGGCTAATTGATCATTAGAAAACCCTTTTGCAATTATGTTAGCACAGCTGAAAACTGTTGTTCTGATTAAAGAAGCAATAAAACTGGCCTTTAGACTAGTTGAGTATCTGGAGCATCAGCATTTGTGGGTTTGATTACAGGCTCAAAATGGCCAGAAACAAATAACTTTCTCCTGAAACTCATCAGTCTATTCTTGTTCTGAGAAATGAAGGTTTTCCATGCAAGAAATTGCCAAGAAACAGAAGATCTCATACAACGCTGTGTACTACTCCCTTCACAGAACAGCGCAAACTGGTTCTAACCAGAATAGAAAGAGGAGTGGGAGGCCCCGTTGCACACCTGAGCAAGAGGACAAGTACATTTCAGTGTCTAGTTTGAGAAACAGACACCTCACAAGTCCTCAACTGGCAGCTTCATTAAATAGTACCCGCAAAACACCAGTCTCAACGTCAACAGTGAAGAGGCAACTCCGGGATGCTGGCCTTCTAGGCAGAGTTGCAAAGAAATAGCCAGATCTCAGACTGGCCAATAAAAAGAAAAGATTAAGATGGGCAAAAGAACACAGACACTGGACAGAGGAAATACACTGTCTTCCTGATCAATTTGATGCTATTTTAAATGGACAATTTCTTTTTTTTCTTTTCTTTCAAAAACATTTCTAAGTGACCCCAAACTTTTGAACGGTAGTGTAGGCCTTATTCCTTCTTCTGGTGTCCTTGGAAACGCACTGTGGCAGGGAACTGTCCCATCTAATTTCTAATTATTGTACAAACTTTTTTGGTTAGTACATGATTCCATGTGTGTTTTTTCATAGATTTGATGTCTTCGGTATTATTCTACAATGTTGAAAATAGTAAAAATAAAGAAAAAACCTGGAATGAGTAGGCGTGTCCTAACTTTTGACTGGTACTGTATTTCAGCTACATGTCAACCTACGATCGCACCGTGAAAAAAAATGTCCGTCACGTTTGAGTGTTTGAAAAGTTTTTGAAAATCGTAATATCTGGCCAAAACAAATTGCAATTAGATATTTTGTCTGAATCGTGCAGCCCTACTTCAGAATCCTTTCCAAACCTCAAATACACTACAAGTTGTATATTTCCTGCAACAGGGTGATCAAATTAAGATCCTACATCTGT
This sequence comes from Brachymystax lenok tsinlingensis, assembly GCA_030435695.1. Classification (NCBI taxonomy): domain Eukaryota; kingdom Metazoa; phylum Chordata; class Actinopteri; order Salmoniformes; family Salmonidae; genus Brachymystax; species Brachymystax lenok. The sequence continues at coordinate 35,622,165 of CM059796.1, forward strand.
AGCTAGAGCAAATCAAGAATGACAAGGGCCGAAGAGCTTTAATTAGGCTGCACTAACCAGCTACCTGTAGGTTTAACCTAACTACAGCACTACTAGAGAATGGCGTTAACCTAACTACAGCACTACTAGAGAATGGCGTTAACCTAACTACAGCACTACTAGAGAATGGCGTTAACCTAACTACAGCACTACTAGAGAATGGTGTTAACCTAACTACAGCACTACTAGAGAATGGTGTTAACCTAACTACAGCACTACTAGAGAATGGTGTTAACCTAACTACAGCACTACTAGAGAATGGCGTTAACCTAACTACAGCACTACTAGAGAATGGCGTTAACCTAACTACAGCACTACTAGAGAATGGTGTTAACCTAACTACAGCACTACTAGAGAATGGCGTTAACCTAACTACAGCACTACTAGAGAATGGCGTTAACCTAACTACAGCACTACTAGAGAATGGCGTTAACCTAACTACAGCACTACTAGAGAATGGTGTTAACCTAACTACACCACGACTAGAGAATGGTGTTAACCTAACTACAGCACTACTAGAGAATGGTGTTAACCTAACTACAGTACTACTAGAGAATGGTGTTAACCTAACTACAGCACTACTAGAGAATGGTGTTAACCTAACTACAGCACTACTAGAGAATGGCGTTAACCTAACTACAGTACTACTAGAGAATGGTGTTAACCTAACTACAGTACTACTAGAGAATGGGGTTAACCTAACTACAGCACTATTATAGAATGGTGTTAACCTAACTACAGCACTATTATAGAATGGTGTTAACCTAACTACAGTACTACTAGAGAATGGCGTTAACCTAACTACAGCACTACTAGAGAATGGCGTTAACCTAACTACAGTACTACTAGAGAATGGTGTTAACCTAACTACAGTACTACTAGAGAATGGGGTTAACCTAACTACAGCACTATTATAGAATGGTGTTAACCTAACTACAGCACTATTATAGAATGGTGTTAACCTAACTACAGTACTACTAGAGAATGGCGTTAACCTAACTACAGTACTACTAGAGAATGGTGTTAACCTAACTACAGCACTACTAGAGAACGTCATTACAAATGTCCTTTTGTTTTTCACTATGAGCATAATACCCACACCCCCCCAGCAACAAGACACACAAGAAGACAAATGGTGTTTTTCATCCGTTGTGTTTCCGCTCTCCAACTCGTGACCCGGACCTCTGAGTGGGTGACTTGTATGTCCCACCCTGATGACGTGGCTCCCTGCAGTCTGCAGACACTCCTACATGTTGTCAGCAATAAATCAGGTAAACCAGTTTGTTTCAGTGCTGAAACAGTTCCTCCTTGGCCATGGAAAAATATCTGCCTTGCATGTCTGTGTTTGTTATGAGAAATAAGCACAGTGTATAGGATAAACAGAAAGCAATAAGAAGAGGGGATACAGAGACAGAGACAGAGACAGACAGACAGTGACTGACACAGACAGAGACAGACAGACAGACAGAGACAGACAGACAGGTATTTGTGCTGACACATTTCCTGTCTGTTGTAATGAGTCACTTCCTACAGAACGCAGCCCTTCTCCCACTCTGAGAGCGCTCCACTAACTTTTCTTAGTCAGAAAGCACACTTAAGAATTGGTGTGTTGTCCAAAACTGTATTGAGGTGTTTACTGTTCATAGAATGCTAAAAGCAGCATGCTCTCACAATGACAGACATTCTTCAATCTCCTCTGGAGGGAAAGTTCTGGAATTATAATTTCAAGTCCACTAAATTCTCTCTTTGTCAATGTTTTGTCTGTTCATGGTAAAAGCCTGAGTGTCCTAAATTACAGCACAAGTGGACAGGCGTACCATGCTCCAAAACACACACACTACGAACCCAACACACACTTTACATACCTGACATACAGGCCAGACGCTTCAGAAAGAGGAAGTATGAGCAAGAGGAAGAAAAGAAAAACTGAATAATTTGATATGTCATTTAGAAGACACATTTATCCAAAGAGACAAACATTTAATAATCTGATTGAATAATCCCAAAATTCACTTCAGGTCACACAGTCAGAAATCACTCACAAGGCTAAACAGAAAATCACTCACAAGGCTAAATATAACTTCCTCATCAGCTAAAGTGACACACTAAACCTCCAGCACATTGCACACATTGGTTAGTGCTACAGGTAATAAACATTGAACATCAGAATACTAGGATACATACAGTTGAAAATCGGGAAGTTTACATACAGTGGGGCAAAAAAGTATTTAGTCAGCCACCAATTGTGCAAGTTCTCTCACTTAAAAAGATGAGAGAGGCCTGTAATTTTCATCATAGGTACACTTCAACTATGACAGACAAAATGAGGAAAAAGAAATCCAGAAGATCAAATTGTAGGATTTTTATGAATTTATTTGCAAATTATGGTGGAAAATAAGTATTTGGTCACATACAAACAAGCAAGATTTCTGGCTCTCACAGACCTGTAACTTCTTCTTTAAGAGGCTCCTCTGTCCTCCACTCATTACCTGTATTAATGGCACCTGTTTGAACTTGTTATCAGTATAAAAGACACCTGTCCACAACCTCAAACAGTCACACTCCAAACTCCACTATGGCCAAGACCAAAGAGCTGTCAAAGGACACCAGAAACAAAATTGTTGACCTGCACCAGGTTGGGAAGACTGAATCTGCAATAGGTAAGCAGCTTTGTTTGAAGAAATCAACTGTGGGAGCAATTATTAGGAAATGGAAGACATACAAGACCACTGATAATCTTCCTCGATCTGGGGCTCCACGCAAGATCTCACCCGTGGGGTCAAAATGATCACAAGAACGGTGAGCAAAAATCCCAGAACCACACGGGGACCTAGTGAATGACCTGCCGAGAGCTGGGACCAAAGTAACAAAGCCTACCATCAGTAACACACTCGCCGCCAGGGACTCAAATCCTGCAGTGCCAGACGTGTCCCCTGCTTAAGCCAGTACATGTTCAGGCCCGTCTAAAGTTTGCTAGAGAGCATTTGGATGATCCAGATGAGGATTGGGAGAATGTCAGATGAAACCAAAATAGAACTTTTTGGTAAAAACTCAACTCGTCGTGTTTGGAGGACAAAGAATGCTGAGTTGCATCCAAAGAACACCATACCTACTGTGAAGCATGGGGGTGGAAACATCATGCTTTGGGGCTGTTTTTCTGCAAAGGGACCAGGACTGACTGATCCGTGTAAAGGAAAGAATGAATGGGGCCATGTATCGTGAGATTTTGAGTGAAAACCTCCTTCCATCAGCAAGGGCATTGAAGATGAAACGTGGCTGGGTCTTTCAGCATGACAATGATCCCAAACACACCGCCCGGGCAACGAAGGAGTGGCTTCGTAAGAAGCATTTCAAGGTCCTGGAGTGGCCTAGCCAGTCTCCAGATCTCAACCCCATAGAAAATCTTTGGAGGGAGTTGAAAGTCTGTGATGCCCAGCGACAGCCCAAAAACATCACTGTTCTAGAGGAGATCTGCATGGAGGAATGGGCCAAAATACCAGCAACAGTGTGTGAAAACCTTGTGAAGACTTACAGAAAACGTTTGACCTCTGTCATTGCCAACAAAGGGTATATAACAAAGTATTGAGATAAACTTTTGTTATTGACCAAATACTTATTTTCCACCATAATTTGCAAATAAATTCATAAAAAATCCTACAATGTGATTTTCTGGATTTTTTTCCTCATTTTGATTGTTATAGTTGAAGTGTACCTATGATGAAAATTACAGGCCTCTCTCATATTTTTAAGTGAGAGAACTTGCACAATTGGTGGCTGACTAAATACTTTTTTTCCCCACTGTATACTTAGGTTGTAGTCATTAAAACTCGTTTTTCAACCACTTCAACCACTTCCTTGTTAAACTATAGTTTTGGCAAGTCGGTTAGGACATCTACTTTGTGCATGACACAAGTCATTTTTCCAGCAATTATTTACAGACAGATTATTTCACTTGTAACTCACTGTATCACAATTCCAGTGGGTCAGAAGTTTACATACCCTAAGTTGACTGGGCCTTTAAACAGCTTGGAAAATTCCAGAAAATGTAATTGCATTCGAAGCTTCTGATAGGCTAACTGACATCATTTGAGTCAATTGGAGGTGTACCTGTGGATGTATTTCAAGGCCCACCTTCAAACTCAGTGCCTCTTTGCTTGACGTCATGGGAAAATCAAAAGAAATCAGCCAAGACCTCAGAAAAAAAATCGTATACTCCCCAAGTCTGGTTCATCCTTGGGAGCAATTTCCAAATGCCTGAAGGTACCACGTTCATCTGTACAAACAATAGTATGCAAGTATAAACACCATCTGACCACGCAGCCTTCATACCGCTCAGGAAGGAGACGCGTTCTGTCTCCTAGAGATGTACTTTGGTGCAAAAAGTGCTAATCAATCCCAGAACAACAGCAAAGGACCTTGTGAAGATGCTGTAGGAAACAGGTAGAAAGTTTCTATATCCACAGTAAAACGAGTCCTATATCGACATAACCTGAAAGGCAGGTCAGCAAGGAAGAAGCCACTGCTCCAAAACCGCCATAAAAAAAGCTAGGCTATGGTTTGCAACTGCACATGGGGACAAAGATCGTACTTTTTGGAGAAATGTCCTCTGGTCTGATGAAACAAAAATAGAACTGTTTGGCCATAATGACCATCGCTATGTTTGGAGGAAAAAGGGGGAGGCTTGCAAGCCGAAGAACACCATCCCAACCGTGAAGCACGGGGGTGGCAGCATCATGTTGTGAGGGTGCTTTTCTGCAGTAGGGACTGGTGCACTTCATAAAATAGATGGCATCATGAGGGAGGAAAATTATGTGGATATATTGAAGCAACATCAAGACATCAGTCAGGAAGTTAAAGCTTGGTCGCAAATGGGTCTTCCAAATGGACAATGACTTCTTGTGTCAAAATGGCTTAAGGACAACAAAGTCAAGGTATTGCAGTGGCCATCACAAAGCCCTGACCTCAATCCTATAGAAAATCTGTGGGCAGAACTGCTAAAGCGTGTGCACGCAAGGAGACCTACAAACCTGACTCAGTTATACCAGCTCTGTCAGGAGGAATGGGCCAAAATTCACCCAACTAATTGTGGGAAGCTTGTGGAAGGCTACCCGAAATGTTTGATCCAAGTTAAACAATTTAAAGGCAATGCTACCAAATACTAATTGACTGTATGTAAACTTCTGACCCACTGGGAATGTGATGAAAGAAATAAAAGCTGAAATAAATCATTCTCTCTACTATTATTCTGACCTTTCACATTCTTAAAATAAAGTGGCGATCCTAACTGACCTAAGACAGGAGAATTTTTACTAGGATTAAACGTCAGGAATTGTGAAAAACTGAGTTTAAATGTATTTGGCTAAGGTGTACGTAAACTTCCGACTTCTACTGTATAATGCAGGTTGTACAGCGCCTTCACAAAGTATTCACACCCCTGGACTTTTCCCACATTTTGTTGTGTTACAGCCTGAATATAAAATGGATTGACTGGCCTACACATAATACCCCATAATGTCAAAAGTGGAATTATGTTTTTAGAACATGTTATAAATTAATAGAAAATGAAATGCCTTGAGTCAATAAGTATTTAACCTTTTTGTTATGGCAAGCTTAAATAAGTTCAGGAGTAAACATGTGCTTAAGTCATATAAGGTTGGAGTCACTCGGTACGCAATAATAGTGTTTAACATGATTTTTGTAATGACTGCCTCATCTGTGTACCCCACACATACAGATAATTGTAAGGTCCCTCAGTCAAGCAGTGAATTTCAAAAACAGACTCAACCACAAAGACAAGGGATGTTAGCCTCGCAAAGAAGGGCACCTATTGGTAGATGGGTAAAAATGTTTTAAAAAAGCAGACATTGAATATCCATTTGAGCATGGGGATGTTATTCATTACACTTTGGATGGCGTATCCATACACCCAGTCACTACAAAGATACAGGCGTCCTTCCTAGGGCTGTGGCGGTCATTACATTTTGTCAGCCAGTTGATTATCTTGCAAATAACTGACGGTCTCATGATAATTGACCGTTAATTAACATAAAAATGTTTAGCATGTCTTGGCTTCCACGCATAGTCCACAAGCCACTGCTGCGGACCTTTGGAACATCTACATTTAAAATATGCAGAAATCCCTCCGCCATTTCCTGGGTGCTAAAATTCTAATAGTTTGCCTAAGTTCAGTTTGTGTGACAAAACAAGTATATAAATGATTCAAATATCATTCAAAATAGGCTACTAAAGCATGATTTTAAAGAGAAGACAATGAAAAGACTAATATCTAAATCTGTCTTTGAGTTATCAAAATGTTCAATTTAATTTGAGCGAACAACATCGGCCATATCCCCGGTGAGTGCGCATCGGCACATCTTCACTATTTATCCTGTTGGGTCAAGTGCCACTGAAAAAGTTGGACAACTGTTTTCCTCCTGCTTAGATGGACGTCATATTCTATTAGCGTCTCCCCTTCTCGTAGGTCTATTATATGAACAATGTTGCTTTGACTGATCTGTTTGTCAGTGTAGGCTACCCTGTCACCTGTCGTATTAAATAAAGATTCCGCTAATGTCTCCAGTCATATAAAGTGTAGTAGAATTGCATAAAAATGTGGTTATAAAAAAGACCAGGTTTTTCCCGTGCAAAGAAAGAAGAAACGTATCCTAATTTAGCCTATAGACTAGGCTACTAGTGGGGCGGCAGGGTAGCCTAGTGGTCAGAGCGTTGGGACAGTAAACTAAAGGTTGCTAGATCGAATCCCCCGAGCCGACAAGGTAAAAATCTGTCATTCTGTCCCTGAACAAGGCAGTTAACCCACTGTTCCCCGGGTAGGCCGTCATTGTGAATAAGAATTTGTTCTCAACTGACTCGCCCAGTTAAATAAAGGTTAAATATATTAATACTTGACGCTATACGCGCTGAGCCATTCAATGAACAGTTTTTTTTCTCTCTGTGAAACAGTGATTAAGTTATATTATGACTATCCAATCCAATATCTTACATACGTCTGCAAATGCGATGACGGGTGGAATGCTTTATTATAAATGGGTGCATTTCTATGGTAACAATGTGTTTCCCCAAACTAGGAACTCACGGGCAGCCTATATATACACACGCTAGGTAGGCTACACCGGTTGTAAAGCGGATTCATGCACTCAATTTAAATGTGAGCAATAAAAACACAGGAGAAAGACGAGATATTCTGTTAAATAGAGGCCAGTCAAAACTCTGTTTTCACACGCAACTGCGCAGTGACTGGGCTTATAAAAACACAAGTTTCTCTAGGCTCTGGGTTCTCCAACCCTGTTCCAGGGGTCTTGTTTCTCTAGGCTCTGTAGGCTATGGGTTCTCCAACCCTGTTCCAGAGGTCTTGTTTCTCTAGGCTCTATAGGCTATGGGTTCTCCAACCCTGTTCCAGGGGTCTTGTTTCTCTAGGCTATGGGTTCTCCAACCCTGTTCCAGGGGTCTTGTTTCTCTAAGCTCTGTAGGCTATGGGTTCTCCAACCCTGTTCCAGGGGTCTTGTTTCACTAGGCTCTGTAGGCTATGGGTTCTCCAACCCTGTTCCAGAGGTCTTGTTTCTCTAGGCTATGGGTTCTCCAACCCTGTTCCACGGGTCGTAAGCCTATAGGCTACATTTAAAGTATTTTGTCCACTTTAGTTACCAGCCTTATCAAAACATATAGGTCTATGGACTAGACTACATGATGCTACTATGATACCAACCTTATCAAAACATATAGGTCTATGGACTAGACTACATGATGCATGCTACTATGATTTGAAAAAGTTGACTGCCTCAGACTGCACACATGCATACATGATAATATTGTCACTCATCTGACTGACTGTTCTCAATTTAATCTGGTCTTTACATATACTAAATAATCATTTGTTTTGCTTTAGTTTGGACCATTATGCATCTGTCAGAACAGGGGGAAATGACATGTCCACCATATGCACTTGAATAGCGAATGGAGGACGCTTTTCCCGGGGTTCATTTTCATGCCAGCCAGGTAGGCTATACTGCTTTTGTAAAGATAAGCAATGTGCTTAATATTAGGAAAGTTGAGAAATAAATATAGTATTCCTAGCCTATAGAAAGCTGATGGGTTCCTCCTCTTTTTAATAGAGGCCATCACTCTGTTTTCTCACGCAATGACATAGCCTATAGAAATGTTGTGTAACATGAGCTCATAGGGTTCTCATGAAGTGTTCGATTAGATTTCTATACATTAGCATTGATGTCAGAGTGATTATGGTCACTGTAACAGCCCTAGTCCTTCCTAACTCAGTTGCTGGAGGAAGGAAACCTCTCAGGGATTTCACCATGAGGCCAAAGGTGACTTTAAAACAGGTCCAGAGTTGAATGGCTATGATCGGAGAAAACTGAGGATGGATCAACAACATTGTAGTTACTCCACAATACTAACCTAAATGACAGAGTGAAAAGAAGGAAGCCTCTACAGAATAAAAATATTCCAAAACATGCATCCTGTTTGCATCAAGGCACTAAAGTAAAACTGAAAGAAAATGTGGCAAAGAAATGAACTTTATGTCCTGAATACAAAGTGTTATGTTTGGGGCAAATCCAACATCACTGAGTACCACTCTCCATATTTTGAAGAATATTAATGGCTGCATCATGTTATGGGTATACTTGTCATCGGCAAGGACTGGGGAGTTTTTGGGGAGGGATAAATATAAACGGAATAGAGTTAAGCACAGGAAAAATCCTAGAGGAAAACCAGGTTCAGTCTGCTTTCCAACGGACACTGGGAGATGAATTCACCTTTCAGCAGGACAATTACCTAGAACACAAGGCCAAATCTACACTGTAGTTGATTACCAGGACGACATTGAATGTTCCTGAGGGGCCTAGTTACTATGTTGGCTTACATCGGCTTGAAAATCTATGATAAAACTTGAAGATGGCTGTCAGCAATGATCAATAACCAACCTGACAGAGATTGAAGAATTTAAAAAAGAATATTCTGCAAATATTGTACAATCCAAGTGTGAAAAGCTCTTCGAGACGTACCCAGAAAGACTCAAAGCTGTAATCACTATCACAGGTGATTCTAACACTCAGATTGTTTTTTTTAATTTATTTATTTTATTTATTTTTTTACAAATGTTAGAATTTCAATCCATTTTAATCCCACTTTAACACAACAAAATGTGTAAAAAGTCAAGGAGTTATATATGCATTATATACGTATTAAGAGGTTATATATGCATTATATACGTATTAGTAAGAGGTTATATATGCATTATATGCGTATTAGTAAGAGGATATATATGCATTATATACGTATTAGTAAGAGGTTATATATATGCATTATATACGTATTAGTAAGAGGTTATATATGCATTATATACGTATTAGTAAGAGGTTATATATGCATTATATACGTATTAGTAAGAGGTTATATATGCATTATATGCGTATTAGTAAGAGTTTGACGATGTGATGTTCATATGTATAGTATAATAATAAACATGTTTACCTGTGACGACCAGTATGAAGAGCAGCGTAGCGACTCCTGCTGTGATGTAGAACATAATACTGATGTGATAGGCCAGCTGATCCATGTCCTCAACGTTAGGCACCAGGATGGGAGGGACCAAGAACCCAATGGCTATACCCAACTGGAAGAGAAGAAAACAGACAGCATAGCTTTAAAAACAAATAAAACTGCAGAGACAACGACCACCCTTATTGGAGATGCATGTTGGGAGACAGAGAGGCTGGAGATAGCCAATAGGGGTGGCTGTTGCAGACAGAGGGCATTCATTCACTGTAGTACAAACTGAACCTGTCTCAAACTGGCTGACAGACAGACAGTACATGTTGGTCCCAGTGATTCAAATCAAATGTATTTATAAAGCCATTTTTTACATCAGCAGATGTGACAAAGTCCTCATACAGAAACCCGGACTGAAACCCAAAACGGCAAGCAATGCAGATGTAGAAGCATGGTGGCTTGGAAAAACTCCCTAGAAGAAGCATGGTGGCTAGGAATAACTCCCAAGAAGAAAAGAGGAACCAGGCTCTGAGTGAATGGCCAGTCCACACTAAGTGATAAAAGTGGAAACATTGAACAGCCAGTTGATGGAGGCTGGGCAGGTGTTTCTCTGAAGCCACCAGTCCGTGAGGCTGGGCAGGTGTTTCTCTGAAGCCACCAGTCCGTGAGGCTGGGCAGGTGTTTCTCTGAAGCCACCAGTCCGTGAGGCTGGGCAGGTGTTCCCACTTTGATGTCACTATAACACTTACAGTATATGTTGCAGCTTGTGTAATAAGACCATAACAGGCCATGGACCATACAGGAACTACTATACTGTAAGTGTTATAGTGAGTGTTTCCTATCCAATAGTACTAATTATGTGCATATCCTAGTTTCTGGGCCTGAGTGGCAGGCATTTTACTTTGGGCACATCAGACAGGCGGAAATTCGGAAAATGGGACCCTAGCCCTCGAGAGTTCATAGAAAGTTACTAAAGTAAAAGTCACCCAGTAAAATACTACTTGAGTAAAATTCTAAAAGTATCTGGTTGTAAATATACTTATGCATCAAAAGTAAAAGTATAAATAATTTCAAAGCAAATTAAGCAATGCAGACGGCACCATTTCATGTTGTTTTCATTTACAGATAGCCAGAGAGGCACACTCCGACGCTCAGACCTCATTTACAGATAGCCAGAGGGGCACACTCCGACGCTCAGACCTCATTTACAGATAGCCAGAGGGGCACACTCCGACGCTCAGACCTCATTTACAGATAGCCAGAGGGGCACACTCCGACGCTCAGACCTCATTTACAGATAGCCAGAGGGGCACACTCCGACGCTCAGACCTCATTTACAAAAGACTCACGTGTTTAGTGAGTCTGCCAGACCAGAGGCAGTAGGTATGGCCACGTGTTCTCTTAATAAGTGGGTGAATTGGACCATTTTCTTGTCCTGCTAAGCATTCAACATGTAATGAGTACTGTTGGCTGTCAGGGAAAATGTAAGGAGTAAAAAGTACAATATTTTCTTTAGGAATGTAGTGAAGTAAAAGTTGTCAAAAATATATATATAGTAAAGTAAAGTACAGTACACCCCAAAAAACTACTTAACTAGTACTTTAAAGTATTTTTACTTAGGGAACTTTACACCCCTGACTGTAACTACCAATTGGATACCACGCAATTGGGGAGAAAAAGGGGGTTAAAAATATATATAAAAAATACCTTCACCACGCTCAAAGGGATATTCAATGTCTGCTTTTTTTATTTTTACCCATCTACCAATAGGTGCCCTTCTTTGTGAGGCATTGGAAAACCTCCCTGGTCTTTGTGGTTGAATCTGTGTATCAAAGTCATTGCTGGACTGAGGGACCTTACAGATAATTGTATGTGTTGGGGGTACAGAGACGAGGTAGTCATTACAAAAATCATATGAAACACTAGTATTGCACACAGAGTGAGTCCATGCAACTTATTATGTGACTTGTTAAACACATTTTTACTCCTGAACGTAATTTAGGCGTTGCCGTAACAAAGGGGTTGAATACTTATTGACTCAAGACATTTCAGCTTTTCATTTTTAATTAATTTGTAAACATTTCTAAAAGCATAAATCCACTTTGACATTAGGGGTTAGTGTGTGTAAACCAGTAACACAACATCTCAATGTAATACATTTTAAATTCAGGCTGTAACACAACAAAATGTGGGGAAAGTCAAAGGGGTGAGAATACTTTCTGAAGGCACTGTATGTGATGACATTGACCTTCCACCTTTAAGGGCCCAGGATGAGAGATGACCAACTGACCAACATAGGCCAATAGTGGCTTGAGAGTCATGCGTAATTGCGCAACTGGGTTAAATGGGACACCTGGATGGAGTAATCTGGGACATTCAGAACACTGACTAAAATCAATAAGACATTACATTGTAATTGCATAATAATAAAATAGCTATATTAGCAATTTCTTTTGTAACTTATTGGACCTTACACTACATAAACATACCTGGTTTCCAAAGACCCCGATGGAGCATGCGGTGGACACTTCCTCCGATCCGAACCACACCGAGGCGATCTTCGACGGCATGCCGAGGATAAACACCTGCGCAAGGGAACAGCAGAACTGTCCGAGCATGGTCACCGCGAACAGATCCGGTCTCACGCTCGTCACCTTGATCCAAGTCCCCGCACAATTCATGGCCGTAGCCACCAGCGCAATAATACGGAGCCCCTTCTTATCCAGTAGCCAGGTGACCGGGAATATGAAAGGAATGTAAGTCAACATGTATATCATAGACATCCAATCTATGGTGAAAGACTCTACCCCGTAGAACCTCATGAAAATGTTGTTGATAATTCCGTACTGGATCCACTGGAACGAGTTGCAGAGAGAATACGAGCTGAATAGCAACACGATGAACCATCGCCGCTTGTATAGTCTGATGGTTTGGTTTGTATCGTCGCCGTTCCGAGTGAGTTGTATATGGTGCTCGGTGCGCATCTCCTCGCTGTCACCGGCAGAATTCACCATTTGATTTTTTTCCAAATCCGACACATTTTCATTGTCGTTGATTTCGCCATCAACCAAGGAGGGTTTTCCGCTGCTCATATTGCAGCTTGGGGTTTATATTGAACGACGTGCTGGTGAATACAATACAGACACGTTATTCTGTTCCATGTTGGTGAGAGTAGCCGGACTAAAGTTATGCCAGCTCCCAGATAGTTTGAACATATAGTTTAGAGAACATCTAAGCCAAGCCAGTTTACAACACCTCTCGAAGATCGCCAATCAAACTACAACTGACACCAGCTTCTATTTATTATGCCACGTTAGTAAGTACAAGTTGTTTAAAAGAAAATACATTCCCTGAGATGAAAATAAAATGCAGTTAGTTAGCGAAAGCAGGAAATGATTGGAAGTTGGTGGAAAAGTTTGAAGACAGCCCAAGTGAAGCCTAGTGCCGTGCCAAGTTATCCGCCTCCACAGCCTCACGTCCCCCAGAGCTGCAGTTCACCAAACAGGAGGCGACTTCCACAAGCAGTTGGAAGTCAATATACACAACTATATAGTCCGAGAAGAACTCAATATATATAGTCCTGAAAGTAGCTCAAAATAACGCGGGGCTGTATGTCGCTCCGTTTAGCGTCGAGCGAAGTATCCAGTGTAAACTCCGGTTTTACGTCACCACGTGGTGCCAACCCCCCCACGGAACCGTCACGGCGGTCGGTGCCGAGGTCTGCCACTGGACGACACCCCGGGACGTCAACCGAACATCCCCGACCTCAGATATACATACACAAATACAATTTGGGCATTAATAGTGGAATAATTTAGTCCGTAATAATATATTATTCAATATATAAATATTCTACAAACTAAAATTATTCCACTATCAATGCCAAAATGCTATTTTTGTTGATGGTGGCATAAATTACACAACGCACATATCCAACATCCACTGACCCCATCATAGAATATGGCTCTGGAACGATACTGGAATTGATCGCGTTAGTTTCCAGTTTCATTAGTCGACTCGTCCGTACAGGATACACGTGGTATACCCGTCCGTCGAAACGCTTCCTTCTCGACAAGACAACAACAAAACATTTAACGTCACTATTGGCATTTTCTTTCTTAGGTTCTAACTTTATTTCTAAATGTACACAGTAAGACAACACATATATATATATATAAAAAAAAAAAAAAAAAAAAAACGTTTCAATACAACAGAAAAGTACAAGAGCAATCACAATACTACTTATGGTAAACTAAAGACCGTGTACGCACTGTCTCAGTGCAATCAGAGAAACATTCATATTGGAGCATACAATGCTTTACTGTACCTTACCTTTACCTATAGGTACACAGCGCCACCTAGCGACCATATAGATTAACAATCGAGCACCTTACAGGTACACAGCGCCACCTAGCGACCACATAGATTGACATGATAATTTAGTTATCAAAGTGATTGTCTGGTTGTCAGATAGCACTTACGTGACGCAGATAATACATTTGTTGGGTATCAAAATAGAAAAGCAGCATTGGTTTGTTTCTACAAGAATATTTCTCCACATCATTGGAGTCATTAAAGCACAAATTTATCAACGCCCTTCTACCTCCATCACAAATAACCTGTCGTTATCATCTACGGTGTGGGATTGTATCCTGAGTATTTCCAGTAAAACAATTGCACTATTACACTTTTTTTTTTAGGCCAATAAACACAAAAATAACAAAACTGTTGAAACTGTAGGAACAATGATACAGTTCAGCGTTACTTCAAAAAAATTAAAAATAAAAGTCAACTCTAGAACAACTGACACGAGAGCAATGCACAAAAACACCGTAACCTCCAAGATCTGAAGGGATCAAAGGGTATATACGAAAGATAAAAAAAAAACTGAATCATTTTATCATTCATCATTGTATGAATAGAGTACAAGAAACAATTCCACAAACTGGTGTTCTGGTATCGATCATGTTGTTTTTCTGTCCTATAGTAGATATTGACTATTTGCATCGTCCATGCATTGATTGATTCTACAGTCACGTCATAGAGATAGGGGTTTGGAAGTCATTTTATATCGATGTGCCTTTTTGTCATCTTTCAAAATAAGAAAATCTGTTATTTTACACCAAGAAACCGTGTCTAAGTGCTGCCTGTTCTGTGCTGTTTCAAACGCCAGTCTTTACTCCATCCTCTGCACATTCTGTTCAAGTGGATCTGTATAGTACATGACTTTTGACCCATAGGGCTATGGTAAAAAGTAGTGCACTACTACGGAAATAGGATGCCATAGTGTACCAAGGTCACTAAACCTCTCCAGCTTCTCTCCAGTCCCCTTGTTGGTCTGTGGTGATCAGTGCTGGAAGTGAGACACAGCGATACTGTGCTGGTGGTGAAAGGCACTGCTCCCGTGGTGGTGGGGGGAGTACAGGAGGTCATGGGTTGTCTGAGGGGCCAGGCCGGTGCAGAGAGGCTCGTGGGTAGTCAGGACGGAGGAGAGATACTTGGCCTCTTCTGTTAGTCTCTTCACCTCCTTCCTCAGAGCTGCGTTCTCCTTCTCTAGGTTCTCACTCTCCTGAAACCAAAGAAACGAATCAATCCGTCAATCAAATGTATGTATAAATGCTGCTTTACATCACTAGGTATCAAACGTGATTTACAGTAACCCAGCCTGCTTTACAGTAAGTCACCCCAAAAATATAAGATCAGGAAACATGTTATTTTGTAGATTTCTTTTTTCACATGTATTTAAGCCCTTCCTTTTGGAACTAAACAGTCGGAGGGGGGGGTTCTACTAAGTTATATATAATGGTTTTAAGAAGGTCACACCAAGGATCATTTTGCTATTTGATTTTGAATTTTAAGACCCCCAAAAATTGAAGTATCCCCCAAAAATATAGAAAAAAATGATTTGATCAAAAATGTTATTTGGCCTTTTTACATGTATTTAACCCCCTTTTTTTTTTACAAGGAACAGTCTCCATATATAGTTCCATACATTTTTTCTACTGGCACCTGGGGCCCTTCAGACGAGTCTTGTGAGGCTTGTGGACGTCTTAGAGCAAAACCTAGATGTACGTGTTTGCGAGAGTCTCACCTTGCCACAGACGGGTCATATTAGTGTGTAGCCCAAACTGTTGGGACGCTACAGACAAACGTTGGCAGAACGGCTGTACCTACTTCAGACCAGTCCCGAGACATAGAGCTAAACAGAGAACACCATCGTGTTCGTGAGAGTCTCATCTTTCCTGTTCGAATGCTACATACGATTTTGTGAGAAGACCGATTTTCTGGATGTCTCATAGGGTCTGACAAACACCGCTCTAGCTCTGCCACCTTCCACTGCGGATGTGGTGGATTGAAACAAATCCAATACAAAAAAAACAGACTTCTCTAGTTTAAACTGACAGATTTTTAATGGGGATTTTTGTATTACGCTAATTAGATTTCCGTGGGGGCACGGACATCAACGTTTTTTTTTTTAAACAACCGAGGCATCATCGTCTGTAGCTCTGTAACTTAAAAGAAATCCCCAGATCATTTCATTAATTTGTCAACAAATGATCTTGCAATCTTTTTTTTTAACAGAAATGGCATTTCAGTGTCAACGACCTATGTGGAAACCTAGGATGTGGGTGGTGGCGGTTGTTAGATCCAGTCTATGTGATTACATTATCTGTAAACCATCCCACTTGGTCTAGTTTTGGGAGCCTTATCCATGTCTTGGCCCAGCCCAGGCCTCACCAGAGCATGATGGGGACCAGTGTTGGCTCAGCCCAGGCCTCACCAGAGCATGATGGGGGACCAGTGTTGGCTTAGCCCAGGCCTCACCAGAGTATGCTGGGGGACCAGTGTTGGCTCAGCCCAGGCCTCACCAGAGCATGATGGGGGACCAGTGTTGGCTTAGCCCAGGCCTCACCAGAGCATGCTGGGGGACCAGTGTTGGCTCAGCCCAGGCCTCACCAGTGCATGATGGGGGACCAGTGTTGGCTCAGCCCAGGCCTCACCAGAGCATGCTGGGGGACCAGTGTTGGCTCAGCCCAGGCCTCACCAGAGCATGATGGGGACCAGTGTTGGCTCAGCCCAGGCCTCACCAGAGCATGCTGGGGGACCAGTGTTGGCTCAGCCCAGGCCTCACCAGAGCATGATGGGGGACCAGTGTTGGCTTAGCCCAGGCCTCACCAGAGCATGATGGGGACCAGTGTTGGCTCAGCCCAGGCCTCACCAGAGCATGATGGGGACCAGTGTTGGCTCAGCCCAGGCCTCACCAGAGCATGATGGGGACCAGTGTTGGCTTAGCCCAGGCCTCACCAGAGCATGCTGGGGACCAGTGTTGGCTCAGCCCAGGCCTCACCAGAGCATGATGGGGACCAGTGTTGGCTCAGCCCAGGCCTCACCAGAGCATGATGGGGGACCAGTGTTGGCTCAGCCCAGGCCTCACCAGAGCATGATGGGGGACCAGTGTTGGCTTAGCCCAGGCCTCACCAGAGCATGCTGGGGGACCAGTGTTGGCTCAGCCCAGGCCTCACCAGAGCATGATGGGGGACCAGTGTTGGCTCAGCCCAGACCTCACTAGAGCATGATGGGGACGGACCAGTGTTGGCTCAGCCCAGGCCTCACCAGAGCATGATGGGGGACCAGTGTTGGCTCAGCCCAGGCCTCTTCAGAGCATGATGGGGACCAGTGTTGGCTCAGCCCAGGCCTCACCAGAGCATGCTGGGGGACCAGTGTTGGCTCAGCCCAGGCCTCACCAGAGCATGATGGGGGACCAGTGTTGGCTCAGCCCAGACCTCACTAGAGCATGATGGGGACGGACCAGTGTTGGCTCAGCCCAGACCTAACTAGAGCATGATGGGGACGGACCAGTGTTGGCTCAGCACTCACCAGAGCATGATGAGGTTGAACCAGTGTTGGCTCAGCCCAGACCTCACTAGAGCATGATGGGGACGGACCAGTGTTGGCTCAGCCCAGACCTCACTAGAGCATGCTGGGGGACCAGTGTTGGCTCAGCCCAGGCCTCACCAGAGCATGATGGGGACGGACCAGTGTTGGCTCAACCCAAACCTCACTAGAGCATGATGGGGGACGGACCAGTGTTGGCTCAACCCAAACCTCACTAGAGCATGATGGTGGACGGACCAGTGTTGGCTCAACCCAAACCTCAGTAGAGCATGATGGGGGACGGACCAGTGTTGGCTCAGCCCTCACCAGAGCATGATGGGGTTGAACCAGTGTTGGCTCAGCCCAGACCTCACTAGAGCATGATGGGGGACGGACCAGTGTTGGCTCAACCCAAACCTCACTAGAGCATGATGGGGGACGGACCAGTGTTGGCTCAACCCAAACCTCAGTAGAGCATGATGGGGGACGGACCAGTGTTGGCTCAACCCAAACCTCACTAGAGCATGATGGGGACGGACCAGTGTTGGCTCAACCCAAACCTCACTAGAGCATGATGGGGGCGGACCAGTGTTGGCTCAACCCAAACCTCACTAGAGCATGATGGGGGACGGACCAGTGTTGGCTCAACCCAAACCTCACTAGAGCATGATGGGGACGGACCAGTGTTGGCTCAACCCAAACCTCACTAGAGCATGATGGGGGACGGACCAGTGTTGGCTCAACCCAAACCTCACTAGAGCATGATGGGGACGGACCAGTGTTGGCTCAACCCAAACCTCACTAGAGCATGATGGGGGACGGACCAGTGTTGGCTCAACCCAAACCTCACTAGAGCATGATGGGGGACGGACCAGTGTTTACTCAGCCCTCACCAGAGCATGATGGGGTTGAACCAGTGTTGGCTCAGCCCAGACCTCACTAGAGCATGATGGGGACAGACCAGTGTTGGCTCAACCCAGACTTCACTAGATCATGATGGGGGACGGACCAGTGTTGGCTCAGCGTATTCTGTGGTTGTATGGTTTCTTAAACTTGCTTGATAAACAGGAAGTTGAATTTTCCCCTCACTGTGACACGTTTCCTGTTTCCTGAGTAGTAGTCATTCAGAAGACTCTCTCTCTCTCTCTCTCGCTCTCGCACACTCTTTCTCTCTCTTCTGTGTAAATGAGGTATAGTAGTAAGCCGTGGGCAGGAGGGGAGAGAACGGGCTGTCATTTCTGGTAACGGACCCGTGTCAGTGGGTTGTTAGCCTAAGTGACGTGAGCCCCGGGGGTTTACCCAGGCCTGTCTCTGACAGTAATGCTACACAGTGCTTAACGCTCTCCATCTTCCCTCCTCTAACCCCTTGGCCCTGTCTCGACCTTTAGAGGAACCAATAAGTGGAACATTTCTGTCTAACCTGTTTTGTTTCCCTACACCCCTGGGAGTTAAAGGCCATCGTCGCCCACGAACACGCAGAGCTCATACCTGACAGCCTGATCATCTGGCCCTGTGCAGGCTCACACTGTAATGGAACATTTACATACGTACCTGAGGACCTCAGAGCAAAAAAACAACAGAGATTTTTTTTTTTTTTTTTAATTAAAAAAAAGTTGTAGATTAATGTTATTGTCTTTCTAAACCACTGAAAACAACTATATCCAATCTGCGTTCTATTAAATGACAGACATATTTTCTCGAGAGTTAGAGTTGAATGGGTGACTCCCATCAACTCTAAATGCATTGATTTTGACACCATAGACCTTATGAAGAAAGGGTCCTCAGCTGAACTGCATGGTTTCCCATTGATAATCTCTAGTGTCTTCAGCAACACTAACCGCTAAGACTACATTTATTTGTAGCTTCTACAAACGGAAATAGGTGTTCTCTACTAGACTGTACCAAGCGACAGTAGTGCAAGTCAGTGACTAAAACCTTGACTCTGCAGCCAGCCAGTCGATCAACAGAAAGAGACGTTGAAATGAAAGTGACTGTGCTTTTCACTTTGACTATACCTCAAGAATCTCCAGTCACGTGCCGTATCGCCACTGCTACTCTGGTACAGAGAACTACTGTAGTAGAGCCGTATTGCTACCAGCCTACCAGCCTACCACTACGGAGAACTACTGTAGTAGAGCCGTATTGCTACCAGCCTACCACTACGGAGAACTACTGTAGTAGAGCCGTATTGCTACCAGCCTACCACTACAGAGAACTACTGTAGTAGAGCCGTATTGCTACCAGCCTACCAGCCTACCACTACAGAGAACTACTGTAGTAGAGCCGTAGTGCTACCAGCCTACCAGCCTACCACTACAGAGAACTACTGTAGTAGAGCCGTGTGCTACCAGCCTACCACTACAGAGAACTACTGTAGTAGAGCCGTAGTGCTACCAGCCTACCACTACGGAGAACTACTGTAGTAGAGCCGTAGTGCTACCAGCCTACCACTACAGAGAACTACTGTCACAGTGGAGAATTCTAGGTAAAAACAGGAGGAAAAAAAACCACCCCTTTCTGATGTTAAGATTCAGTGCATTAATCATTAGTGCTGGTCTCTTAGTTTCTGACGCCCACACGTGATAACGAATACTCTCAGAACTACAGCAAACACATAGGCAGAGATCTGGCCACGGTTGCGTCTCAAATCCCACCCTATTCCCTATTTCAGTGCACGTATTTTGACCAGAGTTCGTAGCTATCAGAATCATAAGCAGCGCACTATATAGGGAGTAGGGCGCCATCTGGGACTTGAGCCCAAGTATTGAGCCCAACAGAAGCCACGATGACACATCGCCACATGGTCCATCAGCAGCACTGTGTCAATATCATCTCACACAGACCAACACAGACCAACACAGACCAACACAGATTCCTAACAACACAGCCTTATCATGGTCCCCGTGATTTGAAGGACTTGAAAATGTCTGATTAGTACATAACCAGTCAGTTACTGACTTGTAGCCTGAGTACCAGTCTGTTTGTGCTATCATGCCCACTCCTTGTTTTGCTTGACCATGAGCAATGGAGTCGGCAAGAGCACAAACAGATCTGGGACCAGGCTATAGAAGGAGACAGCAGATCTGGGACCAGGCTATAGAAGGAGACAACAGATCTGGGACCAGGCTATAGAAGGAGACAACAGATCTGGGTCCAGTCTATAGGAGGAGACAACAGATCTGGGACCAGGCTATAGGAGGAGACAACAGATCTGGGACCAGGCTATAGAAGGAGACAACAGATCTGGGTCCAGTCTATAGGAGGAGACAACAGATCTGGGACCAGGCTATAGGAGGAGACAACAGATCTGGGTCCAGTCTATAGGAGGAGACAATAGATCTGGGACCAGGCTATAGAAGGAGACAACAGATCTGGGACCAGGCTATAGGAGGAGACAACAGATCTGGGACCAGGCTATAGGAGGAGACAACAGATCTGGGACCAGGCTATAGAAGGAGACAACAGATCTGGGACCAGGCTATAGGAGGAGACAACAGATCTGGGTCCAGGCTATAGGAGGAGACAACATATCTGGGACCAGGCTATAGAAGGAGACAACAGATCTGGGACCAGGCTATAGAAGGAGACAACAGATCTGGGACCAGGCTATAGGAGGAGACAACAGATCTGGGTCCAGGCTATAGGAGGAGACAACATATCTGGGACCAGGCTATAGAAGGAGACAACAGATCTGGGACCAGGCTATAGAAGGAGACAACAGATCTGGGACCGGGCTATAGAAGGAGACAACAGATCTGGGACCGGGCTATAGAAGGAGACAACAGATCTGGGACCAGGCTATAGAAGGAGACAGTCTTCTTTGAAACACTATAAGATTCCTGTATGGGTAAAATGTTTATTGGTTTTATTCAGGCCACAACTGACTCACTGCTAAATTGCTCATGCCAAACCCAGTCGTGCTGGGATTTGATATCATACATTAGGCATTGTGGGTAGTCATCCTAACTCATAGCCAGACATGGTGCATGCATCGGTGTGTTGCATTGTGGGCAGTCATCCTAACTCATAGCCAGACATGGTGCATGCATCAGTGTGTTGCATTGTGGGCAGTCATCCTAACTCATAGCCAGACACGGTGCATGCATCGGTGTGTTGCATTGTGGGCAGTCATCCTAACTCATAGCCAGACATGGTGCATGCATCGGTGTGTTGCATTGTGGGCAGTCATCCTAACTCATAGCCAGACATGGTGCATGCATCGGTGTGTTGCATTGTGGGCAGTCATCCTAACTCATAGCCAGACATGGTGCATGCATCGGTGTGTTGCATTGTGGTCAGTCATCCTCACCAGGTGTAGACTGTCTGCCTTCTGGGTCTGTCTCATCCTGCTCTTCTGGGCAGCGATACGGTTCTTCTCTCTTCTCATTACTTTCTTTATGTTGTCTGAGGAGCCCTGGTGGAGAGACACGGGGCAGTCATCTTCCTGACAGGACGCTAACTGTCGCTCACCCTAACTAACGTACACTAACGGGAGTGGAATATTAGAGTTCATTCCAGGCTACAGTAGATATTGTAGATTGAAAATGTATAGTCATGCATGACAATATCGAGTCAGTTCTAGGATGAGACATCTCTTTGGTGCGTGACTTGACTGACGCATCATTTCTACAAAGCTGTTCTGATACCGTGATCGGGACATGAAACCAGGCGTGATCTGAGGTGATGTGTTAACTGCCGAGTCAGACCCACCCGACCCATCCTTTCCCAGCAGGTGTCTATCAGCTCATCAAACGGCCTTGTTTCCCAGGCCACACCTAAACTATACAAATAATTGTTATCAAGAAAACTCTTCAGTGTTGTCATGCATGATTCTACATTGCAATCAAAAATGTAAATACTATGGAAGAACACAAACTCTGTCCTGGGGACCCCAAGGTGCACGTGTTGGGTTTTGCCCTAGCACCACACAGCTGATTCAAATGAACAAAGCTTGATGATGAGTTCATTATTTGAATCAGCTGTGTAATGGTGATGTATGAAACCTCAACAATATGCCATTGAAAATGTGATTATAATGCCCCATCCGAGCTGATGTACAAAACAATAACAGAGAGACAAAGACAGAGAGAGAGAGAAAGAGACAGAGAGAAAGAGACAGCGACAGAGAGAGACAGAGAGACAGAGACACAGAGAGAGAGAGAGACAGAGACACAGAGAGAGACAGAGAGACAGAGACACAGAGAGAGACAGAGAGACAGAGAGACAGAGAGAGACAGAGAGACAGAGAGACAGTGACAGAGACAGCGACAGAGAGACAGAGAGAGAGAGACAGAGACAGCGACAGAGAGACAGCGACAGAGAGACAGCGACAGAGACAGAGAGACAGAGACAGAGAGAGAGACAGAGAGACAGAGACAGAGAGACAGAGACAGCGACAGAGAGACAGCGACAGAGACAGAGAGACAGAGAGACAGAGACAGAGAGACAGAGAGACAGAGACAGAGAGACAGAGACAGAGAGACAGCGACAGAGAGACAGCGATAGAGAGACAGCGATAGAGACAGCAACAGAGACAGAGAGACAGCGACAGAGAAAGACAGAGAGAGAGAGAGAGACAGAAGATAATAGAAAAGGTGCCCCTACCTATCTATGTCTTAATATCCTAATGATAACACTTCTTGACTGAATACACACTACAACAACAGTGAAATAAAATACAAATAACAAAGGGAGAAAGGGAGAGAGAGAGAGAGAGAGAGAGAGAGAGACAGAGAGAGAGAGAGAGAGAGAGAGAGAGAGAGAGAGAGAGAGAGAGAGAGAGAGAGAGGATCTCCTTACCTGCCTGCTGCCCGCTGGCGAAGGGGACTTGGCGTAACTGGAATCATTACTGTCAGAACCATGAGCCATAACCAACCACGTCGCCCCAAATACAGAGCGTCTCTCCACTTCTGCTTTCTGTTTGTGTCTGTATCGATGTGTGTGTACCGCTGTGTGAGCGCGTGTGTGTGTGCAGCAGAGAGAGAGAGAGTGGGCTTAGCTGAACGTGGTCGATCGCTTAATGAGTAAGAACTCTTTCTCCTTCTCTCTCTCTATCTCTCTTCTATTACTCTCTCTCTCTCCCTCCCTTCCTCTCTTTCTCACTGACACACACACGATCTGCCTAATTAGCAGCCAGTCTGATGTGGTTTCTGGTAAAACAGGGTTAGTGACACAGAACTGGAAGTCACATGACCCTTGGAAAGTTTGCATAGCGGTATCAACCTAAATGGGGGCATATCTACTACCAAGTAAACCCCACAGGAAGTCCATTCTTATATTTACAGGGGGAATATACAGTTGAAGTCGGAAGTTTACATACACCTTATCCAAATACATTTTAATTCAGTTTTTCACAATTCCTGACATTTAATCCTAGTCTTAGGTCAGTTAGGATCACCACTTTATTTTAAGAATATGAAATGTCAGAAAATAGTAGAGAATGATTTGATTCAGCTTTTACTTCTTTCATCACATTCCCAGTGGGTCAGAAGTGTACATACACTCAATTAGTATTTGGTAGCATTGCCTTTAAATTGTTTAACTTGGGTCAAACGTTTTGGGGAGCCTTCCACAAGCTTCCCACAATAAGTTGGGTGAATAATTTTGGCCCATTCCTCCTGACAGAGCTGGTATAACTGAGTCAGGTTTGTAGGCCTCCTTGCTCGCACACACCTTTTCACTTCTGCCCACGAATTTTCTATAGGATTGAGGTCAGGGCTTTGTGATGGCCACTCCAATACCTTGGCTTTGTTGTCCTTAAGCAATTTTGCCACAACTTTGGAAGTATGCTTGGGGTCATTGTCCATTTGGAAGACCCATTTGCGACCAAGCTTTAACTTCCTGTCTGATGTCTTGAGATGTTGCTTCAATATATCCACATAATTTTCCTTCCTCATGATGTCATCTATGTGCACCAGTCCCTCCTGCAGCAAAGCACCCCCACAACATGATGCTGCCATCCCCATGCTTCACGGTTGGGATGGTGTTCTTCGGCTTGCAAGCCTCCCCCTTTTTCCTCCAAACATAACGATGGTCATTATGGCCAAACAGTTCTATTTTTGTTTCATCAGACCAGAGGACATTTCTCCAAAAAGTACGATCTTTGTCCTCATGTGCAGTTACAACGCGTAGTCTGGCTTTTTTATGGCGGTTTTGGAGCAGTGGCTTCTTCCTTGCTGAGTGGCCTTTCAGGTTATGTTGATATAGGACTCATTTTACTGTGGATATAAATACTTTCGTACCTGATTCCTACAGCATCTTCACAAGGTTCTTTGCTGTTGCTCTGGGATTGATTTGCACTTTTCGCACCAAAGTACATCTCTAGGAGACAGAACGCGTCTCCTTCCTGAGCGGTATGACGGCTGCGTGGTCCCATGGTGTTTATACTTGCGTACTATTGTTTGTACAGATGAACGTGGTACCTTCAGGCATTTGGAAATTGCTCCCAAGGATAAACCAGACTTGAACCAGAAGTGTACAAAAAAAATTCTGAGGTCTTGGCTGATTTCTTTTGATTTTCTCATGACGTCGAGCAAAGAGGCACTGAGTTTGAAGGTAGGCCTTGAAATACATCCACAGGTTCACCCCCAATTGACTCAAATGATTTCAATTAGCCTATCAGAAGCTTCTAAAGCCATGACATCATTTTCTGGAATTTTCCAAGCTGTTTAAAGACACAGTCAACTTAATGTATGTAAACCTCTGACCCACTGGAATTGTGATACAGTGAATTAGAAGTGAAATAATCTGTCTGTAAACAATTGTTGGAAAAATTACTTGTCATGCACAAAGTAGATGTCCTAACCGACTTGCCAAAACTATAGTTTGTTAACAAGAAATTTGTGGAGTGGTTGAAAAACAAGTTTTAATGACTCCAACCTAAGTGTATGTAAACCTCCGACTTCAATCACTCCATGTTAGATACAAATTCTTAGACTGGTCCCAGATCTGTTGTCTCCTTCTATAGCCTGGTCCCAGATCTGTTGTTTCCTCCTATAGCCTGGTCCCAGATCTGTTTGTGCTCTTGCTAACTACATTGCTGTCGTTGTCAAGCCAAACAAGCACAGATCTGACAGCAGCCTAACATATACTGGCTACAAAAAGAAGGATGGACATTTTCTCTTCACCTGCTAACAGAGGATCTACCGTACTGTAGTTTAGACAGAAAATCTTAATGGATGACTGGGTCTCACACATTAGCACATAGCTTTGGGGTTTCCACCAGCCTACACTACTCCCATCTCAGGACCTCACCAGCCTCAGGGGGATAGTCACAGGGGGTGAGACCTATTGGACCCCGTCAGAAGTACTGCACTATAAAAAGGAGGTGATACCCAGTCAACCAACCTGTCAACCATCCCGGTATATAAAAAACTCCACTCAGCTTTACTGTAATGGGCGGAGTAAGGTAACTGGAAGCCATCAATAAGAAACTCCACTCAGCTTTACTATAATGGGCGATAACTGGAAGTTACACTATATATACTAAAGTATGTGGACACCCCTTCAAACTAGTGAATTTGGATATGTATACAATTGAGCACACAGCCATGCAATCGATATAGACAAACGTTGGCAGTAGAATGGGCCTTGCTGAAGAGCTCAGTGACTTTCAACGTGGCACCGTCACAGGATGCCACCTTTCTAACAAGTCAGTTCATCAAATGTCTGCCCTGCTAGAGCTGCCCCCGGTCAACTGTAAGTGCTGTTATTGTGAAGTGGAAACATCTAGGAGCAACAACGACTCAGCCACGAAGTGGTAGGCCATACAAGATCACAGAACGGGATCGCTGAGTGCTGAAGCGCATAGCGCGTAAAAATCATCTGCAACACTCACTACCAAAATCCAAACTGTCTCTGGAAGCAACATCAGCACAAGCACTGTTCGCCGGGGGAGCTTCATGAAATGGGTTTCCATGACCGAACAGCCGCACACAAGATCAGCATGTGCAATGCCAAGCGTCGGCTGGAGTGATGTAAAACTCGCCGCCATTGGACTCTGGAGCAGTGGAAACGCGTTCTCTGGAGTGATGAATCACGATTCACCATCTGGCAGTCCGACGGACGAATCTGGGTTTGGAGAGAATGCTACCTACCCGAATGCATAGTGCCAACTGTAAAGTTTGGTGGAGGAGGAATAATGGTCTGGGGCTGTTTTTCATGGTTCGGGCTAGTCCCCTTAGTTCCAGTGAAGGGAAATCTTAACGCTACAGCATACAATGACATTCTAGACAATTCTGTGCTTCCAACTTCGTGGCAACAGTTTAGGGAAGACCCTTCAGCAGGACAATGCCCCCGTTCACAAAGCGAAGTCCATACAGAAATGGTTTGTCGAGTTCGGTGTGGAGAAATTGACTGGCCTGCACAGAGCCCTGACCTCAACCACATCAAGTACCTTTGGGATGAATTGGAACGCCGACTGCGAGCCAGGCCTAATCGCCCAACATCATTGCCCGACCTCACTAATTAGCTCTTGTTCCAACATCTAGTGGAAAGCCTTCCCAGAAGAGTGGTGGCTGTTATAGCAGCAAAGGGGGGGGACCACCAACTCAATATTAATGCCCATGATTTTGGAATGAGATGTTCGACGAGCAGGTGTCCACATCATTGGTCATGTAGTGAACATAAACATGAAAGTAAGGACATTATTTAAATTTGTTTTGATTTTATCTATCACTTCCCCAGTCAGAGTAGGGGGCTTGTACAGACTATATTGGTAAATACAGAAATAGCCTTGTGTATGTCTCCTGTCTTTCAGGGTTTTCGGATCATTTTATTTTGTGAAGACGGCGCTCCCCAGCCGTTGTCTCGTTGTAACTGTCACACGCACTGAGTTAGTCATGATGTTGACAATGTATATGTGTATTTCATCAGAAACCATTAAATATTTGTCTATGTCCTCTAGTCTAGTACATAGGCAACATGTAACCTTACATGGAAGGTTTGTCTTCCTAATGTAGCCACCATTCTGAAGTTACTGTTGTTGTTTTTACATGGAAGGTTTGTCTTCCTAATGTAGCCACCATTCTGAAGTTACTGTTGTTGTTTTTTGTTGCATTTGGTGTCATGAGATCAAGAAAACAATCATTGTACGCCTGAAGAAAAGGGCAGACCTAAACACCTTCTGCCTGGCGGAGGAGCCTCCAACACAGAAGCATGTTCTGAAGAGCTTAATGGACAAGACCAGAATGCATCCCAAACAATGATGTATATAAACCCTGGATTGATGATGCTATGTATTGGCCATTGAGAGGCTTTGAAGCAACCGGCCAGCTATTTTGGCTCTCCCCAGAAGGAGCAGTCCACCATAGGAATTAATGCAATTCTACAGTATTTCAATTAAATGTTTCAAGGAACAAAATGACATGTATTTAAGTGTATTTAGTAATATTAGTAATAAAGAAACATTTATTTTTTATTTTTTGTATGTTAAACTTTCATAATATTGTAATGACCCGAGTAGATCCTAAAGAAACTATTGTCCAGACAGAGGATGGATTTTACGAATTTACGGTTTATTAACTCAATTTCACACAGGCTACTGTTTGTCCGTAGCCCACGCCAAATACATGAAGGATAACCCCATCAAACCAACCGTGACCTTCTCTTGTGAAGGCCAGACGTAAGAGAGAGAACAATGGCTTAACCTGGTCTTAATTAACTTCCAATGCTCCATCCCCCGGCCCAACCCCCTCTCCATGCCACTCCGCCAACCACCAGGATGCCCGGCATCAGAACATTCCAGGCATTCCCATGATTGGCAGATAGCAGGTTGATTGGCATGTAGGACCCCGTGAACACTGGGTACTGGTAAGTACCACATAACCAACTAATAGCCTAACCCATAACACACAGCTGTCTGTGCGGGTCGCTACAATATAATTAAAGTCTGTAAGGTGTCTGTAATAGAATAGACGTGGCAAAATGGCAAAAACAAATGTAGACATCAATACATGCGTTAATAATAAGGCAATTGCGATAAATTTAAAAGTATACCAGTTTAATAAAAAAAAAAAAAAAAAATTGACAGCTGCAATTTAAAGTATTATATAACATTCTTGCAACCAATAGAATGTTATTTACATGGTGGATACAACCTTCTCAGCGCCGCAGAATTTCCAGCGAAGAGGCAGAATCATTAGATCATTTGTTTTGGTACTGTCCATATGTAGCTTGTTTTTGGTCACAGGTTCAGGAATGGCTGAAGAATTGCAATATTTACCTGGAGCTAAGCCTGCAGATAACACTACTGGTGGGATTTGAAAAGTCATAGTCGATCGATCAATAATATAATACTTTTAGCAAAAACAAATATTTTCAATTTACAATCTGTAGAAGCTATGAGAAAATAGAAAGGTTCAGAACTTTTGTGAAACATCACAGCCCAGTTGAAAAATAAATGGCAAATAGAAATCCAATATGGATGGTGTTCAGAGATAGATGGGAGGGGCTGAATGGAGCTGAAGTTTTGGACTAATAACAATTAATAACAACAAGATAACTCATGTAAAACATACTGTGTCCTTATAATAACAACTAGTAACAACAAGATAACTCATGTAAAACATACTGTGTCCTTATAATAACAACTAGTAACAACAAGATAACTCATGTAAAACATACTGTGTCCTTATAATAACAACTAGTAACAACAAGATAACTCATGTAAAACATACTGTGTCCTTATAATAACAACTAGTAACAACAAGATAACTCATGTAAAACATACTGTGTCCTTATAATAACAACTAATAACAACAAGAAAAGTGTTGTTGTTCACTAGTTTGCTCCAATTGGAGGAGGGGTGGAGGGTAATAAAGTAAAATATATTGAAAATATATATATAGATATATATGTATGTATATGTATATATGTATGTAAGTATGTGTATATGTATGTATTTATATGTGTACAGTTCAGAACACCTACTCATTCAAGGGTTTTTCTTTATTTTTACTATTTTCTACATTGTAGAATAATAGTGAAGACATCACAACTATGAAATAACACATATGGAATCATGTAGTAACCAAAAAAGTATTGATTTTATATTTGAGGTTATTCAAATAGCCACCCTTTGCCTTGATGACAGCTTTGAACACTCTTGGCATTCTCTCAACCAGCTTCATGAGTATGTCATCTGGAATGCATTTCAATTAACAGGTGTGCCTTCTTAAAAGTTAATTTGGGGAATTTCTTTCCTTCTTAATGCGTTTGAGCCAATCAGTTGTGTTTTGACAAGGTAGGGGGGTATACAGAAGATATCTCTATTTGATGAAAGACTAAGTCCATATTATGGCAAGAACAGCTCAAATAAGCAAAGAGAAACGACAGTGACATGAAGGTCAGTCAATACGGAAAATTTCAAGAATTTTGAAAGTTTCTTTAAGTGCAGTCTCAACAGCCATCAAACGCTATGATGAAACTGGCTCTCATGAGGAACGCTACAGGGATGGAAGACCCAGAGTTACCTCTGCTGCAGAGGATAAGTTAATTAGAGTTACCAGCCTCAGAAATTGCAGCCCAAATAAATGCTTCACAGAGTTCAAGTAACAGACACATCTCAACATCAACTGTTCAGAAGAGACTGTGTGAATCAGGCCTTGATGGTCGAATTGCTGCAAAGAAACCACTACTAAAGGACAAAAATAATAAGAAGAGACTTGCTTGGGCCAAGAAACACGAGCAATGGATATTAGACAGGTGGAAATTTGTCCTTTGGTCTGGAGCCCAAACTGGAGATTTTTGGTTCCAACGGATGATCTCTGCATGGGTATTTCCCACCGTAAAGCATGGAGGAGGTGTGATGGTGTGGGGGTGCTTTTCTGGTGACACTGTCTGTGATTTATTTAGAACACTTAACCAGCAAGGCTACCACAGCATTCTGAAGCGATATGCCATCCCATCTGGTTTGGGCTTAGTGGGACTATCATTTGTTTTTCAACAGGACAATGACCCAACACATCTCCAGGCTGTGTACGGGCTATTTGACCAAGAAGGAGAGTGATGGAGTGCTGCATCAGATGACATGGCCTCCACAATCCCCCGACCTCAACCCAATTGAGATGGTTTGGAATGAGTCGGACCGCAGAGTGAAGGAAAAGCAGCCAACAAGTGCTCAGTATATGCGGGAACTCCTTCAAGACTGTTGGAAAAGCATTCCAGGTGAAGCTGGTTGAGAGAATGCCAAGAGAGTGCAAAGCTGTCATCAAGGCAAAGGGTGGCTATTTGAAGAATCTCAAATATAAAATATATTTTTGTTTTGTTTAACACTTTTTTTGGTTACTACATGATTCCAAATGTGTTATTTCATAATTTGATGTCTTCACTATTATTCTACAATGTAGAAAATAGTAAAACTAAAGAAAGACACTTGAATGAGTAGGTGTCCTAAATCTTTTGACCGGTAGTGTCCACTGTAGCAGTTATAGATCCATATAGCTATGGAGCCTCCATCCTACTAAACTACACTGTAGCAGTTACAGATCCATACAGCTATGGAGCCTCCATCCTACTAAACTACACTGTAGCAGTTACAGATCCATACAGCTATGGAGCCTCCATCCTACTAAACTACACTGTAGCAGTTACAGATCCATACAGCTATGGAGCCTCCATCCTACTAAACTACACTGTAGTAGTTACAGATCCATACAGCTATGGAGCCTCCATCCTACTAAACTACACTGTAGTAGTTACAGATCCATACAGCTATGGAGCCTCCATCCTACTAAACTACACTGTAGTAGTTACAGATCCATACAGCTATGGAGCCTCCATCCTACTAAACTACACTGTAGTAGTTACAGATCCATACAGCTATGGAGCCTCCATCCTACTAAACTACACTGTAATAGTTACAGATCCATACAGCTATGGAGCCTCCATCCTACTAAACTACACTGTAATAGTTACAGATCTAGGTAACTTTAACATAAGTGAATACAGTAATTGATAGTGGTTGAGGTGAGCTTTTCCTCTATAATGTAAAGCAGTTATAGTAATGCTTTGATGTAAATACATAAATGATAAGAGGCCGTCTCTGTTAGGGTCCTTACTACTGAATACATTTATTCCACTTATTTATTTACTTACTTATTTATTTACTTATTTATTTATTTACTTACTTATTTATTGACTTACTTATTTATTTACTTATTTATTTATTGGCTTACTTATTTATTTACTTATTTATTTATTTATTGACTTACTTATTTATTTATTTACTTCCTTATTTACTTCCTTATTTATTTATTTACTTATTTATTTATTTACTTATTTATTTACTTACTTATTTATTTATTTACTTATTTATTTACTTACTTATTTATTTATTTATTTACTTACTTATTTATTTACTTATTTACTTACTTACTTACTTACTTCTTTATTTACTTATTTATTTACTTATTTATTTACTTACTTATTTATTTACTTACTTATTTATTTACTCAGTTATTTACTTATTTATTTACATATTCATTTATTTCTTCCACGTGCATTTATTACACTATTATTGTGCCCAAAAGAATCCTGCAAATACAGAAACGGAACTGGGTGTATTGAGCTATAGGCCCAGAGCATACGGAAGTCATTACTCAACGTGAATAGCAGGCTGATCCTTCGTGTTGGTACAGTACAGATACTATAAAGCAAAAGCAAACCATTGTTTTTATTCGTTTGTTTTTAGCACTTTGGGAATAATTTATTTCTTTAACATTGTGATCACCAACAAAAATAGCAGACAACACCTAGTACACAACAGAAATAGCAGACAACACCTAGTACACAACAGAAATAGCAGACGACACCCTAGTACACAACAGAAATAGCAGACGACACCTAGTACACAACAGAAATAGCAAACGACACCTAGTACACAACAAAGGTTTGAACAATGAATCTAAAGAGAGTATAAACATTTGATCGTGGTGATACTCTTTAAAAACAGGAACTTCTTGTTTTAAAGCTGAAATTAGTAGGATCCACCTCCTCCAAAACCTCACTCCCACTGTACCAAACTAATCTTTCTCACAACCATGTCCATCAATACAAAAGCTTGGGCTCCAAGCTCCTCACCTCATTCAATTCCATCTCCAGATCTACTTGACCACAGTGTTCTTCGACATGCCATTTTCAACAGATTTCAAAACTCAACCTTTGCCTACCTCACTCTCTTCAACCTCTTCTTCCTTCTCATTTTCCTCCTCCACTCTTCCCTCGAAATCCACCTTGCCATATCCCTGTCCCAATATGAATCTTCTCCCGGGCTCTGCCAGTGGCCCGTTGGCATCCCGACGGGACGGAACTCCATCTCATGAGCACAATTAGACAAGGCTGGTATAAAATCGTGTTCCTGCCGGTAAACCAATTCAACCCAAAACTGGCCTTGACTACCCGCCGTTATTGAATTATCTCCGGAATAGGGTCGTAATTTCAAACACTGAATCAAATATGTACAGTACTAGTCAAAAGATTGGACAAGTTTTCTTTATTTTTTACTATTTTCTAAAAGTGTAGACATCAAAACAATGTTAAACAAATCAAAATATATTTTAGATTTTATATTCTTCAAAGTAGCCACCCTTTGCTTTGATGACAGCTATGCACACTCTTGGCATTCTCTCAACCAGCTTCACCTGGAATGCTTTTCCAACAGTCTTGAAGGAGTTCCCACATATGCTGAGCACTTATTGGGTGCTTTTCCTTCACTCTGCGGTCCAACTGTAAAGTCCATGGAGAATAAGAGCACATCCTCCCAGCTGCCCACTGCACTGAGGATAGGAAACACCACCGATAAATCCACAATAATCAATCATTTCAATAAGCATTTTTCTACGGCTGGCCATGCTTTCCACCTGGCTATCCCTACCCCGGCCAACATCTCAGCACCCCCAGCAGCAGCTTGCCCAAGCCCCGCCCCCTCGTCTTCATCGACCTGGGCAAGGCTGTCGACTCTGTAGCATTCTTATCGGTAGACTCAATAGCTTTGGCTTCTCAAATGACTGTCTCGCCAACTGCTTCTCAGATAGAGTTCAATGTGTCAAATCGGAGGGCCTGTTGTCCGGACCAAGGCAAAGGGTGGCTGCTTTGAAGAATCTCAAATATAAAATAAATTTTGATTTGTTTAACACTTTTAATTGGTTGCTACATGATTCCATATGTGTTATTTCATAGACTTGATGTCTTCACTATTGTTCTACAATGTAGGTGTGTCCAAACTTTTGACTGGTACCATATATATAATAGGGATATTCTGAATAAACTTGTCAACAACAGCCAGGTTATTTTTTTGTATTAGTTTAATCTGTAGCCTAATCTGACTGACACCACCAATCTAATGCCTTCAAACAACAGCTGATCAGCAATTGTGATTAGAGCTGTGACCATGCATGATCACAATTGATAAACTCCCAATTGAATTAACTAAACATGGTCATTAATTATTGCATAATAACACAATTCTACAACAACAATAAACTGAAGTTACAGGCTATTTATTTAATCCGTTTGCAAGCAGGTAGGCTACACGAGTGGCACAAATTGATTGGCAATAACTCCAGTGATATCGTCATTTCAACATATTCATTGTACAAAATGTTAGGCTACGGTAGCCTACAATGGCATAGAAATTAATATGCTACTTAATGGCCACCCGATGCAAATGTAGCCTATCTTTCTCCACATTTAATGGTCAGTTTTATTGTGAACTTTTTTCCCCCTAACAGAAAGCACACGAGGGAGCTTCCATTTCAAATGACCACTTAGTGCAGCGCTGCCGTGACCGCTCGAGACCCAAGAACAGAGCATCAGTTAAACCCCGTTGCTTGATACGGGTTTTCCATAAGCAAAGTCCACATTAGAATGCGGTTTAAACTAAAGTCGTTTTCCAGTGCTTTGTTGTGGTTATTATTTCTTTTTTTTTTCTTGATGCACATCTATGGCGTTAATGTTTTATGGAAAATAGGGTTGAAAATTGGCGTCTCCATAATGACAATCTAAATGGCCTACCTGCAACTCGTAAAAAGGTTGTCAATACCTGCGCGTGCTGCTGTCGCCTCTCACGTGACTCAAATGCAGCGCTCTCTTTTATTTCTTTATATATATTATTATTATTTTTTATTTTTTTATTATTTTTTTTATTAACAAATATCAACAAACAAAAGACGAATAGTCACATGCAAACAAGCATACACATAAACAATTTACATTGCCAGGAAACCTAAACAAACAAATCATATTCATTAATAATACAACAAGTTTTAATTGCCTTTTTGTTTTTCATTTTAGTTAAAGTAGTGCCATATTGTTTAACTTCATTTATAAAGTGAAAAAAAGGTAGGTTTTGAATTAGACCATTTACATTTGTGAATATGAAATGTACCTAATATTAATAGCAGTTGAATTAAATATACTACATCTTTATCTATGTCAGAATTTCTAAAATAAATCATTATATCAAAACCATTCAATAGTACAACCGGTCCTATTTTTTTTGTAACAAAATTCTGTATGTCAATCCCAAAAAATTATACTATACAGTGAGGGAAAAAAGTATTTGATCCCATGCTGATTTTGTACATTTGCCCACTGACAAAGAAATTATCAGTCTATAATTTTAATGGTAGGTTTATTTGAACAGTGAGAGACTGAATAACAACAAACAAATCCAGAAAAAGCATGTGAAAAATGTTATAAATTGATATGCATTTTAATGAGGGAAATAAGTATTTGACCCCCTCTCAATCAGAAAGATTTCTGGCTCCCAGGTGTCTTTTATACAGGTAACGAGCTGTATAAACTCTTAAAGGGAGTGCTCCTAATCTCAGTTTGTTACCTGTATAAAAGACACCTGTCCACAGAAGCAATCAATCAGATTCCAAACTCTCCACCATGGCCAACACCAAAGAGCTCTCCAAGGATGTCAGGGACAAGATTGTAGACCTACACAAGGCTGGAATGGGCTACAAGACCATCGCCAAGCATCTTGGTGAGAAGGTGACAACAGTTGGTGCGATTATTCGCAAATGGAAGAAACACAAAAGAACTGTCAATCTCCCTCGGCCTGGGGCTCCGTGCAAGATCTCACCTCATGGAGTTGCAATGATCATGAGAACGGTGAGGAATCAGCCCAGAACTACACGGGAGGATCTTGTCAATGATCTCAAGGCAGCTGGGACCATAGTCACCAAGAAAACAATTGGTAATACACTACGCCGTGAAGGACTGAAATCCTGCAGCGCCCGCAAGGTCCCCCTGCTCAAGAAAGCACATATACATGCCCGTCTGAAGTTTGCCAATGAACATCTGATTGCTTCAGAGGACAACTGGGTGAAAGTGTTGTGGTCAGGTGAGACCAAAATGGAGCTCTGTGATTTTTAAAAATAAAAATTGACTAATTGGGCAGCCCTGCCTAATGCCACGGCCAATATCAAATCTTTTGGATGTCTCGTGAGCTCATTTCACAGAGCCTCCAAATGTATTACATAAACTCATGTTCTACAGTGTCAAAAGCTTAATAAAAATCAACAAACATAAGAAAAGTATCATCAAGGATGAGGTTGTCATAGTCAGTCATATCTAATATCAACCTGATGTTATTACTAATGTGTCGACCGAGCATAAAACCAGCGTGTTCTTCATCAATTATATGATGCAAGCCTAGTTTCAACCTCTTAGCAAATACAAGGGCAAATAATTTCCCATCATTATTCAACAGGCTAATGGGCCTCCTGTTATCTATATAAAGACTATCCTTATTGGGTTTGGGAATCAAAGTAATTACACCTTGCTTTAAGTAGGCCGGTAACTCCCCTTTTTCTATTGATTCTTGGAACATGAATGAAAGGAGTCAATTTATCATTGAATGCTTTATGATACTCGCTTATTAAACCGTCATTTCCAGGGGACCCATTGTCCTTAAGGCTTTTAATACAGTCTTTTATCTCAATGTCAGATAACTCATCATCACAAAAATCCCTGAAATCATTATCTATCTTCTTAGCAATGTTTGCTACATTGTCTAAGAAAAGATGTCCATATTGGAAGTTGACTGGGCTGATGTAAACAGACTCTGATAGAACTGGGCAACATGCTGAGAAGTTGACTGGGCTGATGTAAACAGACTCTGATAGAACTGGGCAACATGCTGAGAAGTTGACTGGGCTGATGTAAACAGACTCTGATAGAACTGGGCAACATGCTGAGAAGTTGACTGGGCTGATGTATACAGACTCTGATAAAACTGGGCAACATGCTGAGAAGTTGACTGGGCTGATGTATACAGACTCTGATAAAACTGGGCAACATGCTGAGAAGTTGACTGGGCTGATGTATACAGACTCTGATAAAACTGGGCAACATGCTGAGAAGTTGACTGGGCTGATGTATACAGACTCTGATAAAACTGGGCAACATGCTGAGAAGTTGACTGGGCTGATGTAAACAGACTCTGATAGAACTGGGCAACATGCTGAGAAGTTGACTGGGCTGATGTATACAGACTCTGATAAAACTGGGCAACATGCTGAGAAGTTGACTGGGCTGATGTATACAGACTCTGATAGAACTGGGCAACATGCTGAGAAGTTGACTGGGCTGATGTATACAGACTCTGATAGAACTGGGCAACATGCTGAGAAGTTGACTGGGCTGATGTATACAGACTCTGATAGAACTGGGCAACATGCTGAGAAGTTGACTGGGCTGATGTATACAGACTCTGATAGAACTGGGCAACATGCTGAGAAGTTGACTGGGCTGATGTAAACAGACTCTGATAGAACTGGGCAACATGCTGAGAAGTTGACTGGGCTGATGTATACAGACTCTGATAAAACTGGGCAACATGCTGAGAAGTTGACTGGGCTGATGTATACAGACTCTGATAAAACTGGGCAACATGCTGAGAAGTTGACTGGGCTGATGTATACAGACTCTGATAAAACTGGGCAACATGCTGAGAAGTTGACTGGGCTGATGTATACAGACTCTGATAGAACTGGGCAACATGCTGAGAAGTTGACTGGGCTGATGTATACAGACTCTGATAAAACTGGGCAACATGCTGAGAAGTTGACTGGGCTGATGTATACAGACTCTGATAAAACTGGGCAACATGCTGAGAAGTTGACTGGGCTGATGTATACAGACTCTGATAAAACTGGGCAACATGCTGAGAAGTTGACTGGGCTGATGTATACAGACTCTGATAGAACTGGGCAACATGCTGAGAAGTTGACTGGGCTGATGTAAACAGACTCTGATAGAACTGGGCAACATGCTGAGAAGTTGACTGGGCTGATGTATACAGACTCTGATAGAACTGGGCAACATGCTGAGAAGTTGACTGGGCTGATGTATACAGACTCTGATAGAACTGGGCAACATGCTGAGAAGTTGACTGGGCTGATGTAAACAGACTCTGATAGAACTGGGCAACATGCTGAGAAGTTGACTGGGCTGATGTATACAGACTCTGATAAAACTGGGCAACATGCTGAGAAGTTGACTGGGCTGATGTATACAGACTCTGATAGAACTGGGCAACATGCTGAGAAGTTGACTGGGCTGATGTATACAGACTCTGATAGAACTGGGCAACATGCTGAGAAGTTGACTGGGCTGATGTATACAGACTCTGATAGAACTGGGCAACATGCTCAGAGATTTATTTTGGATTTTCATTGGGAGTATTATTAATCATTAATTTACATATGGAAGTCTTTTTTCGCCTGCCCTTTTTTCTAAATTAAAGAAATATTCTATATCTATTTTCGTCTTGATCTTAAAAACGCTCCCCGGGCCTTTTCCTCGTAGATACAGTCTAACTGGATTTGCAGCGATGATAGCTCCAGTAATTCCTGATTAGTTAGGTACATTTCTTTTTGTATAATCCATTATTCCCTTTATGATGTCATATTCTTTCTCTCTCTTGGCACGAGCAATTTCTTTCCCCATTGAAATGGCCAAAAGCGTTATATCAAACTTCATTAGCTCCCAGTAACTTCCAAACGTATTCACAACACAGGCACAATTCCAGTATTTATCAATAATTCCTGCTACTTCCTTCTTAAATACTTCATTATCTAGTAAAGTCTTGTTCATTTACCAGTAACCTTTACTAACTTTGTTGTTGATCGCTCATCCATATATTTATATGTACATACTCGTATTCATTCCTTTACTCTTGTGTGTATAATGTAGTTGTTGTGAATTTGTTAGATTACTTGTTAGATACTACTGCATGGTCGGAACTAGAAGCACAAGCATTTCGATACACTCGCATTAACATCTGCTAACCATGTGTATGTGACAAATAAAATTTGATTTGATAAACCATGCATATTTATCTTTATTGAGATCCATTTGTGGTCTGTTAAAATCAATGGTTCAATCGAGACTGTATCAACCTTGTCAGCCATATCTTCAGATATCAGCCAGAAGTCAATAGGGGATTGTATAGATACATCTTTGGTACTCCATGTAAACATAATCTTATCTGGGTTCTTACGTCTCCAAATATCTAGAATACCTAACCTTAGACATATATTCCTTATCTCACAAACCCAATTGCTATCCTTAGGAGGCCATCTATCTAGATTATCATGTAATACTGTATTCAAATCTCCACCCCATATTACTTTGGCCAATGGAAATTTAGACATAATTTTACTTATTTTTCTCTCAATGTCTCTAAATAAAACACAGTTACTTGACTTGTTATTGGAGGCATAAGTATTTACAACAATGAATTGAGTGTGGTTGACGTCTACTGATAGTCTCCCTGTATTATCTGCTTCATGACTCGGTATATGACCCTTAAAGTTGCCTTTTAAAATAGCGACACCTGCTGACCAATTAGTACCAGATGAAAACCAAATATCACTCCCCCCATTGCCTCTTCCAAAACGCAGTATCTGTGGAACAGGCTTGAGTTTCTTGAATGAAATTTAAAAAAAAAGTCGTCACTCTTATCCTTACAATACAAAAATGAAGATTTCCTTTTCAAAGTATTACGGATGATTCCCCTGGCATTAATAGAAAAAACAGAAATGGACATTTACTATCACAGTGACTATTTGAAGAACATTAAACTTGTATACGTTCACATGAATCGGGTTCTCACAAAAATAAAAGTTCTTACTAGTAACAAATAAAAACAGTCCTTTGCACCACGCAAGTGGTTGACCTAAATATATATTTTATACAATTGCAAATAACATTGTACCATAGATTGTACCATCAGGCTAACATTAAGTGTCAGTGCGAATTTCCCTGCCATAAAAAAAAAAATATATATATATATATATATATAAAGCTTGGTTCAGAAAAAGAACGCTCTTTCCTGAGAAAATATAAAGTTTTATCAACTCACTTGATAAATCCAGCCGTCAACAAGCTAGGCGTCAGCGTGAATTTCCCTTCCTTCCTTGCTCTCTCAATCTTCGGCCACAGACGATTCCGAGCTTCTTTGTCAAATGCTGTCAGATCCTCCTTGAACCTCAGGTTGTTCTTCTCTAAATAGTCATTTTTTTCTTTGCACTTTTCCATGTCATATCCCTCGCTGTCCTGGAGATGAATGTCATGGTCACTGGTTGTTCTCCCCGTCTCTCAGCCTACCCGCTCTTCCTCCGGGACTAAATGTCCTTCACTCTTGCTTTGATGTTCTCGTCAGATTATTCTGTTATTCCATAAATTCGGTCATAAACACCGGTCATTGTCGTTTACCTTTGACTCCATTTCCGTGAGTTTCTTCTCCTGCTCTGCAAGCATTGAAATGAATCTCTTTCTTCAGGTTAACGATACTGATAGTGTTATTATTCACCAAGTCCACGATGTCCTCTGCGCTCTCTTTGATTTTGGCGGGGAGGATGGGGACATGTTGTCCTTGTAGCTGGCTGATGGTTCACTTCTCAGCTTCTTTGGAAGTTACTCCTTGGTTGGGGTATTCGGGTATGAATCACACATGTCTCTTTTCTCCTTGGAAGGTTCAACATCCATTATCTGGGCCATGTCCCTACTCCATGCTGCTACTTAACTAAACACGCGGACACTTTTAGATAGCTACCTTGTTCGTTGGAAATCGTCAAATATATTTCAATGGTTTGATTAATTACACAATTATTTAAAATAGCTACATTGTATGGTAAGATATCATTTTTGTGAATCAACTTTCACCCGGTGTAAAACACGCAGCATGAAATATACGTTGTTTTTGAAACACCAAGATGTCTGTAATTTCACGCAGGGAATATTTTTCCATTAAACGCTGCATCGGACCCCTTTATTGTCCACGTTTGGATAGCTCAATAACCAATCAAAAAACATGTTGTTATTCACCATCAGCCGCCAAACCCACACATAGACGGTCAAAGAGCGGCCCCTGTTGGATATTTTAAGTAACGCTTCTAAATAATACTGATTATTTCACCTTTATTCCAGTAGGAGGCGATATACAAGTCAAGTGTTTGCGGCGTCTTTCCATAAAGAAACATTTAATTCTGTAGTTTCGTGAGCTGAAACAAACAGAAAACAATTACAGTTCATTGATTATTAAGTAATATCACCAACGTTTCACACAGTTCTAGACATATCTATATTTATTTCCTTTACACATGTTCAAGCTAGAAGAAAAGAAAAAAACATCGAACGGATTTACAAGAGGAAAATGAGCATTGTAATTATTAAAAACTAAAATATTTTAGCTCCAAAAAAGACTGTGTCCCGCTGTATTGCTCAGGCTGCACTACAGCGTCTATTCACAGGCGCGATCCCACTACTGAGCGGCACGGGGGCTTTGGCCTGCTCCGTTTCCGACCTGGGCCGGTGCACCCCCCTCCTTAGACGACCTGGTGGTCCCGAGCTCCCCCAGGAGCACCATATCGATACCGAACTTAGTGCGGACACCCGATCGGCATAGTCCACTGGAGCTCAGAACTCCTGAGCTCAAACGATCCGCCAGCCTAAGCCTCCCAGTAACTTGGATTACAGGCGCACGCCACCGCGCCCGGCGAGAGACAGAGGATTTTCAAGGCATTTGAAGTTAAATTCGTGACGTCACACCGGTCTCTTGTGGTGGCATATGGAATTGCAGCGGTGTTTCAATTTCGATTGTCTCTTCCATGCTGAAAGCCTGCCCACTTATTACGGTACGGTATGTATTGTATTGCCGCATTCAAAACATCTGGGAACTCGGAAATCTCCGACTTCTGACTTCAGTGTATTCAGAATTCCAAGTTGGAAACTGGGGCATGATTCTAACCATAAAACAGATTTGCTACAACCCTTGTATTCTAGGTACCGATCTGGACATGGAAATAGGGATGAATTGCATGAATTTGAGCCCCTGTGGGGGATCAGCGGACTAAATCACTGCATCTCAGTGCTAGAGGTGTCACTACAGACCCGGGTTTGATTCCATTGGGAGTCCCATAGGGAGGGTTTACAATTGGCCCAGTGTCCGGGGTAGGACGTCATTGCAAATAAGAATTTTGTTCTTAACTGACTTGCCTAGTTAAATAAAACATTTGACCTTGTTTATTTGCTGATAATTATTGTAGATTACAGAAAGGCCTATGTATTTTATATGTATTTTACAGGAAGGCCTATGTATTTTACATGTATTTTACAGGAAGGCCTATATATTTTACATTAAGGTCTATGTATTTTACAGGAAAGCCTATGTATTTTACATGAAGGCCTATGTATTTTACATGTATTTTACATGAAGGCCTATGTATTTTACATGTATTTTACAGGAAGGCCTATGTATTTTACATGTATTTTACAGGAAGGCCTATATTTTTTACAGGAAGGCCTATGGATTTTACAGGAAGGCCTATGTATTTTACATGTATTTTACAGGAAGGCCTATATATTTTACAGGAAGGCCTATGGATTTTACATGAAGGCCTATGTATTTTACATGTATTTTACAGGAAGGCCTATATATTTTACAGGAAGGCCTATGGATTTTACATGAAGGCCTATGTATTCTTCAGGAAGGCCTATGTATTTTACATGTATTTTACAGGAAGGCCTATATATTTTACATGAAGGCCTATGGATTTTACATGAAGGCCTATGTATTTTACATGTATTTTATAGGAAGGCCTATATATTTTACAGGAAGGCCTATGGATTTTACATGAAGGCCTATGGATTTTACAGGAAGGCCTATATATTTTACAGGAAGGCCTATGTATTTTACATGTATTTTACAGGAAGGCCTATATATTTTACAGGAAGACCTATGTATTTTACAGAAGGCGAGCTATAATCTTCAATGTCATGACATAAGAGCCATAAGCTATGATTTATGAGAATCATAACATAAAAAATATCGTAATCCAATTGGTAGCATATTACGTGGGAAATTCATGACTAGTTTAGTTTATTAGTGAATTTACAATGTTAGAATGTGTTACTGGTGATTTCTATCCTTTGGTAGGCTAATTTCACAATTTCATTTAGTCAACACATTCACAAATGGTGGCTTTGATCATTGTTTTGAAGTTTAGATTGAGGTTAACTGAGGTTCATAGCTAGCAAGCAGCACAAGCAAACATTGTTGTGGAAATCCCACCCACCATCAACAGCAACAATCTCTGCAATCCCCCTCCATGCTATTGACCTTCTGATTTTGTCTCTGTAATCTAGCAAAAGTGACATCATATAGAATTGGGAAAACGAGATA
Source organism: Brachymystax lenok tsinlingensis (assembly GCA_030435695.1). Classification (NCBI taxonomy): domain Eukaryota; kingdom Metazoa; phylum Chordata; class Actinopteri; order Salmoniformes; family Salmonidae; genus Brachymystax; species Brachymystax lenok. Next base: position 35,665,303 of record CM059796.1, read on the forward strand.
CAGCGATGATTGGCTTTCCTTCATGTTTTTGGGTGGGTTTTGGGTTACCCAGAACAAATGACAGGCGAAACTTAAGTTTCATCAACAAAAATATTTTAAAGCAAACATCTGCTCCTCACCGGTGGCCGGTGCATGAAGTAGAGCGGAGCCAGAGAAGAAAGAGGCGGCTCATGTTCGACGGGTTTGAGAGCAATAACGGGAGCAGAAGCATTGCTTGATTCTGTTGGCTCGACTGAAGGTAGAGGAGATGAGTGGAATACTGTAACATCTAAGAATGGAGATAAAAGCCCTAAAGTTGTATATCAAGATAAGCCTCGGGTATGAATTCGCCTCATTCCTTGTTGTGGTGTGATTCATGAGCAAATATGTTTTTTGGGGGGGGGGAACCCGTTTGCGTTCACAACGATGGTGAAGGATGCATTGGGAGAAGGGGAGTGTGTCAGTGTGACCAGGAGTGGTATGATGTTGATTTCATGTGTGTCAAAAGAACCAAAGGAGCAAGCACTGTGGATGGACAAATGATCCATTTATGAAGTTTGAATGCTATGATTATCGGACTAAAAGACGTCTCGATAGAGATTGAGGTTTTATGGTTTAAGATGAATAGGCCAGGAATAGTTGATTCACGTCACTGATGACATTGTATGTACAAAAGCCACTTCAATGTCATCAACGTAAAATGTTTGGTGTTTGCGTGTCTCCGTTTTTACCCCACCCAGTGGATGGTTTACGAAACACAAAGAGAGGAATAGTGGTGAGTTTGACAGCCCGCGATTCCACTCAGTGGACAACGAATCCCATTGTTAGGGTGGAGATATAGGTACACTATATTTACAAAAAGTATGTGGACACCCCTTCAAATTAGTGGATTTGTCTATTTCAGCCACACCTGTTGCACACAGCCATGCAATCTCCACAGACAAAACATTGGCAGTAGAATGGCCCGTACTGAAGAGCACAGTGACTTTCAGCATGGCACCGTCATAGGATGCCACCTTTCCAACAAGTCAGTTCATCACATTTCTGCTCTGCTACAGCTGCCCCGGTCAACTGGAAGTGTTGTTACTGTGAAGTGGAAACGTCTAAGAGCAACAACGGCTCAGCCACAAAGTGGTAGGCCACACACAAGCTCACAGAACGGGACCGGTGAGTGCTGAAGAACGTAGCGCGCTTAAAATTGTTTGTCCTCGGTCACAGCACTCACTACCGGGTTCCAAACTGCCTCTGGAAGCAACGTCAGCACACTAACTGTTCGTCAGGAGCTTCACGAAAAGTGTTTCCATGGCGCCGAGCAGCCACACACAAGCCTAAGATCACCATGCTCAATGCCAAGCGCCGGCTGGAGTGGTGTAAAGCTCGCCTCCATTGGACCCTGGAGCAGTGGACATGGGTTCTCAGGAGTGATGAATAACGCTTCACCATCTGGCAGTCCGAGGGACGAATCTGGGATTGGTAGATGCCAGGAGAACGCTACCTACCAGAATGCATAGCGCGAACTGTAAAGTCTGGTGGAGGAGGAATAATGATCTGGGGCTGTTTTTCACGGTTTGGGCTAGGCCTCTTAGTTCCAGTGAAGGGAAATCTTAACGATTCTGTGCTTCCAACTTTGTGGCAACAGTTTGGGGAAGGCCCTTTCCTGTTTCAGCATGACAATGCCCCTGTGCACAATGCGAGGTCCATACAGAAATGGCTTGTCAAGATCGGTGTGGAAGAACTTGACTGGCCTGCACAGAGCCTTGACCTTACCTCATTGAACACCTTTGGCATGAATTGTATCGCAGACTGCGAGCCAGGCCTAATCGCCCAACATCAATGCCCGACATCACTAATGCTCTTGTGGCTGAATGGAAGCAAGTCCCTGCAGAAATGTTCCAACATCTAGTGGGAAGCCTTCCCAGAAGAGTGAAGGCTGCTATTATACAACCTCCATATTAATGCCCATGATTTTGAAATGAGATGTTATACGAGCAGGTGTCCACATACTTTTGTAGATGTAGAGTGTCTCGTCATTATATCCAAATCTCCGGTAGAGCTCAACTTTTTAGAGAAGGGAGTAGCTGCCTCCCACTATAGCGACCGGAGTATTGGCGAGTGGGTGAAAGTAGTGGGCATGTGGACATTTCTGGGTAACAATTTAAGTACCTTACTGTGGTCAAAAAGAAACAAAAATAGCTTCTTAGCAAAGAGCAATTTCTCAGGCAAGAACTTTGCTAGGACTGTCTGGGAGTGGTTTGAGTGGGGAGGGGAAAACTGAAAATGAGCTGTCAGAGAGGTTTGGAACAATATTACTCCAACCTCATAGTATGGAAATATATATATATAAAAAAACACAGGTAAATCACTTTGACTGCTCTGGGTCTTTAATATTGAAAAATACAACGGGACACTGATGTCAAATGCAAAATCACATCAAGTGAATACAACAATACAGGGTATTTCATACACAATATATATGTCACTTATCAAGCGGTATAAAAAGAAGTATATTGAAAGACAGACATTTGAATTAACAATGCCTTTTTATTTTAATAAACAACAGGAGTGTAAACATTATTTTATATAGTATATATATATATATATGTGCTTTTACTTTATGACGCCAGCGTCACCTCAAATCGGATCAACCGGATTCTTCCATCGTCAAGGCAGAGGATATACAAAACAATTAGCATTATAATATAAAAAATATGTTCCAACTTGGTATACATTGAATGCATGTAATGGACAGATCCTAGAATACTACTACAGTACACCTGTATATTTCAACATGGTATACAGTACACTGGCTGGCTACACCTGTGTGCCTCTACCGTTATACATGTTTAGAATATCACAACAACAACCCCTTTTGTTTGTCTCACGAGTCGGTAAGTGCCGGTAAGTGCTGTAAAGAAGTGCCGGTAACAGATCAGCATAGTGATTGATCTTAGTGTTTCCTCTTCAACATTATAGTTTCCACTAGCTTCTTCCATCTGTCCCTTATTGTAATGGTGGTTGGTTGCAGTAAGTAAACTGGTGTGGCACTGACATTGGTTTCAAAACAAACACTTATTATGATGCAGAGATAACTGGGTTGGGCATTAGGCTCCTCATCTCTTCCCTCAGAACCCGATCAGGTAACGTTACCAAGGTGTTTCCCGAGGCAACGGAACCCTAACAACCCCGGGTCTTTGGGCAAAGACAGACAAGAGTCTCCAAAAGTCTCCAGCTTGGCGCTCAAGACGGTTCATAAGTCCTTCAACAACAAAAGTATCAGGTGATTTTTTGAATCTTTCGTCATCATTGATGACAGTTGTCTTTTTTCCTCTCGGCGGATTCCTTCCTTCCTGCCCTTCGGTTTCACTTTCCCTCTGTGGTTTCACTTAGAGGCCTCCAGCTTTTCGGCGGCCAGGTGTTCGAGCAGGGGGTTGGCCTCGCTCTCGGGGGTCTTGACGCTGTCGGTGCGGACGATGCAGGTGGGGCGGTGGAGGTTGAGCATCACCATTAGCTGCTGTCTCTCCATCCTCAGCTCCTCGATCTGGGCCTTTAGATCAGAGTTCACCACCTCCAGACGCTCCGACTCCTACAGGGAGGACAGAGAGGGGAAGGGGTATATTGTTAGGTCATTGATTTAGCCTTCATTTAACCAGGTAAGTCATCGAGAACACTTTCTCTTTTACAATAATGACCTGAGGTCCCACTTTAAACAAACTATAAGCAGGACTGGGGTGTAATGGATTACATGCAACAGATATATTTCTTTAATTAACTGTAATCCGTTACTTTACTAGCATTAAAAATATACACTTTTGAAAAACGAGATGATTACTTCTATGATTACTTTTAAATTCAGAAAGGATGTTTTGGAGAAAAAAAAATCTTTGACACTTTTCGGTTCTCAATGACAAGTTTAAATTTGTTCTGCCTGAACGAGTCTGACCACAAGTCAGAGACCACTACGATGACACACCAAATGATGACCACCAATCAGAGACCACTATGACGACACACCAAACGATGACCACCAATCAGAGATCACTATGACGACACATCAAATTATTACCCCCAATCAGAGACCACTACGATGACACACCAAAATGCGTTTTGGATCGCGGGAAAAAGCCGGAATAGGCACTACAGTCCAAGCTATGTCTTCCGATAGTGCAACCGCTGTCCGCATCCAGAGATGATCCAACGATTGGAGGTAAAGGATGACAGCAGCGGTGTAGCCTACGGGCGATACGGATATCACTTAATGATAATCTACATAGCGCATTGATGTGAATCACACTGCCGCTCTGTCATTTAACTATCATTATTGATATCTACATTGATGTGAATCACACTGCCGCTCTCTCATTTAGCTAATTTGCATTTTACGGGTTGTGGTTGTTGTGGATGGCTGTTCACAAATGTATATGTGTATTTTAACCCAGTAATGGTTGAATTGAAGAAGTTTAAGCTGTCTATCACTCATTGTTTTTTTGCGACCAGTGGACAGCCAGGGAAAAATGGGCTCTTGCAACATCTGCATAGTGCGGATCCCAGCCGTCGGAATAACAGTTTGAGGAAGTTCCTCCCTTCTAAACTCGTCCGTGGTATTGGGATCCATACTGTCAAAAACAAGTTGAATTTCAGAAGACCCCGAGTGGGACTTTTATTTTCTCAATCTAATTTGTGTGTGAAATATATAATCCATAAACCTAACAGATGCATGCTCAAATGCACACACTTTTGATAGACTTAAACAGCTGCAAATTATCAAGATATTAAAGTGTCACCAACAAAAAACGTAAACAATAGGCCTATAGCAAATGCAGCAAGCAAATAGCACTTTTCAGTAGTAATCAAAATATGCCATTCCATGATGAGAGTTTATTTTTCAACTGGAAGCAATGAGCCCAATCAGTCCTCCATGACAACAAAATCATAAACAAAAACAGTAGGCTAATTAGTCCTTAGTTTTTGGGTTATGCTCAGGCTAATATATATTTCCATATTTCCAAGTCCTATTCGTGAAGATCAAGGAGTATTAAATTAATTAGAATGACTGGAAATCTGACAGACTTTGTTTTTTTAATGTAAAGATATAGCCTAATCATATTATTGTCTGTAGTAGATAGCAATGGGTTAGAATACGCCTACATAACCCATAAAGTAAAATGCAACATACATTTATGGCCAGCTATGTACATGCTAACATTGATTTATCCTGCAATGAATGTTGGTCAATTGGTAATATAAATTTTTTTGTCTTCTTCTAATGCTTCTTGAAAGTAATCAGATTACTTTAGGTAATCCAAAAGTTATGTTACCGATTATAATTTTGGACAGGTAACTAGTAACTGTAATGGATTACATTTAGAAAAGAACCTACTCAACCCTGACTATAACATGAATGCCTGACAGAGCACTCATAATGTCTTGATAAACGACAGATTCTTCACAAATGATTTATAAGTAATCATACAATCTATTCTATAGCCAATTTGCAAAGAACACCAGAGTATAGAGTATATATATAAAGAACACCAGAGTATATATAAAGAACACCAGAGTATAGAGTATATATAAAGAACACCAGAGTATACATAAAGAACACCAGAGTATAGAGTATATATAAAGAACACCAGAGTATAGAGTATACATAAAGAACACTAGAGTATATATAAAGAACACCAGAGTATAGAGTATATATATAAAGAACACCAGAGTATAGAGTATATATATAAAGAACACCAGAGTATATATATATAAAGAACACCAGAGTATATATATAAAGAACACCAGAGTATATATATAAAGAACACCAGAGTATATATAAAGAACACCAGAGTATAGAGTATATATAAAGAACACCAGAGTATAGAGTATATATAAAGAACACCAGAGTATATATAAAGAACACCAGAGTATAGAGTATATATAAAGAACACCAGAGTATAGAGTATATATAAAGAACACCAGAGTATAGAGTATACATAAAGAACACTAGAGTATATATAAAGAACACCAGAGTATAGAGTATATATATAAAGAACACCAGAGTATATATATAAAGAACACCAGAGTATATATATAAAGAACACCAGAGTATATATATAAAGAACACCAGAGTATATATATAAAGAACACCAGAGTATATATATATATATATATATAAAGAACTCTGCCGCCATTGTGAAAAAGAAAAACGCGACTGACCCTTTGGAGGAAGTCTGTTCTCTCCTTCTTCCTGTTCCGACATCGTGCTGCAGCCACTTTGTTCTTATCTCTCCTCCGTCTCCTCCTCTCATCGTCCTCGTCCATCTGAGGGGGGAAGAGGTGTTGTGATAAGCGAATGGTGACCTTTTTCAAGGGCCTGCAATATTATTAAATATAGTTATTCCAACCTTGGGTTCTGGACTTTCCTGTATTTTATACTCCTGACACAATGGTGTTTCACTTCTTTTTTTTGGTTTTATTGTGAATTTCAAGTAACTACGTGTCAGTTTGATACCTGTGCTTGCCATCTTGGAGGCAAAAGGGAATAGTTTCAGAGAACCCAGATTGAAATGATTAAAGGCCCATTGGAGTCAAAAACATGATTTTCCTGTGTTTTTTATATAGATATATATCTATATCCACACTATGAGGTTGGTAAAGCCCTTTTAGAGTAAGAGCTGTTTGAAAAGACCTCCTGAAATTTCAGCCTGTTTTGGTGGGATGGAGTTTTGGCCTGCGTCATCTCCCGGCCATAAATTAGTTAATAGACCAATAAGAAAGATCGTTCCAAACCTCTCTTCCAATAACAGCTAGTTTTCAGTTTTCCCCTCCCCACTCAGACCACTCCCAGACAGTCCTAGCAAATTATTGCTTGAGAAACTACTCTTTGCCAAGAAGCAAGTTCTATTTCTTTTGTTTTACCATTTTAATTGAAAACAAATCACAGTAAGGTACTTAATTGCTCCCCAGAAAGGATTTGATATTCAGATAAAAATGGCTGAATGGGACCATTAAGTTGTGCAACATCTAAACCTCAGTCGATCCTAAAAAAAAACAGAACATGGCATCCCTCGAAAATATCAACATCCACCACCATTCCTCCTCTTCATCCTTCTTTTCCTCCACCTCCTCCTCCTCCTCACCTCTCCCTTGATAGCAGTGAACGGCCTCTTGCCCAGCCGTCCCAGGATGTGCAGCGGTGACAACATGGCACCCAGGTTCCTGAAGTCCTGTGCCAGTTTGAGCTGGTCGGTGAGCGTAGTGGCAGATATGCCGGCCAGCAGGCCCAGGCTGGGCAAGGAGCCGGCCGTCAGGGAGGGGTCAGGGATCTGGCCGGGCATCATGTCAGACCCAGCCACCACTGCTGTGGAGGGAGAGAGAGGGGAAAGGAAGAAAGAGAGAAAGAGAGAGAAAGTGAAAGAGAAGAGGAAAGTTTCAGATTAAAATTATCCTGTCAATGACTGATGTAATAACATTATTTGTCATGTCAGAACCAACCACACAGGGAGAAGAAGAAGAAATGTCCAAAGCATTTCAACCATAGGGTATTTTCCTTTCCCACCCAGTTTAAAAGCTATTGTCCAATATCCTCCACAGACAGCCATTTAACGGAATTGACAGACTGGATTTTGCTGAATTCTACACTGGAATGTTAAATCTACACTAGTATCTTGGCTACATGTTCAGGCTGTGCCTATGATTAATCATGTATTGCATTGATTTGCCCACAATCATTGAACAAAATACAGAAAAGGGGTGGTATGCAATAACAAAAATCAAGAGTTTGACCACAGGACTTCTTATTACAATCAGAGAGAGAGAGAGAGACTCAGAGAAAACATGCAGTCACAGTCCTCTGTGAGAGAGAGAGAGATAAAGCCTCTACAAACCAGGCCGAAGGGAAGTGGACGCAGAGTTAAGACATTTTTCGAATGACTGTTAGAGCCGAGACTCCTGATGGTCAAATAGAAAACAAATGTTTCTCATGGAACAGTGCATCTGAGCCCTGCTCTCTGTATGTACTTTCAAAACAGTGGGGAAATGCCAATTCACACGCACCTCGTCTCCAATACACACCAGTATTTCAGTACCAAGCAGTGAAATCGACAGGTTATGGCCTCTGTACAAAGCCCTCGTCTCAGCCTAACCCAACAAAGATGTGTATTGTGAGGTGAGCAGGACAAGACAGCTGACTGTGTGCTGCCGGTGGGGCTGACTACAGCTGACTCCCTGTCTGCGTCCCAAAATGCACCCTATTCCATATTGAAGTAGCCACCATAGGGTCCTGGTCAGAAGTAGGGAACATAGGGCCCTGGTCAAATTGTGCACTATATAGAGAATAGGGTGCCATTTGGGACACAGACCCTGACTGACTATACTGGAAGACTGTGGTTCCTTTCTTAGCTAAATAAATAAAAAGAAAGAGAAAGAGAGAAAGAGAGAGAGATCTGACAGACTACCATATTTCCTCCTCTTTCTCAGCCTGCTGCCCAGGATCAGTGTTCAGTGTTTGATGATGCAACGCCCTGCCCTCTCGGTGTTCTTGCAGTCAAGCAGAACAACCAGTCGTGGCTGGCGCGCGCACAAACACGCACGCACGCACACCCACTGACACACACACACACACACAGCAGACGTACCGTACCCAGACGAGACGTACTGTACCCAGACCAGACAGCAGGGTAGAGCAGAACAGAGCAGGGTAGAGCAGAGCAGAGCAGGGTAGAGCAGAACAGAGCAGGGTAGAGCAGAGCAGAGCAGGGTAGAGCAGAGCAGAGCAGGGTAGAGCAGAGCAGAGCAGGGTAGAGCAGAGCAGAGCAGGGTAGAGCAGAGCAGAGCAGGGTAGAGCAGAGCAGGGTAGAGCAGAACAGAGCAGGGTAGAGCAGAGCAGAGCAGAGCAGGGTAGAGCAGAACAGAGCAGGGTAGAGCAGAGCAGAGCAGGGTAGAGCAGAGCAGAGCAGGGTAGAGCAGAGCAGAGCAGAGCAGGGTAGAGCAGAACAGAGCAGGGTAGAGCAGGGTAGAGCAGAACAGGGTACTGCCTAGTGGAAGGGGCCTCAGGAGAAGCCAAACACACAGCACAGTCTGGGTGGGAGAGGAAATGGCATGTATTAGTTAGGAAATAGAACTGCACTCAAGGCAGGTCCTGTCCTGCAATTACACGCCCTAGATCAATCAGATATAACACGTGGTTGTGTGTAGGTGTAGGGGTGTGTGTGTGTGTGTGTGTGACTGCCTGTCTGTGTATATAAGTGTGTGTGTGTACTCCGACACATGTACCAGTGTGTGTGTGTGTATATATTTATATACACTGAGTGTACAAAACATTAGGAACACCCCACCCCTTTTGCCCTCAGAAAAGCCTCAATTAGTCAGGGCACGAAATCTACAAGGTGTCCACAGCGTTCCACAGGGATGCTGGCCCACGTTGACCCCAATGCTGCCCACAGTTGTGTCAAGTTGGCTGGATGTCCTTTGGGTGGTGGACCATTCATGATACACATGGGAAACTGTTGAGCGCGGGAAACTGTTGAAAAACCCAGCAGCGTTGCAGTTCTTGACAAACTCAAACCAATATGCCAGGCACCTACTACCATACCCTGTTCAAAGACACTTCAATATTTGGTCTTACCCATTCACCCTCTAAATGGCACACATACACAATCCATGTCTCAAGGCTTAAAAATCCTTATTTTACCTGTCTCCTCCCCTTCATCTACACTGACTGAAGTGGATTAAACGAGTGACATCAATAAGGGATCATAGCTTTTCAGCTGGATTCACCTGGTTAGTCTATACCTCAGTCGATTAGCCTCGTCACAAACCAGGCTTCCCTGGTTTGGGGAAGCCTGGGAAAGTTCTGGAAGCCTGGGAAAGTTCTGGAAGCCTGGGAAAGTTCCATGGCAGAAATCAGCTAAAGAGTGGTGTGAACTCGGTGTAAATCAGTGACGCATCGCAAACCAATGAAATTCCTTGCTTGGGAAGAACTCCAAGGGTGCTCACCAGATAGGTGTCGTAGGAGCTACAAGCGTAATTAGGGCTAGCATGAGGGCCAAGAAGTAGCTAGCCACAATGAGGTTCGTTTTGAGAAAAGTCAGCTAACTAGCTAGTTCAATTATAACTAGCTACTGTTAGCTACTAGCTAGTTCAATTATAACTAGCTACTCTTAGCTAATAGCTAGTTCAATTATTCTCACAATTATAAAAGCCAACAAAATCTTAATAAAAACATATTATTGACCTAAAAAGGTTAGCTGTGAGCCCAGTATCTAGCTATAACAGGGTCAGTGGTAGGCCTACATAAAGCAACCATGCACTGTCTAGCTCCCTCAAACTCAACTCTGGACCTCCAAGCCAGTTCCACTGCTTTTAAAAAATTATTGTTCCCCTCTAATCAGGGACTGATTTAGACCAGGGACACCAGGTGGGTGATTCCCCTCTAATCAGGGACTGATTTAGACCAGGGACACCAGGTGGGTGATTCCTCTAATCAGGGACTGATTTAGACCAGGGACACCAGGTGGGTGATTCCCCTCTAATCAGGGACTGATTTAGACCTGGGACACCAGGTGGGTGATTCCCTCTAATCAGGGACTGATTTAGACCAGGGACACCAGGTGGGTGATTCCCCTCTAATCAGGGACTGATTTAGACCAGGGACACCAGGTGGGTGATTCCCCTCTAATCAGGGACTGATTTAGACCTGGGACACCAGGTGGGTGATTCCCCTCTAATCAGGGACTGATTTAGACCAGGGACACCAGGTGGGTGATTCCCCTCTAATCAGGAACTGATTTAGACCAGGGACACCAGGTGGGTGATTCCCCTCTAATCAGGGAGTGTAGTGTAGTGAAGTGTAGTGTGGTGTAGGACAGTGTAGGACAGTGTATTGCAGTATAGTGCAGTATAGTGTAGGACAGTGTAGTTTAGTGAAGCGAGGTGTCGGAGGTGTAGTGTAGTGTAGTGTAGTGTGGGACAATGTAGTGCAGTGTATTGTAGTGTAGTGCAGTGTAGGACAGTGTACTGTAGTGTAGGAGAGTGTAGTGCAGTGTATTGTAGTCTAGCATAGTGCAGTGCAGTGTAGGACAGTGTAGTGTAGTACGGTGTAGTGTAGTGTAGGACGGTGTAGTGTAGGACGGTGTAGTGCAGTGTAGGACGGTGTAGTGCAGTGTAGGACGGTGTAGTGTTGTGTGGTGTAGGACAGTGTAGTGTATTGAAGAGCAGTGTAGTGTAGTATAGTGTAGAACAGTGTAGTGAGGTGTAGAACAGTGTAGTGTAGTATAGTGTAGAACAGTGTAGTGTAGTATAGTGTAGAACAGTGTAGTGAGGTGTAGAACAGTGTAGTGTAGTATAGTGTAGAACAGTGTAGTGAGGTGTAGAACAGTGTAGTGTAGGACAGTGTAGTGTGGTGTAGGACAGTGTAGTATAGTGTAGAACAGTGTAGTGAGGTGTAGAACAGTGTAGTGTAGGACAGTGTAGTGTGGTGTAGGACAGTGTAGTGTAGTATAGTGTAGAACAGTGTAGTGAGGTGTAGAACAGTGTAGTGAGGTGTAGAACAGTGTAGTGAGGTGTAGAACAGCGTAGTAAGGTGTAGGACAGCGTAGTGCAGTGCAGTGCAGTGTAGTGTAGGACAGTGTAGTGTAGTGTAGGACAGTGTAGTGCAGTGCAGTGCAGTGTAGTGCAGTGTAGTGTAGTGTAGTGTAGTGTGGTGTGGTGTGGTGTAGGACAGTGTAGTGTAGTGTAGTGTAGGACAGTGTAGTGAGGTGTAGGACAGTGTAGTGCAGTGCAGTGCAGTGTAGTGTAGGACAGTGTAGTGTAGTGTAGAACAGTGTAGTGAGGTGTAGGACAGTGTAGTGTAGTGTAGAACAGTGTAGTGAGGTGTAGGACAGCGTAGTGCAGTGTAGTGTAGTGTAGGACAGTGTAGTGCTGTTCTGTGCTCTTAGCTGCTCTGTTGTGATTCATCTTGAGTCATTCAACTCATAGAAACGTGTGAGAAGAGAAAACAGGATCTCAGCCCACAGCTTTCATTTCTCCTTCTTCTAACGGCCTCATCAGGCTTGATGTGCATGCAGCATGCACCCTTCCTCTGGCAGGCCCAGCGTTGGGAAACCAGCCTCTCAAAACCGTGTTCACTATGACTAAACATTTCCATAATATTCATTACCAAATTTAAGCCTGTTCCCAGACCTGTTTGTACTGCCATGTATGAGTTGTCAAGTGCAAACCCTTCTGCGACCAGGCTACCGTTTATCAATGAAGAGAGGAAAGAACCCCCAACAACATGGTCAATGAGTCTGAGGCTATGCCTGTCGTTAGCTAGCTATCATTAGATATCATTAGCTATCATTAGATATCATTAGCTATCATTAGCTATCACTGGATATCATTAGCTATCATTAGATTTCATTAGCGATCATTAGCTATCACTAGATATCATTAGCTATCATTAGATTTCATTAGCGATCATTAGCGATCATTAGCCATCATTAGCTATCATTAGCTATCATTAGATATCATTAGCCAAATGTTAGCCTGGCTCTGTGGTAGGGAGGTAGAAGGGATTGGTATTATTCATATTAGTGGCAATGTCTGGAACAGATCATGATGACATTATGTAAGAGACTTCAGGATGGGTTAATATCCAAGATAGGTACTTCATCATCCAGGGTGATCATCCATCATTCATCATCCAGGGTGATCATCCATCATTCATCATCCAGGGTGATCATCCATCATTCATCATCCAGGGTGATCATCCATCCTTCATCATCCAGGGTGATCATCCATCATTCATCATCCAGGGTGATCATCCATCATTCATCACCCAGGGTGATCATCCATCATTCATCACCCAGGGTGATCATCCATCATTCATCACCCAGGGTGATCATCCATCATTCATCATCCATCATTCATCATCCAGGGTGATCATCCATCATTCATCACCCAGGGTGATCATCCATCATCCATCATTCATCATCCAGGGTGATCATCCATCATTCAGGGTGATCATCCATCATTCATCATCCAGGGTGATCATCCATCATTCATCATCCAGGGTGATCATCCATCCTTCATCATCCAGGGTGATCATCCATCCTTCATCATCCAGGGTGATCATCCCAAATCCCACATATCCTATATAGTGCACTACTGGGAATAGTGTACCTTTTGGAACGCAGTCCAACGATTCACGTTTCAGTCAAATCCCGACTAAGTCGAGGCACCTGCAATGGGGTCAGAAGCATCTAAGACCAGCTGACTACTGCCACGAGCATTCGGTCATGAGTGGGTTAATAACCACGGAGGAGCTGCATTCAAGTATGGACTAACCAGAACCCAGCCGCTGCAGTACAATAATTCATGGAGTTCCCTGTACGCCTATACCACATAACCTTGGCTTTCTGAGCAATGCTAGAAATTAACACATTGGCCAACAGCCTCTCCTCCGCTCCGCTCTCCTCTCCACTCCCATCAGTAGATGATGTAACACTGGCCAAGGAGGATTCCATGAGGTTTTATACTTAATATTTCCTCATATGTGTTCTCCCCACGTCCAACACACACACACACACACACACACCACAAAATGACTATCTCTCTCTAACCAGAGTGGTGTGGTCAGTTGCAGCGAAAATAAGTCAATGTCTAAGTCCAAAATGGTACCCTGTTCTCACATAGTGAACTACTCCTAACCAGGGCCCTATGGGAACTATTCTTAACCAGGACTTGTCTTAACCAGGGCCCTATGGGGACTTTTCTTAACCAGGGCCCTATTGGGGACTTTTCTTAACCAGGGTCCTAATGGGTACTTTTAATTAACCAGGGCCCTATTGGGCCTTTCTTTGACCAGCCATATGTGACCTGTAGTGCAATATGTAGGGAATAGGGTGCCATTTGGGACACAGCCATAGTCACACACTAGGCAATGTCACAACACAACAGCAGCATGTATATATGTGTATATAAATTAGAGATATAATTAGTTTTGCTTCACAAAATAATTTTGAATTCTGGAAGTGATATACAGTGGGGCAAAAAAGTATTTAATCAGCCACCAATTGTGCAAGTTCTCCAACTTAAAAAGATGAGAGAGGCCTGTAATTTTCATCATAGGTACACTTCAACTATGACAGACGAAATGAGAAAAAGAAATCCAGAAAATCACATTGTAGGATTTTTAATTTATTGATTTGCAAATTATGGTGGAAAATAAGTATTTGGTCAATAACAAAAGTTTATCTCAATACTTTGTTATATACCCTTTGTTGGCAATGACAGAGGTCAAACGTTTTCTGTAAGTCTTCACAAGGTTTTCACACACTGTTGCTGGTATTTTGGCCCATTCCTCCATGCAGATCTCCTCTAGAGCAGTGATGTTTTGGGGCTGTCGCTGGGCAACACGGACTTTCAACCCCCTCCAAAGATTTTCTATGGGGTTGAGATCTGGAGACTGGCTAGGCCACTCCAGGACCTTGAAATGCTTCTTCTGAAGCCACTCCTTCGTTGCCCGGGCGGTGTGTTTGGGATCATTGTCATGCTGAAAGACCCAGCCACGTTTCATCTTCAATGCCCTTGCTGATGGAAGGAGGTTTTCACTCAAAATCTCACGATACATGGCCCCATTCATTCTTTCCTTTACACGGATCAGTCGTCCTGGTCCCTTTGCAGAAAAACAGCCCCAAAGCATGATGTTTCCACCCCCATGCTTCACAGTAGGTATGGTGTTCTTTGGATGCAACTCAGCATTCTTTGTCCTCCAAACACGACGAGTTGAGTTTTTACCAAAAAGTTCTATTTTGGTTTCATCTGACCATATGACATTCTCCCAATCCTCATCTGGATCATCCAAATGCTCTCTAGCAAACTTCAGATGGGCCTGAACATGTACTGGCTTAAGCAGGGGGACACGTCTGGCACTGCAGGATTTGAGTCCCTGGCGGCGAGTGTGTTACTGATGGTAGGCTTTGTTACTTTGGTCCCAGCTCTCTGCAGGTCATTCACTAGGTCCCCCGTGTGGTTCTGGGATTTTTGCTCACCGTTCTTGTGATCATTTTGACCCCACGGGTGAGATCTTGCGTGGAGCCCCAGATCGAGGAAGATTATCAGTGGTCTTGTATGTCTTCCATTTCCTAATAATTGCTCCCACAGTTGATTTCTTCAAACCAAGCTGCTTACCTATTGCAGATTCAGTCTTCCCAACCTGGTGCAGGTCTACAATTTTGTTTCTGGTGTCCTTTGACAGCTCTTTGGTCTTGGCCATAGTGGAGTTTGGAGTGTGACTGTTTGAGGTTGTGGACAGGTGTCTTTTATACTGATAACAAGTTCAAACAGGTGCCATTAATACAGGTAACGAGTGGAGGACAGAGGAGCCTCTTAAAGAAGAAGTTACAGGTCTGTGAGAGCCAGAAATCTTGCTTGTTTGTATGTGACCAAATACTTATTTTCCACCATAATTTGCAAATAAATTCATTAAAAATCCTACAATGTGATTTTCGGGATTTATTTTCCTCATTTTGTCTGTCATAGTTGAAGTGTACCTATGATGAGAATTACAGGCCTCTCTCATCTTTTTAAGTGAGAGAACTTGCACAATTGGTGGCTGACTAAATACTTTTTTGCCCCACTGTAGTTCTAGAACTGTTGTTTCTGTCTCAGGGCGTTTCATGACCTCTCATTGGCTTTCTGTCTTCTTCTTCTATAAAATATGTTGTTCCAGCGACTACACCATTTATTTCTTTTTAGGTTACACCCTTTCACTTATGGGTGTTCACTTCCATACTGTCCATCTAGGTTAGGCCGTCTCAGCCTCTGCCCAATGTTTATACATGCCATGTGGATTGACTTAGAGACTAAGAAAACACACTGCCATGTACCCATAGCACTAGGCAAGACCGAGTGGGGTTGCTGCTCCTACTCTAGTTGTTGTGTGGATAGCTGTTAACTAGGTCTAGTTGTTGTGTGGATAGCTGTTAACTAGGTCTAGTTGTTGTGTGGATAGCTGTTAACTAGGTCTAGTTGTTGTGTGGATAGCTGTTAACTAGGTCTAGTTGTTGTGTGGAAAGCTGCAATGCATTCATGTAGGGGAGGGAGCAGGGAGGACGCAGGCAGCTTGGCTACCATCTCTCCCGAGAGAAAGGCACTGGAAGGCATTTCTACTTAAAATAAACCCAGAGAGAGAGAGAGAGAGAGAAAGAGACAGAGACAGAGAGACAGAGAGAGAGACAGAGAGAGATGTTCAGTCCGGGTCCCGTCGGCCCTAGTAGCCTGTCGGCTCACCAACCCTCCCCATTAATCCACAGCAGTGTTCAACATACGCAGAAACCATCCCACGGATGTGCCCAGGCAGGCAGGCTGGCACTGAGGCATTTAAACCCCTCAACACACTCTCATAGGCATGCACATAGACAAACACTCATGGGAACACACAAACACACACTCAGATTAATATATACTGTACACGTACTAAGGCAAGGCATACACTCTTTCAATTTTACACACTCATACAAAGGAATGAGCTGTTAGAATGGAGCAGGGGTTAAGTTGGAGCTGTTAGGCCGGGGTATTGATGGTAGAAGAGTCTGGGGCTGTTAGGCCAGGGTATTGATGGTAGAAGAGTCTGGAGCTGTTAGGCCGGGGTATTAATGGTAGAAGAGTCTGGGGCTGTTAGGCCGGGGTATTGATGGTAGAAGAGTCTGGGGCTGTTAGGCCGGGGTATTAATGGTAGAAGAGTCTGGGGCTGTTAGGCCAGGGTATTGATGGTAAAAGCGTCTGGGGCTGTTAGGCCGGGGTATTGATGGTAGAAGAGTCTGGGGCTGTTAGGCCGGGGTATTGATGGTGGAAGAGTCTGGGGCTGTTAGGCCGGGGTATTGATGGTAGAAGAGTCTGGGGCTGTTAGGCCGGGGTATTAATGGTGGAAGAGTCTGGGGCTGTTAGGCCGGGTATTAATGGTAGAAGAGTCTGGGGCTGTTAGGCCGGGTATTGATGGTGGAAGAGTCTGGGGCTGTTAGGCCGGGTATTAATGGTAGAAGAGTCTGGGGCTGTTAGGCCGGGTATTGATGGTAGAAGAGTCTGGGGCTGTTAGGCCGGGTATTGATGGTAGAAGAGTCTGGGGCTGTTAGGCCGGGGTATTGATGGTAGAAGAGTCTGGAGCTGTTAGGCCGGGTATTAATGGTGGAAGAGTCTGGGGCTGTTAGGCCGGGTATTAATGGTAGAAGAGTCTGGGGCTGTTAGGCCGGGTATTGATGGTAGAAGAGTCTGGGGCTGTTAGGCCGGGTATTGATGGTAGAAGAGTCTGGAGCTGTTAGGCCGGGTATTAATGGTAGAAGAGTCTGGGGCTGTTAGGCCGGGTATTAATGGTGGAAGAGTCTGGGGCTGTTAGGCCGGGTATTAATGGTAGAAGAGTCTGGGGCTGTTAGGCCGGGTATTAATGGTAGAAGAGTCTGGGGCTGTTAGGCCGGGTATTGATGGTGGAAGAGTCTGGGGCTGTTAGGCCGGGGTATTAATGGTAGAAGAGTCTGGGGCTGTTAGGCCGGGGTATTGATGGTAGAAGAGTCTGGGGCTGTTAGGCCGGGGTATTGATGGTAGAAGAGTCTGGGGCTGTTAGGCCGGGGTATTGATGGTAGAAGAGTCTGGAGCTGTTAGGCCGGGGTATTAATGGTAGAAGAGTCTGGGGCTGTTAGGCCGGGGTATTAATGGTAGAAGAGTCTGGGGCTGTTAGGCCGGGGTATTGATGGTAGAAGAGTCTGGGGCTGTTAGGCCGGGGTATTGATGGTAGAAGAGTCTGGAGCTGTTAGGCCGGGGTATTAATGGTAGAAGAGTCTGGGGCTGTTAGGCCGGGGTATTAATGGTGGAAGAGTCTGGGGCTGTTAGGCCGGGGTATTAATGGTAGAAGAGTCTGGGGCTGTTAGGCCGGGGTATTAATGGTAGAAGAGTCTGGGGCTGTTAGGCCGGAGTATTGATGTAAACCTAACCAGACTAAGGGTATAAGGGTATATATACTATATAGGGAATAGGGTGCTATATAGGGTATGGGGTGCTGTATAGGGTGCTATATAGGATATAGGGTGCTATATAGGATATAGGGTGCTATATAGGATATAGGGTGCTATATAGGGAATAGGGTGCTATATAGGGAATAGGGTGCTATATTAGGGAATAGGGTGCTATGTAGGGTATATGGTGCTATGTAGGGAATTGGGTGCTATATTAGGGAATAGGGTGCTATATTAGGGAATAGGGTGCTATATTAGGGAATAGGGTGCTATATTAGGGTATAGGGTGCTATATTAGGGAATAGGGTGCTATATTAGGAATAGGGTGCTATATAGGGAATAGGGTGCTATATAGGGAATAGGGTGCTATGTAGGAAATAGGGTGCTATGTAGGAAATAGGGTGCTATGTAGGGAATTGGGTGCTATATTAGGGAATTGGGTGCTATATTAGGGAATAGGGTGCTATATAAGGAATAGGGTGCTATATTAGGGTATAGGGTGCTATATTAGGAATAGGGTGCTATATAGGGAATAGGGTGCTATATAGGGAATAGGGTGCTATGTAGGAAATAGGGTGCTATGTAGGAAATAGGGTGCTATGTAGGGAATTGGGTGCTATATTAGGGAATAGGGTGCTATATTAGGGAATAGGGTGCTATATTAGGGTATAGGGTGCTATATTAGGGAATAGGGTGCTATATTAGGAATAGGGTGCTATATAGGGAATAGGGTGCTATGTAGGGAATAGGGTGCTATGTAGGAAATAGGGTGCTATGTAGGAAATAGGGTGCTATGTAGGGAATTGGGTGCTATATTAGGGAATTGGGTGCTATATTAGGGAATAGGGTGCTATATTAGGAATAGGGTGCTATATAAGGAATAGGGTGCTATATAGGGAATAGGGTGCTATATAGGGAATAGGGTGCTATATAGGGAATAGGGTGCTATATTAGGGAATAGGGTGCTATATAAGGAATAGGGTGCTATATAAGGAATAGGGTGCTATATAGGGAATAGGGTGCTATGTAGGAAATAGGGTGCTATATAGGGAATAGGGTGCTATATAGGGAATAGGGTGCTATATAGGGAATAGGGTGCCATTTCAGACGAATCCAGTGACTGAGGCTGATTCCAGGACAACATTACCTTCATGACGCTGTTTCTTTCACTGATGGAACACCAACAACCACGTAAAACACTGTGAAACCAGGCAATGTAAACTCTAATAACAGACTCTAATAACACTGTAATAACACACTCCAATAACACACTCTAATAACACACTGTAATAACACACTCCAATAACACACTCTAATAACACACTGTAATAACACACTGGGAGCAGACAGATCATTTTCATAAAGATGATGATAATGGAATAGGCTACTTACTCACAAGTTGGACTGCAATCCCCTTCTGGTGGTTGGTGGTGGTACAGTATGCTATAGACACTGTGAGAACATATGAATAATAGTTATTTTAACTCATATAACCTGTTTCAAAATAGAAGAAACATGCATCAGATATACAGTACCAGTCAAACGTTTCGACACGCCTACTCATTCAAGGGTTTTTCTTTCTTTTTTTTGCTATTTTCTACATTCTAGAATAATAGTGAAGTCATCAGAACTATGAAAGAACACATATGGAGTCATGTAGTAACCAAAAAATTGTTAAACACATCAAAATATATTTTAGATTTTAGATTCTTCAAAGTAGCCACCCTTTGCCTTGATGACAGCTTTGCACACTCTTGGCATTCTCTCAACCAGCTTCAAGAGGAATGCTTTTCCAACAGTCTTGGAGTTCCCACATATGCTGAGCACTTGTTGGCTGCTTTTCCTTCACTCTGCGGTCCAACTCATCCCAAACCATCTCAATTGGGTTGAGGTCTGGGTGATTGTGGAGGCCAGGTAATCTGATGCAGCACTCCATCACTCTCTTTGGTCAAATAACCCTTACACAGCCTGGAGGTGTGTTTGGGGTCATTGTCATGTTGAAAAACAAATGACAGTCCCACTAAGCGCAAACCAGATGGGATGGCGTATCGCTGCAGAACGCTGTAGTAGCCATGCTGGTTAAGTGTGGCTTGAATTCTAAACAGATTACAGACAGTGTCACCAGCAAAGCACCCCCACACCATCACACCTCCTCTTCCATGCTTCACGGTGGGAATCACACATGCAAAGATCATTCGTTCACCTACTCTGCATCTCTAAAAGACACTTCGGTTGGAACCAAAAATCTCACATTTGGACTCATAAAACCAAAGGACCGATTTCCATCGGTCTAATGTCCATTGCTCGTGTTTCTTGGCCCAAGCAAGTCTATTCTTCTTATTAGTGTCCTTGAGTAGTGGTTTCTTTGCAGCAATTCGACCATGAAGGCCTGATTCACACAGTCTCCTCTGAACAGTTGATGTTGAGATGTGTCTGTTACTTGAACTCTGTAAGGCATTTATTTGGGCTGTAATTTCTAAGGCTGGTAACTCTAATGAACGTATCATCTGCAGCAAAGGTAACTCTGGGTCTTCCTTTCCTGTGGCGGTCCTCGTGAGAGCCAGTTTCATCATATCACTTGACGTTTTTTTGCTTACTTGAAGAAACTGTCAAAGTTCTTGAAATTTTACAGATTGACTGACCTTCATGTCTTAAAGTAATGATGGACTGCTGTTCCTCTTGACTAATTTGAGCTGTTCTTGCCATAATATGGACTTGGTCTTGTACCAAATAGGGCTATCTTCTGTATACCACCCCTACCTTGTCACAACACAACTGATTGGCTCAAACGCATTAAGGAAAGAAATTCCACAAATTAACTTTTAACAAGGCACACCTGTTAATTGAAATGCATTCCAGGTGACTACCTGGTTGAGAGAATGCCAAGAGTGTACAAAACTGTCATCAAGGCAAAGAGTGGCTACTTTGATGAATCTCAAATATAAAATATATTTTGACTTCTTTAACACGGTTTTGGTTCCATATGTGTTATTTCATAGTTGTGATGTCTTCACTATTATTCTACAATGTGGAAAATAGTAAAAATAAAGAAAAACTCTTGAATGAGTAGGTGTATCCAAACTTTTGACTGGTACTGTATATATAAATATTATTAACTTTCTAAATGATGAAGATGATGGTGATAAGGAGGAAGAAGAGGGATGGTGAGGATGATGAAAATGTATCATCCTCATCATCATCATTAACATATAATCTAGTTAAGCGCCACGAGCATGGCAGTGAGTTTTTACATACAGCCCCTGCGACTTCAAATGCATAAACGGAAATGTCAGTCTGTCTGTGTGAACTTGAGTGGGCTGCTAGTCTGCAACTGTAGCCTACAAAGCAATGTGAAACAGTACTATACATTTCACAGACTTTTTTTTCAACACAAATAAAATCCCCAAGATAACTAAAACAAAACGTTCTACCCCTCATACGAAAGAATGTCTTCCAATTCCACTTTCTGTTCTAAATACTGCTGATAGCCCACAGTGTTGCGCGTATAACAAACTTAATGTTACATAACGTTGAACTTGGCAGCGGGGACTTGCTTGTGGTTGGAATTAACTTTCACTGCCTCCTTACATCGTAACATCGAGAAAACAAAAAAATTATGAATTCTCCGACATTCTATAGTCTATTCTATAGTAGTGTTCAAGGCAAGCTGCATGCGATATTCATTCGCTACTTTGTACCGTTTGATAAACAAGTCGTAGCAATATAACAACGGAGAGTTGTTGTGCAAAAATCCATGAGGGGAAAAAGTTACAATATAAGTGCTTTGATAATAGGTCTAGTCTAGTGCATTACACAAATTGCAAGCGGAAAATAGTAAAATAACCTTGTTATTGATACAATTGTAAAAAAAAAAACGATCATGAAACACAAAAAACATAACTTAAAACCTATTAGAAAAAGTTGAAAACGTGTAAAAATGTCTAAACAGTTAATCGGGCTAGTCTAAGTTTAGTAACCTAAACCAGAAACAGTAAGTTAATAGGTTAATGTACCTGTATTAGGTCCAGAATCCGTGGTGATATAACGTGTCCGTAACTTGTGAATCGGATATAGGTTTTGATACTAAAAGTCGTTGCGTCAGCCCGTTTATCAGCCCGTTTAAATAGTGATCGGTATCTGGGAGGGTTCGGGAATGCGGAACTTGCTGTCCCAGACGTGAGCATGGATAGAAATACAGGCAGGCCTGAATAAAACGCTCCACCCATAGCAACCCCCCAAAAAAACACACACAACATTCCGGCGTGAGGAAACGTTCAGCTGCCTGTGTTGGAAACTGGAGAGACCCAGTGCATTCACGCCAAGTTGTGGCTATAAACATGCATGTCTTATTTATTTATGAATATAAACATGACATGCATTATCAAAATAAAGTGATTTTGGAGTGTGTGTGTGTGTGTGCTAGAGAGAAGGAGAGAGCGAGAGAGCAATTTAATATATTTAGAGTTGTAATCGGATGCTCCGTCAATTCATCTTCAAGTCCGTTCAGCATGTTGCACAGGCTGCGCTTATTCGCTGTACTGCGGGAATTCGGAACATTCCTCTCCGTGTTAGCTCCCTATAGCGGGAGTCTTTTCACTTTTCTCGGTCTACCTGTCTGACTGTACAGTGACTGAGACATGAGCATGGTCTGACGGTTAGCCAACTAACCCAACACGCCAGCTCTCTCAGATCAATTATGACACTGTAAGTGTCTCCAAATACAACGGAAATGTAATCAACAGATGAACTACAAATACAAAAAATATGTCATGTCAATTGTTGGCATCAGTTACTGAAGTATTTATCCCTCATCATCTCTATCAAGAGCAGTCTACTTGGATGTAAGACATGACTCAGAAACCTGCAAAACCGTATCTGTCTGGGTCTTGATTTAGACATTGTAGACATTAGATATTTTAGTCGGGTGGATACTTGAATTGATAGACAGTCAGTTCCTACAAGATCACGATGATGCCGTCTCAACCGTCCGTGGTCCACCTGGAAGGAACGAGCAGCTGTGCTTCGATCTGAACGCGCTCTGTCACCAACAAATATCCCCTCCTCTGTTTCTTTTTTAGAGATTCTAATTTGGTTTCACCGTCTGTTATTTACGTCCAGTTCCTGAGAAGGGGGGGAGGGTTCTGACAAGTCGAGGTGGATTGGAGGCATTTCACAATGGGGTCCTGAGTGGGTTGGGAGAGAGAGAGAGAGAGAGAGAGAGAGAGAGAGAGAGAGGGAGAGATGTCAAGGTGTCAAGGCTATAGTCTACTTCCTCCCTGTTTGGCTGGCTCTAGCTTACTCCCTGGTGGTGTCAGAAATGGCACCCTATTCTCTACATAATGGCACCCTATTCTCTACATAATGGCACTCTATTCTCTACATAATGGCACCCTATTCTCTACATAATGGCACCCTATTCTCAACATAATGGCACCCTATTCTCTACATAATGGCACCCTATTCTCAACATAATGGCACCCTATTCTTTACATAATGGCACCCTATTCTCAACATAATGGCACCCTATTCTCAACATAACGGCACTCTATTCTCTACATAATGGCACTCTATTCTCTACATAATGGCACCCTATTCTCAACATAATGGCACCCTATTCTCAACATAATGGCACCCTATTCTCAACATAATGGCACTCTATTCTCTACATAATGGCACCCTATTCTCAACATAATGGCACTCTATTCTCTACATAATGGCACCCTATTCTCAACATAATGGCACTCTATTCTCTACATAATGGCACCCTATTCTCAACATAATGACAATCTATTCTCTACATAATGGCACCCTATTCTCAACATAATGGCACCCTATTCTCAACATAATGGCACCCTATTCTCAACATAATGGCACTCTATTCTCTACATAATGGCACCCTATTCTCAACATAATGGCACTCTATTCTCTACATAATGGCACCCTATTCTCAACATAATGGCACTCTATTCTCTACATAATGGCACCCTATTCTCAACATAATGGCACTCTATTCTCTACATAATGGCACCCTATTCTCAACATAATGGCACTCTATTCTCTACATAATGGCACCCTATTCTCTACATAATGGCACCCTATTCTCAACATAATGGCACCCTATTCTCTACATAATGGCACCCTATTCTCAACATAATGGCACCCTATTCTTTACATAATGGCACCCTATTCTCAACATAATGGCACCCTATTCTCAACATAACGGCACCCTATTCTCAACATAATGGCACTCTATTCTCTACATAATGGCACCCTATTCTCAACATAATGGCACCCTATTCTCAACATAATGGCACCCTATTCTCAACATAATGGCACTCTATTCTCTACATAATGGCACCCTATTCTCAACATAATGGCACTCTATTCTCTACATAATGGCACCCTATTCTCAACATAATGGCACTCTATTCTCTACATAATGGCACCCTATTCTCAACATAATGACAATCTATTCTCTACATAATGGCACCCTATTCTCAACATAATGGCACTCTATTCTCTACATAATGGCACCCTATTCTCAACATAATGGCACTCTATTCTCTACATAATGGCACCCTATTCTCAACATAATGGCACTCTATTCTCTACATAATGGCACCCTATTCTCAACATAATGGCACTCTATTCTCTACATAATGGCACCCTATTCTCAACATAATGGCACTCTATTCTCTACATAATGGCACCCTATTCTCTACATAATGGCTCTCTATTCTCTACATAATGGCACCCTATTCTCAACATAATGGCACCCTATTCTCTACATAATGGCACTCTATTCTCTACATAATGGCACCCTATTCTCAACATAATGGCACCCTATTCTCAACATAATGGCACCCTATTCTCAACATAATGGCACTCTATTCTCTACATAATGGCACCCTATTCTCAACATAATGGCACTCTATTCTCTACATAATGGCACCCTATTCTCAACATAATGGCACTCTATTCTCTACATAATGGCACCCTATTCTCTACATAATGGCTCTCTATTCTCTACATAATGGCACCCTATTCTCAACATAATGGCACCCTATTCTCTACATAATGGCACCCTATTCTCAACATAATGGCACTCTATTCTCTACATAATGGCACCCTATTCTCAACATAATGGCACTCTATTCTCTACATAATGGCACCCTATTCTCAACATAATGGCACCCTATTCTCAACATAATGGCACTCTATTCTCAACATAATGGCACTCTATTCTCTACATAATGGCACCCTATTCTCAACATAATGGCACCCTATTCTCAACATAATGGCACTCTATTCTCTACATAATGGCACCTATTCTCAACATAATGGCACTCTATTCTCTACATAATGGCACCCTTATTCTCAACATAATGGCACTTATTCTCTACATAATGGCACCCTATTCTCAACATAATGGCACTTATTCTCTACATAATGGCACTATTCTCAACATAATGGCACTCTATTCTCTACATAATGGCACTTATTCTCAACATAATGGCACTCTATTCTCTACATAATGGCACCCTATTCTCAACATAATGGCACCCTATTCTCAACATAATGGCACCCTATTTCTCAACATAATGGCACTCTATTCTCTACATAATGGCACCCTATTCTCAACATAATGGCACTTGTTCTCAACATAATGGCACCTTATTCTCTACATAATGGCACCCTATTCTCAACATAATGGCACTCTATTCTCTACATAATGGCACCTTATTCTCAACATAATGGCACTCTATTCTCTACATAATGGCACCTATTCTCAACATAATGGCACCTTATTCTCAACATAATGGCACTCTATTCTCTACATAATGGCACTTATTCTCAACATAATGGCATTCTATTCTCTACATAATGGCACCTTATTCTCTACATAATGGCACCCTATTCTCTACATAATGGCACCGTATTCTCAACATAATGGCACCCTATTCTCTACATAATGGCACCCTATTCTCTACATAATGGCACCCTATTCTCAACATAATGGCACACTATTCTATATAGGGAGTAGGGTGCCATTATGTAGGGAGTAGGGTGCCATTATGTAGGGAGTAGGGTACAATTATGTAGGGAGTAGGGTGCCATTATGTAGGGAGTAGGGTGCCATTATGTAGGGATTAGGGTACCATTATGTAGAGAGTAGGGTGCCATTATGTAGGGAGTAGGGTACCATTATGTAGGGAGTAGGGTACCATTATGTAGGGAGTTGGGTACCATTATGTAGGGAGTAGGGTGCCATTATGTAGGGAGTAGGGTGCCATTATGTAGGGAGTAGGGTACCATTATGTAGGGAGTAGGGTACCATTATGTAGGGAGTAGGGTACCATTATGTAGGGAGTAGGGTGCCATTATGTAGGGAGTAGGGTGCCATTATGTAGAGAGTATGGTGCCATTATGTAGGGAGTAGGGTGCCATTATGTAGGGAGTAGGGTACCATTATGTAGGGAGTAGGGTGCCATTATGTAGGGAGTAGGGTGCCATTATGTAGAGAGTAGGGTGCCATTATGTAGGGAGTAGGGTGCCATTATGTAGAGAGTAGGGTGCCATTATGTATGGAGTAGGGTGCCATTATGTAGGGAGTAGGGTGCCATTATGTAGAGAGTATGGTGCCATTATGTAGGGAGTAGGGTGCCATTATGTAGGGAGTAGGGTGCCATTATGTAGAGAGTAGGGTACCATTATGTAGGGAGTAGGGTACCATTATGTAGGGAGTAGGGTGCCATTATGTAGGGAGTAGGGTGCCATTATGTAGAGAGTAGGGTGCCATTATGTAGGGAGTAGGGTGCCATTATGTAGAGAGTAGGGTGCCATTATGTAGGGAGTAGGGTGCCATTATGTAGGGAGTAGGGTGCCATTATGGATGCAGACAAAGAGTCAAGGCTCTGTGATTCCTCCCTGTCTGTCAGTCTGTCTGCCTGCCTGCCTGTCTGTCTGTCTGTCTGCCTGTGTGGACAAAGACTTTCAACAAATCCCCTGTTCGACAGGAGCCTGAGAAGGGCGGCAGTCCAGCCAGAGATGGAAATCAGTATAGGAAAATACATGGTCCGCGTGCCAAGTTGGCACTGTGGGGTCTCACTGGAGAGAAGGCCTACAGTACAACAAACAACAATAACCTTTCATGATGACATTTCTGTGAAAATATACCACTCTTGAGCATGATGAAGTCCCCCAAAATCCCACCAGTTAATATCAATTATTTGTTTAACCTAAAGTAGAGACGAATGAAAGTAATATGAACCGCTGTTAATTTATCAGACATCCATTGGTTATATTAGTGTCGAGAGATTCTCTCATCTCTTGCAAAACCAGAAACATTACTGGAACCATTTTCATTCAGTTAGGAATCAGAGCTGAAAGAAAAGACGACATAAAAATAAAAAAAATCTGTGTTTAAATATTGCATTTCCTTTGCCTACTTTAGAAGTGTTGTGTCTTGATAGCTTTCTGCACTATGTTCAAGGCTGGCGTAAGTGATTGCATTTGGTATCATTCCCCAGGCTGCGTCACCAAACGGCACCTACATCCATCAAACTCTACTCTGGACCAACTCAGGCTCTAGTTTTGTCTCATCTTGATTATTGCCCAGTCGTGTGGTCAAGTGCTGCAAGGAAAGACCTAGTTAAGCTGCAGCTGGCCCAGAACAGAGCGGGACGTCTTGCTGTTCATTGGAATCAGAGGGCTGATATTACTACGCATGCCAGTCTCTCTTGGCTAAGAGTTGAGGAGAGACTGACTGCATCACTTCTTCTTTTTATAAGAAACATTAATATGTTGAAAACCCAAAATCTTTTACATAGTCAACTTACACACAGCTCTGACACACACACTTACCCTACCAGACATGCCACCAGGGGTCTTTTCAAAGTCCCCAAATCCAGAACAAATTCAAGAAAGCGTGCTGTATTATATAGAGCCATTATTGCATGGAACTTCCTTCCATCTCATATTGCTCAAATAAACAGCAAACCTGGTTTCTCCCCTATTTGACCTAGATAGTTTGTGTGTATGTATTGATATGTAGGCTACGTGTGTCTTTTGTAAAAAAAAAAAAAAAGATATATATATTATTTAGTTCTGTCCTTGAGCTGTTGTCTTTTAATGTTCTGTATTATGTCATGTTTTATGTTGTGTGGAGCCCAGGAAGAGAAGCTGCTGCTATAGCAACAGTTAATGGGGATCCTAATAAAATACCTAATACCAGTTCCACTGCATTTTTTCATTGTTCCCCTCTAATCAGGGACTGATTTAGACCAGGGACACCAGGTGGGTGATTCCCCTCTAATCAGGGACTGATTTAGACCTGGGACACCAGGTGGGTGATTCCCCTCTAATCAGGGACTGATTTAGACCAGGGACACCAGGTGGGTGATTCCCCTCTAATCAGGGACTGATTTAGACCTGGGACACCAGGTGGGTGATTCCCCTCTAATCAGGGACTGATTTAGACCTGGGACACCAGGTGGGTGATTCCCCGCTAATCAGGGACTGATTTAGACCTGGGACACCAGGTGGGTGATTCCCCTCTAATCAGGGACTGATTCAGACCTGGGACACCAGGTGGGTGATTCCCCTCTAATCAGGGACTGATTTAGACCTGGGACATCAGGTGGGTGTAATTAACTATCAGGTAGAACAGAAAATTAGCAGACTCCAGACCTCGTAGGGTAAGAGTTGAATTCCCCTGCCCTAAAACGTGCTTATACCATAGCCCTACACTACTTTTGACCAGGGCCCATAGGGTAGTATTTTGGTATTTGGTATTTTATTAGGATCCCCATTAGCTGTTGCAAAAGCAGCAGCTACTCTTCCTGGGGTCCCACACAAAACATGAAACATAATACAGAACAGCAATAGACAAGAACAGCTCAAGGACAGAACTACATAACAAATGTTTAAAAGGCACACGTAGCTTTACATATCAATACCAATACACACAAACTATCTAGGTCAAATAGGGGAGAGGCGTTGTGCCGCGAGGTGTTGCTTTATCTGTTGTTTTGTAACCTGTAGTGTACTATATAGGGAACAGTGCATTCTGTGTGGGTGGGAGTGTAACATCAATATGAGAAATTGAAAGTGAAATGGCAATTTCCTTCAGGAAATGTACCCTTATTATTGACTGGCTTTAAATTTACATAACATTTATAAAATATTCGCTCAAACATTCTATTGAAAAAGTCCTTATTATACAGTATTTACTAAAACATGTAATAGTTCAGAGTTTATGTCCAAGGTATGTGCCCCCTGCCAAGCAAACTCAAATTAAAAAAATGAGTCAGCATAGGATATGGTACTCCTGCAAGCTGCATTAATGCAAACAGCCATGGAAAAGATTTAATACGGCCGAATATATGTATCTGTATATAACTCTGAGGGGAATGCCCTATAGCACACAACTCCAGTCCAGACACTTCTCTTCTCTGACTCACTGTCTGTCTATCGTATCATCAGACAGATGGACATCATATTGTCCATAATAATCCTTCCTTCCTTCCAGACAGTCTGTCAATCACGTCAACACATCTGTCTGTCTTCACAGTTAAGGATGAGTCCTCTCAGACATTTTTTATTTCAGTCTCTGGCTGCACTATTAACAGTAGTTCCATTATCTGACCATTATTAGAAGGGCGCGATGACAAATGTTTAAATCTAATATAATATTAAGGAACTGAGACTAAGTATTGGATAACAGCAGTCCAAAAGTATATAAGATGTTGAAACCTATCAAGGCGCGTTCCCCCTTAATTTGACACATTAAAGGATAGAAGTATAGATGTGATCAGAATAAATGCAAAACTATCTGAATTCCCCCTGATCAGCATCTATTCATCAGGTTAGATAGTTACCATGGCTGCAGTACTGGAGAAACAGATGGACATGTTTCTCCCATCCACCTATGCCTATAAGTCTCCTAACAGTCAACTGACGCTTTGATTTAATGGGGCGCCATAAATATGTCCTCTGAGGTATAACTGGGATACAGAACAGTTTTACATGTAGCTTACGACAACAAAGATATTACAGTCTATTGCTCTGCCTATTCCTTTGTGCTTTTTACGATCATCTGATTCCATATACAAACTAATTCCACCAACAACACAAGGTTTTGCTTCTGACCCCCTCCATGTTCTCAGAGCTGTGACGTCACTCGCGTCAGGTGACGATGCCTTCCAAACTTAGCCCTGTAAATATAGCACATCCTTAGGAATATCACAGAGAGGGGGATAGGAGACTGATCATGAGGAATAGGAAGGGGAGATCGTAGCCTTAGGAAAAATGAGCGCACTATTCCAGTAAGAAAGGATGTATGTAAGATGAGTATGACACTATTGAGAGACCTGTAATGGAATTCCAGATGCATTATGTAACACAAACATTTCCACCTGGAAATAGCCCCTAATGTCTTTCTATATATTTCTAATATGTAATACCTAGAAAACTGTTTCAAATATGCTTTATGAAGCATAGGTATCAATGTATGCCTACACTTTTGTGGACTCCTTTTAACATGGCAAGTCAGTTAAGAAAAAAATCTTATTTTCAATGACGGCCTAGGAACAGTGGGTTAACTGCCTTGTTCAGGAGCAGAACGACAGATTTTTACCTTGTCAGCTCAGGGATTTGAACTTACAACATTTCAGTTACTAGTCCAACACTCTAACCACTAGGCTACCCTGCCACCCCATAAAAGACAACATGAAAGACAACATGCAAAAAATACACATCAGGTTATTGTATGAGTTAACATATTAAAACAAATTGGATGCATCACTATACAGAATACTGTATCGTATGGAAGGAATCGTAATATACAATACTGTATCGTATGGAAGGATAATATATAATACTGTATCGTATGGAAGGATAATATATAATACTGTATCGTATGGAAGGATAATATATAATACTGTATCGTATGGAAGGATAAAGATCAATACTGTATCTTATGGAAGGATAATGTAGAATACTGTATCTTATGGAAGGATAATATAGAATACTTTATTGTATGTAAGGATAATATAGAATACTGTATTGTACGGAAGGATAATATAGAATACTGTATTGTACGGAAGGATAATATAGAATACTGTATTGTACGGAAGGTGTAACGATGAAGCTGTGAGTCGAGAAGCAGGTAAAACAAGCAGGTAAAAGAACAAACGAGACAGCGTAACAGTGGCACGATAGCATAAAAAAAGGAATCATGATGATCTACAGGTGCGCGTAATGAAGGATGCCAGGCTTGCGCAATGATGTATCACAGGACCGGTGGTTAGTATTCCAGCGACGTCGCACGCCGGAGGGGAGGAGCAGGAGTCAGTGTGACAGAAGGATAATATAGAATATTCTATTGTATGGAAGGATAATATAGAATACTCTATTGTATGGAAGGATAATATAGAATATTGTATCATATGGAAGGATAATATAGAATACTCTATTGTATGGAAGGATAATATAAAATACTCTATTGTATGGAAGGATAATATAGAATACTCTATTGTATGGGAAGGATAATATAGAATACTGAATAATATGGAAGGATAATATAGTATAATATAGAATACTGTATCATATGGAAGGATAATATAGAATACTCTATTGTATGGAAGGATAATATAGAATACTCTATTGTATGGAAGGATAATATAGAATATTGTATCAAATGGAAGGATAATATAGAATACTGAATAATATGGAAGGATAATATAGTATAATATAGAATACTGTATCATATGGAAGGATAATATAGAATACTGTATCGTATGGAAGGATAATATAGAATACTGCATCATATGGAAGGATAATATAGAATACTGCATCATATGGAAGGATAATATAGAATACTGTATCATATGGAAGGATAATATAGTATAATATAGAATACTGCATCATATGGAGGATACTATAGAATACTGCATCATATGGAAGGATAATATAGAATACTGTATCATATGGAAGGATAATATAGTATAATATATAATACTGCATCCTATGGAAGGATAATATAGAATACTGCATCATATGGAAGGATAATATAGTATAATATAGAATACTGTATCATATGGAAGGATAATATAGTATAATATAGAATACTGTATCGTATGGAAGGATAATATAGAATACTGCATCATATGGAAGGATAATATAGAATACTGCATCATATAGAAGGATAATATAGAATACTGCATCATATGAAAGGATAATATAGTATTATAGAATACTGTATGGTATGGAAGGATAATATAGTATAATATAGAATACTGTATGGTATGGAAGAATAATATAGTATAATATAGAATACTGTATCATATGGAAGGATAATATAGAATACTGCATCATATGGAAGGATAATATAGAATACTGCATCATATGGAAGGATAATATAGTATAATATAGCATACTGCATCATATGGAAGGATAATATAGTATAATATAGCATACTGCATCATATGGAAGGATAATATAGTATAATATAGAATACTGTATTGTATGGAAGGATAATATAGAAGCCTGTCATGTTTTTATCATATTTGTACTGTGTTAAGTAAGTGACTACACCTCAGCAATTTATTTTATAAAAATTGCCGGAAAGGTGAAATTGTAATCTTTCTTGGGAGTATGCAGCATTACTAGTTATTGTTTATGGCACGCCGGGTGATAAATAATTACTTTCGGGGATCATGTAGATTACATTTTCAATTACAGTTTAGTTACATTTAAGAGGTACACTATATTAATATAAAGCATATGGACACCCCTTCAAATGACTGGATTCTATTTCAGCCACACCCTCTGCTGACAAGTGTATAACATCCAGCACACAGCTACAGTATGCAATCTCCACAGACAAAACACTGGCAGTAGAATGGCTCTACTGAAGAGCTCAGTGACTTTCAACGTGGCACCATCATAGGACGCCACTTTTCCAACAAGTCTATTCGTCAAATGTCTGCCCTGCTAGAGCTGCCCCCCGGTCAACTGGAAGTGCTGTTGTTGTGAAGTGGAAACGTCTACGAACAGCTACACTTAAAATAAGGGCTGTGTTTCGTGTAGGCTCACCCTGGCATGACATATTGATAACCGTGTAAATCTCTCTAGGAGAAGGTGACTGTTATCAATATGTCATGCCAGGGTAATTCTACACGAAACACAGCCCTTATTTGAAGTGTTTCTAAAATCCCCTATTGGAAAAAATGAATGGTGGAAAAATTATTGGAACCATTTCCCTGTTTGACCGCTAGGTTTTATGGGTATTATGACATCCCCACTTAAAAAGGCTTAAAAATACTTCTTTAAACTGTCTCCTCCCCTTCATCTACACTGAATGAAGTGGATTTAACAGGTGACATCCATAAGGGACCATAGCTTTCACCTGGATTCACCTGGATTCACCTGGACAGTTATGGAAAGAGAAGTTGTTCTTATTGTTTTGTGCAGTCGGTGTAATTTGGCGATTAGGTTTTCATTTTGGGTTCAGGTTTACGTAAGGCCTCGTGATCAGATAGGCCTAAGAACATGCACAGAATGTGAATGTCAAGAGAGAATCCCCTCTTCACAGCTCCCTCTACTGCTCACATATAAGGCTAACTGAATGAGAAAATGCCCACGCTCACACAAGTACCCGCATTTACACACATAATGTTATGGCATCTAGCCTACCTCAAGCACATCATTTTTAGCAAAGGAAATAAATCTCCAATCATACAGGGAGATGTATCTCCAATCATACAGGGAGATGTTTGCCACTGGAATGGGCTTCAGCGATGTGATTAAAGATGAAGTCTTGTCACTCTATTGAATAATTTCTCAGGACAGCAGGACTTCGTGCACAGCATGACAGTCTTCTGGCACAAATACCATTTGATTTCAGTTTTCTGGCAAGAATATCATGTTGCTCTATGTACACATGAATATGCTTTCCTAAATCCTAGAGTAAGCTCCTATTGGATATGATGCTTTCTTAAATACTACAGTAAGCTCCTATTGGATATGATGCTTTCTTAAATCCTATAGTAAGCTCCTATTGGATATGATGCTTTCTTAAATCCTACAGTAAGCTCCTATTGGATATGATGCTTTATTAAATCCTACAGTAAGCTCCTATTGGATATGATGCTTTCTTAAATCCTACAGTAAGCTCCTATTGGATATGATGCTTTCTTAAATCCTACAGTAAGCTCCTATTGGATATGATGCTTTCTTAAATCCTAGAGTAAGCTCCTATTGGATATGATGCTTTCTTAAATCCTATTGTCTGCAGAAGAACTGAACACGATGTATGTCATCATGCAATGTCGTTTATTGAAGTAGAAGAAGAAGAATATAGATGCATAATGCAAACTAATATATATATATATTAGATAGAAATATGCATTCCTTTTATTTAGGAAAAAAGTCCTGTCATCTTTCTGATGCTGTCTGTAGGCCACATGGCAAGCCAAGTGGCAATTCTGTGGCAATTTTAGAACTGAATAGGCTATTATATTCTAGCATGGAGAATAGAATAGGCATGGGTAGGAGAGGGAAGCATGCTGTTCTGCATAGCTAAGAAGATAAGCTGATAATAAACAATAAACGTGCACAGCATGGCAACTGGCAATGTAACATTCATTTGAAAGAGCACACTTATTATGATGGAATTCCTGGACCCGAAGGACTGTTTGTTTCTCCACAACAACGGTTCTCTCGGGTTCCACTCGCACCGCCTTGTCTTTTTTTCCGGTCAAATCTTCCAGCTCGAAACCCGACACCTCTCCATAACGTCTCCATGGAAACAAAACATCTGAACTTTCCAAATATGGACATGGAAGTTGCAACGCAATCACGTGCAATGCAAAGCACGTCGTGACGGAAAAAAAATACTGCAACGGCACACTGGTCATGCCTAGATGGGATACAGCTTTTGTCAAATTGACGTCGAAAGTTGATTTGTTTTTTGCGTTTTTGCTAGTCCTAAACCTAACCCTAACCCTAAACCTAACCTAATTCTCCTAATTTGCTACGTTAATTCTCCTAACTGGCTAACAAAAGAAAATATTGACTAAAGCAGTATCCCTTCTAGCCTAACCCGGCACGCTTTGTGCCGTGTGCATTTCTGCTTTTGCCTTAAAGGTGAGAATATGGGCAAGATATTAACGATAATAAATAATGAACGTGATCTTGTTGTTTCGCCATCATTAAAATGCGCTCATTAAAAAGTCTGTCCTTTATGACATTAATTTATAAAGTTAGAGACTAGAACAATTTATGGAAAGAGCATTTGACATAGCTGTAGGCTTTTCAAAGAAGTCTATCTATTCTGGTTCAAATATCATTATTCACGACCTAAACAATAACATATATATACGAATGCAATGTATTCCATTAAAATAGTCAACAAAAAGATATGTCAACGGTATATTTAAGCAATAATACCTGAGAACCCGGGTATTATTGGGTGACAACTCCCGACAAGGGCTGTTCTGTGGCCCGAGGCGAAAGGCTGGGATAAAGCCCTTGGATGGAGTTGTCACACGATAATTCCCGTGTTCTTAGGCGTTATTGCTTTTATATAACGGCTTTCATCATATTGATAAAAATATTATTTTCACGAGTAAATTATTTTTTGTATTCTGAAATTGCTACCCAAACGGTCTGGTTTTAGTTATTTAATTTTATACAATGGGTGGGTCTAATCCTGAATGCTGATTGGTTAAAACCGCATTCCAGCCGGTGTCCATTCCACAAGTTACCACTGGCTAAATCTATGACGTTAAAATGCCTATTTACCTGGTTCCATCTGACTGCGCCATCCACTGTTTCATCAGCCCAGCCAGGCAATTTATAAACTTGATCTCCACTATAAAAAGCATCTAGACATTTTCTCACATTTCTTTTAGACTAACATTTATTTTTCAACAGCGGAGATTTGTATAAACCTTTCATGGCAGACAATATTCTAATTTCTGGTGACTTTAATATTCACATGGAAAAGTCCACAGACCCACTCCAAAAGGCTTTTGGAGCCATCATCGACTCTGTCGGTTTTATCCAACATGTCTCCGGACCTACTTACTGCCACAGTCATACTCTGGACCTAGTTTTGTCCCGTGGAATAAATGTTGTGGATCTTAATGTTTTTCCTCATAATCCTGGACTATCGGACCACCATTTTATTACGTTTGAAATCGCAACAGATAATCTGCTCAGACCCCAACCAAGGATCATCAAAAGTCGTGCTATAAATTCTCAGACATCCCAAAGATTCCTAGATGCCCTTCCAGAATCCTTCCACCTACCCAAGGACGTCAGAGTACAAAAATCAGTTAACCACCTAACTGAGGAACTCAATGTAACCTTAGCAATACCGAGATGCAGTTGCACCCCTAAAAACAAAAAACATTTGCCATAAAAAACTAGCTCCCTGGTATACAGAAAATACCCGAGCTCTGAAGCAAGCTTCCAGAAAATTGGAACGGAAATGGCGCCACACCAAACTGGAAGTCTTCCGACTAGCTTGGAAAGACAGTACCGTGCAGTATCGAAGAGCCCTCACTGCTGCTCGATCATCCTATTTTTCCAAGTTAATTGAGGAAAATAAGAATAATCCAAAGTTACTTTTTGATACTGTCACAAAGCTAACTAAAAGCAGCATTCCCCAAGAGAGGATGGCTTTCACTTTAGCAGTGATTCATTCATGAACTTCTTTGAGGAAAAGATCATGATCATTAGAAAGCAAATTACGGACTCCTCTTTAAATCTGCGTGATTCCTCCAAAGCTCAGTTGTCCTGAGTCCACACAACTTTGCCAGGACATAAAATCAAGAGAGACACTCAAGTTTTTTAGTACCATATCTCTTGACACATTGATGAAAATAATCATGGCCTCTAAACCTTCAAGCTGCATACTGGACCCTATTCCAACTAAACTACTGAAAGAGCTGCTTCCTGTGCTTGGCCCTCCTATGTTGAACATAATAAACAGCTCTCTATCTACCGGATGTGTACCAAACTCACTAAAAGTGGCAGTAATAAAGCCTCTCTTAAAAAGCCAAACCTTGACCCAGAAAATATAAAAACTATCGGCCTATATCGAATCTTCCATTCCTCTCAATTTTTTTTGAAAAAGCTTTTGCGCAGCAACTCACTGCCTTCCTGAAGACAAACAATGTATACGTAAACGCTTCAGTCTGGTTTTAGACCCCATCATAGCACTGAGACTGCACTTGTGAAGGTGGTAAATGACCTTTTAATGGCGTCAGACCGAGGCTCTGCAACTGTACTCGTGCTCCTAGACCTTAGTGCTGCTTTTGATACCATCGATCACCACATTCTTTTGGAGAGATTGGAAACCCAAATTGGTCTACATGGACAAGTTCTGGCCTGGTTTAGATCTTATCTGTCGGAAAGATATCAGTTTGTCTCTGTGGATGGTTTGTCCTCTGACAAATCAACTGTAAATTTCGGTGTTCCTCAAGGCTCTGTTTTGGGACCACTATTGTTTTCACTATATATTTTACCACTTGGTGATGTCATTCGAAACATAATGTTAACTTTCACTGCTATGCGGATGACACACAGCTGTACATTTCGATGAAACATGGTGAAGCCCCAAAATTGCCCTCCCTGGAAGCCTGTGTTTCAGACATAAGGAAGTGGATGGCGGAACATTTTCTACTTTTAAACTCTGACAAAACAGAGATGCTAGTTCTAGGTCCCAAGAAACAAAGAGATCTTCTGTTGAATCTGACAATTAGTCTTGATGGCTGTACAGTCGTCTCAAATAAAACTGTGAAGGACCTCGGCGTTACTCTGGACCCTGATCTCTCTTTTGACGAACATATCAAGACTGTTTCAAGGACAGCTTTTTTCCATTTACGTAACATTGTAAAAATCAGAAACTTTCTGTCCAAAAATGTGAAAGAAAAGTTAATCCATGCGTTTGTAACTTCTAGGTTAGACTACTGCAATGCTTTATTTTCCGGCTATCTGGATAAAGCACTAAATAAACTTCAGTTAGTGCTAAACACGGCTGCTAGAATCTTGACTAGAACCCCAAAATTTTATCATATTACTCCAGTACTAGCCTCTCTACACTGGCTTCCTGTTAAGGCAAGGGCTGATTTCAAGGTTTTACTGCTAACCTATAAAGCATTACATGGGCTTGCTCCTACCTATCTTTCTGATTTGGTCCTGCCGTACATACCTACACGCACGCCTACGGTCACAAGACGCATGAGCCTCCTTACTGTCCCTAGAATTTCTAAGCAAACAGCTGGAGGCAGGGCTTTTTCCTATAGAGCTCCATTTTTATGGAATAGTCTGCCTATCCATGTGAGAGACGCAGACTCGGTCTCAACCTTTAAGTCTTTATTGAAGACTCATCTCTTCAGTAGGTCCTATGACTGAGTGTAGTCTGGCCCAGGAGTGTGAAGGTGAACGGAAAGGCACTGGAGCAACGAACCACCCTTGCTGTCTTTGCCTGGCCGGTTCCCTCCACTGGGATTCTCTGCCTCTAACCCTATTACAGGGGCTGAGTCACTGGCTTCTGGTGCCGTGGCGGAGATCTTGTGGGCTATACTCGGCCTTGTCTCAGGATGGTAAGTTGGTGGTTGAAGATATCCCTCTAGTGGTGTGGGGGCTGTGCTTCGGCAGAGTGGGTGGGGTTATATCCTGCCTGTTTGGCCCTGTCCAGGGTTTCGTCGAGCAGGGCCACAGTGTCTCCCGACCCTCCTGCCTCAGCCCCCAGTATTTATGTTGCAGTAGTTTATGTGTCGGGGGCTAGGGTCCGTCTGTTATATCTGGAGTATTTCTTCTCTTATCTGGTGTCCTGTGCAATTTAAGTATGCTCTCTCTAATTATCTCTCTCTTTCTTTCTTTTTCTTCTTCTCTCTCTCTCTCTCTCTCTCTCTCTCTCTCTCTCTCGGAGGACCTGAGCATTAGGACCATTCCTCAAGGCCTACTCTGGCCTGATGACTCCTTGATGTCCCGAGTCCACCTGGCCGTGCTGCTTCTCCAGTTTCAACTGTTCTGCCTGTTTTATGAACATTTTAAAACCTTGTCCATGTTCTGTTATAATCTGCACCCGGCACAGCCAGAAGAGGACTGGCCACCCCTCACAGCCTGGTTCCTCTCTAGGTTTCTTCCTAGGTTCTGGCCTTTCTAGGGAGTTTTTCCTAGCCACCGTGCTTTTACACCTGCATTGCTTGCTGTTTGGGGTTTTAGGCTTCTGGGTTTCTGTACAGCACTCTGTGACATCAGCTGATGTAAGGGGGTCTTTATAAATAAATTTGATTTGATTTGATTTGATTCTGTCTGTCTCTCCGACATTTACAACATTGTTTCAATATTCAAATTCGATCTCCAGCTGTCCCGTAGTAATGAACATTTCGGGATTAGACAGGCAGGCAGGTTATTCGTAGTTGGCTAGCTAGCAAGGGATAAGAACATTGCCAGCTAGTATGGCAATGGAACATTTGGAACGAACGACTGGGTCTCGTCCATAGATACAGAACAAAAAGACTGAACGTCTGGGTCGCGTCCATAGATACAGAACAAAAAGACTGAACGTCTGGGTCGCGTCCATAGATACAGAACAAAAATACTGAACGTCTGGGTCGCGTCCATAGATACAGAACAAAAAGACTGAACGTCTGGGTCGCGTCCATAGATACAGAACAAAAATACTGAACGTCTGGGTTGCTTCCATAGATACAGAACAAAAAGACTGAACGTCTGGGTCGCGTCCATAGATACAGAACAAAAAGACTGAACGTCTGGGTCGCGTCCATAGATACAGAACAAAAATACTGAACGTCTGGGTCGCGTCCAAATCAAATCAAATCAAATTTTATTTGTCACATACACATGGTTAGCAGATGTTAATGCGAGTGTAGCGAAATGCTTGTGCTTCTAGTTCCGACCATGCAGTAGTATCTAACAAGTAATCTAACAAATTCACAACAAATACTTTATACACACAAGAGTAACGGAATGAATACGAGTATGTACATATAAATATATGGATGAGTGAGGCAGGATGCAGTTGATGGTATGGAGTACAGTATATACACATATATATATATATGAGATGAGTAATGTAGGATATGTAAACATTATATAAATGGCATTGTTTAAAGTGGCTAGTGATACATTATTTCATCCAATTATAATTATTAAAGTGGCTAGAGATTTGGGTCGATTCAGTAGATGGTTTAGAGTACAGTGTATACATTTGATATAAGTATGTCGTAAAAGTAAACTTAATATACAAAATTGTTTAAAGTGGCTAGTGATACATTGTTACATCCAATTCCTATGTTTAAAGTGGCTAGAGATTTAAGTCAGTATGTTGGCAGCAGCCACTCAATGTTAGTGATGGCTGTTTAACAGTCTGATGGCCTTGAGGTAGAAGCTGTTTTTCAGTCTCTCGGTCCCAGCTTTGATGCACCTGTACTGACCTCGCCTTCTGGATGATAACGGGGTGAACAGGCAGTGGCTCGGGTGGTTGTTGTCCTTGATGATCTTTTTGGCCTTCCTCTGACATCGGGTGATGTAGGTGTCCTGAAGGTCAGGTAGTTTACCCCCGGTTATGCGTTGTGCAGTCCTCACTACCCTCTGGAGAGCCTTACGGTTGTGGGCGGAGCAGTTGCCGTACCAGGCGGTGATACAGCCCGACAGGATGCTCTCGATT
Organism: Brachymystax lenok tsinlingensis; assembly: GCA_030435695.1. Lineage (NCBI taxonomy): Eukaryota > Metazoa > Chordata > Actinopteri > Salmoniformes > Salmonidae > Brachymystax > Brachymystax lenok. The sequence goes on from CM059796.1 coordinate 35,705,965, forward strand.
GTGCATCTGTAGAAGTTTGTGAGTGATTTTGGTGACAAGCCGAATTTCTTCAGCCTCCTGAGGTTGAAGAGGCGCTGTTGCGCCTTCTTCACCACGCTGTCTGTGTGGGTGGACCAATTCAGTTTGTCCGTGATGTGTACGCCGAGGAACTTAAAACTTTCCACCTTCTCCACTACTGTCCCCTCGATGTGGATAGGGGTGCTCCCTCTCCTGTTTCCTAAAGTCCCACGATCATCTCCTTTGTTTTGTTGACATTGAGTGAGAGGTTATTTTCCTGACACCACACTCGAGGGCCCTCACCTCCTCCCTGTAGGCCGTCTCGTCGTTGTTGGTAATCAAGCCTACCACTGTAGTGTCGTCAGCAAACTTGATGATTGAGTTGGATGCGTGCTTGGCCATGCAGTCATGGGTAAACAGGGAGTACAGGAGAGGGCTGAGAACGCACCCTTGTGGGGCCCCAGTGTTGAGGATCAGCGGGGTGGAGATGTTGTTTCCTACCCTCACCACCTGGGGCCGGCCCGTCAGGAAGTCCAGAACCCAGTTGCACAGGTCTGGGTTGAGACCTAGGGTCTCAAGCTTAATGATGAGTGACTCAATGTCAACAAAACAAAGGAGATAATCGTGGACTTCAGGAAACAGCAGAGGGAACACCCCCCTATCACATCGACGGGACAGTAGTGGAGAAGGTGGAAAGTTTTAAGTTCCTCGGCGTACACATCACAGACAAACTGAAATGGTCCACCCACACAGACAGCGTGGTGAAGAAGGCTCAACAGCGCCTCTTCAACCTCAGGAGGCTGAAGAAATTCGGCTTGTCACCAAAAACACTCACAAACTTCTACAGATGCACAATCGAGAGCATCCTGTCGGGCTGTATCACCGCCTGATACGACAACTGCTCCGCCCACAACCGTAAGGCTCTCCAGAGGGTAGTGAGGTCCACACAACGCATCACCGGGGGCAAACTACCTGCCTTCCAGGACACCTACATCACCCGATGTCAGAGGAAGGCCAAAAAGATCATCAAGGACAACAACCACCCGAGCCACTGCCTGTTCACCCCGTTATCATCCAGAAGGCGAGGTCAGTACAGGTGCATCAAAGCTGGGACCGAGAGACTGAAAAACAGCTTCTATCTCAAGGCCATCAGACTGTTAAACAGCCAACACTAACATTGAGTGGCTGCTGCCAACATAATGACTCAAATCTCTAGCCACTTTAATAATGAAAAATGTGATGTAATAAATGTATCACTAGTCACTTAAACAATGCCACTTTATATAATGTTTACATATCCCACATTACTCATCTCATATGTATATACTGTACTCTATACCATCTACTGCATCTTGCCTATGCCATTCGGCCATCGCTCATCCATATATTTATATGTACATATTCTCTTTCATTCCTTTACACTTGTGTGTATAAGGTAGTTGTTGTGCAATTGTTAGATTACTTGTTAGATACTACTGCATGGTCGGAACTAGAAGCACAAGCATTTCACTCACTCGCATTAACATCTGCTAACCATGTGTATGTGATAAATAACATTTTATTTTATTTTATTTGAGGACAAGGTATGTGCACTGAGGACAAGGTATGTGCACTGAGGACAAGGTATGTGTACTGAGGACAAGGTATGTGCACTGAGGACAAGGTATGTGTACTGAGGACAAGGTATGTGCACAGAGGACAAGGTATGTGTACTGAGGACAAGGTATGTGCACTGAGGACAAGGTATGTGTACTGAGGACAAGGTATGTGCACTGAGGACAAGGTATGTGTACTGAGGACAAGGTATGTGTACTGAGGACAAGGTATGTGCACAGAGGACAAGGTATGTGTACTGAGGACAAGGTATGTGTACTGAGGACAAGGTATGTGCACTGAGGACAAGGTATGTGCACTGAGGACAAGGTATGTGCACAGAGGACAAGGTATGGGCACTGAGGACAAGGTATGTTCACTGAGGACAAGGTATGTGCACTGAGGACAAGGTATGTGCACTGAGGACAAGGTATGGGCACTGAGGACAAGGTATGTTCACTGAGGACAAGGTATGTGCACTGAGGACAAGGTATGTGCACAGAGGACAAGGTATGTGTATGAAAACCGATATCAAAAGTGAACAGTTTTGTCATTCACAACATGTGAATACTGTTGTGTGTATCTTTTGATAATAATCTATATAGTTATATATTTTTGGTATTCACAGACTTCACCCTCCCTACACCTCTGATAAATATAACAGGAAACCTGTTCGATCACCATGCACTGCAAAATCATTCTGGCTATGGATAGCCTACAGGGGACATAAACATCAACACGCCAGAGGATATACCTATTTGACTTGGGGCTGGGAGTTCACCTCATATTTAGATGTTTTTTTAAAATATGCATAGCCGCTAAAATCATAATAAACACTGACAACTAAAATATTGTGTTATTGTTGTTATTGTTATGCTGATTATTAAAAAGGAACCCCAAAAGGTTATTTGTGGAACCATTAATGGGGGTTCTTCGAGGAACTTATAAGGGTTCCCCCACAGTTTAAATTTGAAGAACCCCTAAAGGATCCTCCAGGAACCTTTTCTTTTTAGGACTATAGCAGAGATTCAATGATGAGAGACAACTTCATTAAATAATGATTTCATAAATGTCCAATGGCCTACATAGGCAACAACTATTGTGGTTGGCCAGTCCAAGCTAACCCGAGCTAGTTGGTGATGTTATCAGTGACGTTTCCGTTGACGGCACACGAGTGGAAGAACTGTCCATGTGGTCCTTGCGCTGGTTAGTGAAAGCCTATGTTTGCCTCTTTTTGTTGTTGTTGTTGATGTTTTACAGTTTCTATGTTAAAAAAATTATTTGTTTCACGTTAATTATTGGGCTACCTAGCCTACTGGCGTGGGAGAAATCGCGTTTGTAAAACGATACGTCGTTGCACATGTCGTAGAGGCTGACGGTAGATTTATACAACACTCCCTCAAAGCATATCAGTAGCCAGGATCCAAACAACCAGTTTTATTATTTTATTTGTCTGTGTTCTATTTACCAACAATTAGTCCAAGCTTTTAAGGTAAAAAAATAAACTATGTGATAAAATACATCTTGATAAAATACATGGCACTGTGTTTTCATGGAAAACCAGAAAGAAATGTTCACCTTACAGTAAAATGATGTCCACATTACTCAAACTGTAATTTCACCTGTTATTAAATAAGACAAAATATCAGTATCCTCACAAACCACAGTTTAGTTTCACATTTATATTTAAGGATGGGGAAACAAAGGTATAGCACCCCTTTTTTTTATCAAATGGTACGATTTTGCATGCATTTAATTTTGATACAAGGACAACAATAGATATTCTTTTCAAGAGAGTGAACAGCCCTCACAGGTGCACCAATATATATATATAGATATATATGGCACACGTTGATACTGTTACAGTCACAGTGACCATTTAATTTGGTGCTAAAGGTTAAAGGTTAACAAAACATCATAACAAGCACAACAAAACATCAGGGTGGGGGTAGATGAATAGACCATAGCTTATTGGTTCAATGTCAACCTCACGGAGCCGGGTTTCTCAGACACAGATTAAGCCTAGTCCTGGACTACGATGCACTTTCAAAGGAGAATCATCACTGAACACTGCTTATAAATCGAAGACTAAGGCTTAATCTGTGTGTGTGGGGGAAACCAGCCATATATGTATATGTCCCACCGGTCCCATAACAGTGTCACAAGGTCAACAGTGTGGGAGAGTTCGGATGACCGTTCATCAAATCAGATCTACCACCAACACCTCCTTTGAGGGTCTCAGAGCTGGAGTTGTAACTCCCGTCCCCGCCAAAGAGTCTATCTCTGAGTAATTCAAACTAAACACAGAGCGGTAACTGCTACAGGTAGGACTGTCACTGGAAGCCATCATCATGGGGCTACAGAGGGGCTCCAGATTGTTGGCCACCGACTTGTACAGGGTCTCCCAGTCTGAGAGGCAGAAGGGCCCCCCGAGGAGGTCGATGTCGGGGACAGATGGGGCAGTGTCAGGTGCCACAGCCATGTTGAGTTCCAGGCTGGGGACCAGGTCGTCTAAGTCATCTTGGTCGAAGTCTAGGTCCTCCATGGGTTCTTCCTCAGCGCTGGAGCACAGCAGGATGTTGGAGTTACCCAAGATGGCCGATGCAGAGATGGAGATGCTCGAGGGGACCACAACAGTTTCCATGTCCTGAAGCGAGGTAGTGTCGGACACAGTCACTAGTGCTGCATTTCCCTCTGGGTGTTGGAGTTTGTCTTTGTTCTCCAAGATGGAGAGCAGCTGGGGGGAATCCGGAGGGTCCTGGAGCATGCGGTCAATGTCATCGTCGATGTCATCATCGATGTCTTCTTCCACGTTGTCTTCAGCGGCGGCTAGTTTGCAGGCTGGCTGGTGTGCGGATAGGATCTGTTCCAGACTCTCTTTCTCTTTCAGGAGGTGGGCTATCTCTGTCTGCAAGGCCTCTTTGTCCTCTTCAAGCTGATCCGTTTCCTATAAGGAGAGAACCACACATTAATCAATTACCATGTTTATGAAACAGCCAGTTAAAATAAGATACATGGTCTAGTAAGAAGTATGGTGGAGCATCAATCACTTTTGGGTAAATAAAAAAATAAATAAAAAAAAACCCATTGCAAATCCATTCTGCTAAGCATCTCCACATGACAGTTTCACGTGAGAACAAGGTGTAGTTACGGCTTGCAGGGTGTCGGTGAGCTCCCTCCGTCTGTTGCGACACTTGGCCGCAGCGACTTTATTCCTCTCTCTCCTGATCTTCCTCCTCTCGTCCTCTTCTGACGTAGCCTGGACCAGTCACAACAAAAGAGTACACTCTAAATGCATAAGGAATATTGCCCGTTGCATCACTTGGCCCTTAAACTGGCTAATTCAATATTTGGCAAAATGGGGGAGGGGTTAGACATCAAATAGCCTATACATCCTTTGATGCAGTGTCAGATAAAATATACCATGGTTGCTGACTGTAGACTTTCCTTGGCTTGGCTACACAGTGAGTGAGTAACAAGCTCGATACTAGACCTATAGAACACTGTGTGTATGCTGCACCATTGGCACAGCATGTCCAGTCACGTGCACACACGCACATTAGACCGTTCAGGACTGCATAGTAAAAAAAAAATGGTATCGAAATTGTCCACGATATATATAACACAGCTTACCTGTTTTTTCCCTTTCTTGCAGGTGGATTGTTCCTTGCTCCCTCCAGCTATGGAAGATGACTGGGTTGCGCCATGAGCTCTTGTAGGCTTTGCGCCGCTGGATGGGGAGGAGAAGGCTGAGATTGCAGTCACTGTAGGAACAAAGGGAGACTGCCGTGGACAGTCTGTTTCACCGCAGACATTCTGCAAAAACAACACAAGGAACGTTGAATTCATTAAATCTAATAGACTCCGATGACATGCGTGGTTGACCTTTCCAAAAAGGGCGTGATGTACATCAATGATTTGGTTATAGCACAATTGATGGTGTATCTATAGCTAATCATGTACTCATTTACAACATCAATAATTAGGGTATGATGTCACGCAATTGTTATTTTATTTTATCATTCAGGGGAACCCCATTGAGGCTAGGATCTCATTCACAAGAGTGCCCTGATCACAGCAACACAACCGTAATAAACGACAGTAATAAACGACAGTTCATCTCATGTTGTCAATAAAAGCTAAACCAATAATCATCATCATCATAAATCATCGTCATCACCATCTTCATGATGATCAGCATCCTCATCATTTATTGACATGATGGCATCAATCAAGTCTTCAATTATTATTTGCTAAACATGGACCTCCTATACCGCTCCAGGAATGTCAGGAATCTGAAGGTGATCAGCCAACAGTCTGACCGTGGCATGTAGGCAGGCCTATATGGTACCTACTCAATAAGGACTTTTTTTCAACATGCCATAAACATCTGGATAGGCTGTGTGTCGCAGTAACCGAGCTGAGACTCAGCCTACATATTTTCTATCACGAGCGGTTCGCGGTCTAGTAGGCAAATAGGCTGCAGATTCAGAATCACTCTGAATTAATATGCAATAAATAAATATATATATATATATATATATAAATGATTGATCTTGCCACAAACTTAATGCAACACAGACATAATGAACATTTCCAAATAATCCTCCAACGCAATTCCATGCAGCTTTTTTTCTTTCTAATAAGAATCCATTCGTACCTGAGACGTGCTGCTGTCTATTGATGATGCGCTCGTGACTGAGCTTGGAGACCGCTGACGGCACGCGGGTATGTCTCCGGTAGGCGATGCTAAGCTGCTGCTGGACGGGCTCGAGACATTGTAGTTTGGGCTCGAGTTTGGATACATGATGATGTGCATCAATAAAGCATAAACAAAACAAATCACTATTCCTCCTATATTATAGGCTATTATCGACCGTGCAGCTGTTCTATCACCTCTGAGCATCACTTTTTTTTCTGGGTTCTTTCACGTGAATGGTAGTTGGTGCAGATAGTGGAGCGCGCCTCGTTTTATAGTGAGCTGAAATTTTATGAATGAAATCTGTGCGGAGAGAACGTACCATTCCACAAAGAGAGAAGGGTGTTGTGGGGTAGAATCAACAGGCTTGTTTTTTTTTTTTTTTTTTTTATCAATGGAGCAACGCTAATAACTATACATTTTAACTGAGAGTTGAGAGCAGTCTAACTGTTCTCCAAATGAATTAGGCCCACTATTCAAATACGACCAAATGTTTACATATTAAGCACCCCTCTTCAAGAAATGGATACCTACATTGTAACCACCAACCAACGTATTAATGAACTACGTCACATCATATAGCAACCTACAGTATGCAGCGTTTGAATTAGGCAGGTTATAGCCTGCGTTCCTTCCTTTTGTAGAAACATTGTGCCATAATACACACATGGCCACGTTTCAGATCTTACAGGGAACACATATGTACCACGCAATATATAGCCTATATCTCTAGGCTGTTCCTATGGAGGTCTGCCAATCGTATAATCGTCTGCCAATCGTATAATTTCATATACGACCACCGACCTCAAATGTCCTCCAAAACACAGCACATCTTGTGTAGGACACTATCCACACAGAATCTAGTCTTCTAATATTTAATAGAAATGTTATTTGTTATATTAGTTTAATAACATCGGTATTGTTGTCTGCGTCCACTCATAGCCTAATCATATGCGTTACAGATAGACATGTTTTAATAGAAAGGACATTGAAAATAGATTTCTTGAGGGTTTGCCACTATACACACCTGCTACACAGACGTCTCTCTGTAATTATTTGTGAGATTATAGCTGTGATTATAATTATTACATAGCCTAAACTTGACAAATACTGCTCAAGCAACAGACTTGTCGCTGCAGCCAGAGAACCAATCAGAGAGGAGACTATTAGGACCATATATGGTGTTTCCGTTCACACGTTGCCTTGAGTGTTGGGCTTAGGGTACCATTCAAACACTCCCTAGAGAAAAACTGATATAGGCATTGAAATGAATCCGTGTCAGTCATTCATTCTATAAAGTCATAACTTTTCTAGAATAGGCTACATACAATACAATATTATAATGATTCAATACTATTATTGCAATGTTATTCTCAAATTGTTGGAGTGTGTGTCCTTGAATACGCCTACATCCCAAATAGTACCCTGTTCCTCATATAGCCTACACTCTCAAGAAAACAAGGTGCTATCTAGAACCTAAAAGGGTTCTTTGGCTGTCCCCATAGGAAAACCTTTGGTTCTACCTGGAACCAAAAAGAGTTATCCCATGGGGATGGCAGAATAACTTTCGACCAGGGCACATAGGGTAGTAGTGCACCACGTTGTAGGGAATAGGGTGCCATTTGGGATATTTCCCTTGCTCAGTGGCGCAGCGGTCTAAAGCACTGGATCTCAGTTCAAGAGGCATCACTATAGTCCCTGGTTCAAATCCAGGGAGTCCCATAGGGTGGCGCAATTGGCCCAGGTTTGGCTGGGGTAGGCTGTCATTGTAACTGAGAATTTGTTCTTAACTGTCTAGTTAAATAAAAAGGTACAATATAAATAAAGAAGTAGCATAGCCAGAATCTGACTGGATCAGTGGGTTGCCAAAATGTTTTTCAAAACTCAGTGCAGCTTTCAATTTACTCTTGGAAAGTTGTAATAGTAGAATGCACAAGGTGCAATTTAGAAATTGGGTAGTGCATCAATGCTGGAAAGGAGGCCTGAACGAAAAAGTCTGGGAGCCCCTGGACTAGATGTTCATTACAATCTCTCTCTCTAGGCGGAACACGGCTGCCTTGATAAGGACAGTGTGGAGCCGGTACGAGATATGGCTCAGAAGACATACCTCTATCCAGGGATGGGAGATGGCAGTGTACTCCTAATTATCCCTAATTATCCCGACTGACAAATCAAGAGAAATGCTGCTCGTTTTGAATGATTGCTAGTTTTTTTGTCAGCATGTTAGGCTGATGCTATAGCAGCCCATTGGATTCCATGAAAATGCTTGTTTTGAGATCAAAGTGAGAGCTATGTGTAGCAACATGTGCACATTTGTTCATATCTTTTTGCCAGTTAGTGAGTTATTTGCCCAGTTATAGATCATTTGTTCATATCTTTTTGCTAGTTAGTGAGTTATTTGCCCAGTTATAGATCATTTGTTCATATCTTTTTGCTAGTTAGTGAGCTATTAGCCCAGTTATAGATCATTTGTTCATATCTTTTTGCTAGTTAGTGAGTTATTTGCCCAGTTATAGATCATTTGTTCATATCTTTTGCTAGTTAGTGAGTTATTTGCCCAGTTATAGATCATTTGTTCATATCTTTTTGCTAGTTAGTGAGCTATTAGCCCAGTTATAGATCATTTGTTCATATCTTTTTGCTAGTTAGTGAGCTATTAGCCCAGTTATAGATCATTTGTTCATATCTTTTTGCTAGTTAGTGAGCTATTAGCCCAGTTATAGATCATTTGTTCATATCTTTTTGCTAGTTAGTGAGCTATTAGCCCAGTTATAGATCATTTGTTCATATCTTTTTGCTAGTTAGTGAGCTATTAGCCCAGTTATAGATCATTTGTTCATATCTTTTTGCTAGTTAGTGAGCTATTAGCCCAGTTATAGATCATTTGTTCATATCTTTTGCTAGTTAGTGAGCTATTAGCCCAGTTATAGATCATTTGTTCATATCTTTTTGCCAGTTAGTGAGCTATTAGCCCAGTTATAGATCATTTGTTCATATCTTTTTGCCAGTTAGTGAGCTATTAGCCCAGTTATAGATCATTTGTTCATATCTTTTTGCTAGTTAGTGAGCTATTAGCCCAGTTATAGATCATTTGTTCATATCTTTTGCTAGTTAGTGAGCTATTAGCCCAGTTATAGATCATTTGTTCATATCTTTTTGCCAGTTAGTGAGCTATTAGCCCAGTTATAGATCATTTGTTCATATCTTTTGCCAGTTAGTGAGCTATTAGCCCAGTTATAGATCATTTGTTCATATCTTTTGCTAGTTAGTGAGCTATTAGCCCAGTTATAGATCATTTGTTCATATCTTTTGCTAGTTAGTGAGCTATTAGCCCAGTTATAGATCATTTGTTCATATCTTTTTGCTAGTTAGTGAGCTATTAGCCCAGTTATAGATCATTTGTTCATATCTTTTTGCTAGTTAGTGAGCTATTAGCCCAGTTATAGATCATTTGTTCATATCTTTTTGCTAGTTAGTGAGCTATTAGCCCAGTTATAGATCATTTGTTCATATCTTTTTGCTAGTTAGTGAGCTATTAGCCCAGTTATAGATCATTTGTTCATATCTTTTTGCCAGTTAGTGAGCTATTAGCCCAGTTATAGATCATTTGTTCATATCTTTTGCTAGTTAGTGAGCTATTAGCCCAGTTATAGATCATTTGTTCATATCTTTTTGCTAGTTAGTGAGTTATTTGCCCAGTTATAGATCATTTGTTCATATCTTTTTGCCAGTTAGTGGGGGGGCGTGAATGCTTCCTACAAGAGCACAAAACATCTGTATTCTATACATCTTTGAAAAGGGAGTCAGGTAAAGAGATGTTTTTTGTCTTAAAGGGGCAGTGTTGTATTTTGAGACAGGCTTGAATAAGCTAAGTAACCAATAGGCAGAAGGTAGCATAATTTGTCTGATTCTCTGTAATAATGGTATGGGAATAATGATGCATTTTATTTAGTAAAGTCGTTTCTTGCGTCAAACAGTAGAATTGTCAGTCACCTCCTTGTCTGAAGGACAAGTGCATAAACAGGTTAATGTCAAGCCCTGCTTGATTTTTTTCTCAAAAGTCTAATGAAATGTAGGCCTACAATGAACACCACACACTGGCTGCTACTGTAGGCTGAATGATAGAACAGCTATTTCCATGTTAAAATGTTATGGGATGCATTTTCTCCATTATTTTTGATGGTAGGCCACTCTGGTAGGCCTACATTATGATCAAATAGCCACAGTAGCTTACTTGACCAATGTTAAAACTAACTTGAAGCGGGTACAGCCTCAGTGTTCACAGTAAACGCACACTGGAAGTTGCACAGAATTTTCACAATGCTCAGGTTTGCACTCAGCAGACCTGAAATTTACTCAGTGATGAAAGAAATTAGAGGGAACATTGCTTGGAAGCAGTTGTTGGGGGTTAACTGTCTTGCTCAAGGGCAGAATGGCAGATTTTTTCACCTTGCAGGCTTGGGGATTCACACCAGCGACCTTTCGGTTACTGGCCCAACGCTCTTAACTGCTAGGCTAACTGCCAATAGAGAGTATGCCTCATGTTTAACCAGCAGCCACGCCCCCTGAATATTTACTGGTAGTTCATTAGGGTGGTCTGTCTCTCTTTCATTCTGTCACCAGGTCACGGGTTGGGTGAGGGGCATAGATATGAGGTCCAGACATAATTATAGACCCCCTTGAGTTCAGGTCAAATAAACGTTTTCACTCAGGTCAGTTAAGTGTGAATGTGAGAAACGCTTTGAAAGGAGTTCTATGTTTAGATCCAAACGCCTATTAGGGTCTACAGATGACATCATTGGCATTTTAGGCAACAAACCAGACAGATGACATAGTTGAGCAGACCCTTGTTGAAAGAGAAGTCTGAATAGGCAACTGTTGAATAGAATTTAGAAGCAATTATTCAAAGAAAGGACTCATTCAATACCGATTACTTTTAATTTGCATTTGTGGAAAGGCAAATTCTGATTGATGAGCTTATGGGAACGCTCACAAGAAATGCTTTTACTTTAAATTCTTCTATTAAAACTCACATAAAACTATTGCCAAAATTGATATATGATGACAGAAGTAATAAATCAAGCATTTTATATTTTGGTCGGCTACAATTAGCTTGCTCTTGTGTATAACCATTTGGGAAAAGTTGGTTGATGGGAGAGTGTAGCCTAACCTTGTTTAAAAAACCTTCCTTACAACTTCTACATATGGCTGACTGGCAATGCTATAAATAAACTAAATAAATAAACTAAATAAATTGCATTTCACTCTAAGTTCATAACAAACATCTGAAATCCCTTCAAAATGATGTCCAGATGTTGTGTATGTCGAGTCTTGCCAATCACTCTAGCTACCTAAATAAACAGCCAACCAAGCGTTCCGTTCCATTGGTCCGCTCCGAAAGACCGCTGTGAAAAGCCAGAGCGTCACTGAGACGCTGAAGGGGTGGAGGCGTTGCCGAGACAACGCAGAAAGTTCAACAAAAACAGAAACCAGGGAAACACACTGCACGTTTAAATGCACGGGGGGGAACCCTCTTGTAATATATAGGAACCCTCTTGTAATATATAGGAACCCTCTTGTAATATATAGACCACTGGTCTACGCGAGTGACTTTTTCCGTATTTAAGAATGTTTGTCAGAACAGAAACTTAGGGAAACACACTGCACGTTTAAATGCACGGGGAGGGGGCCTCTTGTAATATATAGGAACCCTCTTGTAATATATAGGAACCCTCTTGTAATATATAGACCACTGGTCTACGCGAGTGACTTTTTCCGTATTTAAGAATGTTTGTCAGAACAGAAACTTAGGGAAACACACTGCACGTTTAAATGCACGGGGGAGGGGGGGAAACCCTCTTGTAATATATAGGAACCCTCTTGTAATATATAGGAACCCTCTTGTAATATATAGGAACCCTCTTGTAATATATAGACCACTGGTCTACGAGAGTGACTTTTTCCCTATTTAAGAATGTTTATCAGAACAGAAACCCAGGGAAACATGGCCACTGCACGTTTTAATGCACGGAGGGAATAATCAAAGTTTGTTATGAAGCCTACTTGGGGAAGTATGTTTTTTGGAACTAGTATAACTTATTCAGGACTTGTTGAGTCAAACAATAAACACGGGATTTAATCATCATATAGTTATAATATAAATATGAGATATACGGTGCCTTCGGAAAGTATTCAGACCCCTTGACCTTTTCCACATTTTGTTGACCTTTTCCACATTTTAAATATCCCATTTACTTAAGTGTTCAGACCCTTTACTCAGTACTTTGTTGAAGCACCTTTGGCAGCGATTACAGCCTTGAGTATGACGCTACAAGCTTGGCACACCTGTATTTGGGGAGTTTCTCCCATTCTTCTCTGCAGATTCTCTCAAGCTCTGTCAGGTTGGATGGGGAGCGTTGCTGCACAGCCATTTTCAAGTCTCTCAAGAGATGTTCGATCGGGTTAAAGTCCGTGCTCTGGCTGGGCCGCTCAAGGACATTCAGAGACCTGTCCCGAAGCCACTCCTGTGTTGTCTTGGCTGTGTGCTTTGGGTCAATGTCCTGTAGGAAGGTGAACCTTCGCCCCAGTCTGAGGTCCTGAGCGCTCTGGAACAGGTTTTCATCAAGGATCTCTCTGAACCTGTTGCTCCACTTACTGCCACGCCCTCCCATCACCTCACCTGGATTCCACAGGTAGGCCCAACAGGTTCAAACATTACCTTGGGCCAAAGTACATGCGTAGCGTAGGGAATGTTGTTGGCTTCAGTTGCCTTGGGCCAGCAGCTGTTTATTATCATACCTCTCTGTTTATGATTTGCACAATAGTTCTATAATAACCCTTATTTATATATTATTCTATTCTACATGCATATAGGTTATTGTTATTATTATTTTTTCAGTTATAAGTAACACCTTTGTGTTGAATCGGTTTACACTGATGAGGTGCTTTAGTATCTTCCCAGTTACTAAACTGAAATCATATGTAATGTTAAAGGCTACATAGTGATTGGGACCCTCCTTAACTGAGGACATAACATATTTGTACATCATGAGGCCTACCCATTGAGACTTCAAAGTCAAGTTGTTCAATATTTTATTCCACAAATAGGACAGTTGAGTATGTCCCCATATCATCAATATTCTGTGAGTATGTCCCCATATCATCAATATTCTGTGAGTATGTCCCATATCATCAATATTCTGTGAGTATGTCCCATATCATCAATATTCTGTGAGTATGTCCCCATATCATCAATATTCTGTGAGTATGTCCCATATCATCAATATTCTGTGAGTATGTCCCCATATCATCAATATTCTGTGAGTATGTCCCATATCATCAATATTCTGTGAGTATGTCCCATATCATCAATATTCTGTGAGTGTGTCCCATATCATCAATATTCTGTGAGTGTGTCCCATATCATCAGTAATTCCATGACTCAGGATCAGAAGGCTGTGTGTTCGATCCCAGTGGTGGACTGTGATTTGACTTTATGTTTTCACCCTAACCCAAACCTTAAATCATACTTTAACCAGTCAGAATGAGTACCTAAACCTAATGTTTTAACACCTTCCCCAAACTTAACCCTCACCTTAACCATTTGGAACGAGGGCCTAAATTTAACCCTCACCTTAACCATTTGGAACGAGGGCCTAAATTTAACCCTCACCTTAACCATTCGGAACGAGGGCCTAAATTTAACCCTCACCTTAACCATTTGGAACGAGGGCCTAAATTTAACCCTCACCTTAACCATTCGGAACGAGGGCCTAAATTTAACCCTCACCTTAACCATTTGGAACGAGGGCCTAAATTTAACCCTCACCTTAACCATTTGGAACGAGGGCCTAAATTTAACCCTCACCTTAACCATTTGGAACGAGGGCCTAAATTTAACCCTCACCTTAACCATTCGGAACGAGGGCCTAAATTTAACCCTTAACTTTGGAAATTTGATGTTTGGAGAAATGGGATGATACAGAGCATCAGGAACAACCCAGGGTGTGAAAAACACTTTGAAATGTGATGTTTGGAGCAATGTCGAAACACACACACACACATAACATGCACACACATTTATACTGACTCTACACACACACACACACACACACACACACACACACACAAAACATGCACACACATTTATGCTGACTCTACACACACGCACACACACTCACATACAATCATATATCCTGATGCCTAGTCACCTTACCCCTATACATATCTACCTCCATCACTCCAGTATCCCTGCACATTGTAAATATGGTACTGGAACTGATCCTGTATATAGTCACCTTACCCCTATACATATCTACCTCCATCACTCCAGTATCCCTGCACATTGTAAATATGGTACTGGAACTGATCCTGTATATAGTCACGTTACCCCTATACATATCTACCTCCATCACTCCAGTATCCCTGCACATTGTAAATATGGTACTGGAACTGATCCTGTATATAGTCACGTTACCCCTATACATATCTACCTCCATCACTCCAGTATCCCTGCACATTGTTAATATGGTACTGGAACTGATCCTGTATATAGTCACCTTGCCCCTATACATATCTACCTCCATCACTCCAGTATCCCTGCACATTGTTAATATGGTACTGGAACTGATCCTGTATATAGTCACCTTGCCCCTATACATATCTACCTCCATCACTCCAGTATCCCTGTACATTGTAAATATGGTACTGGAACTGACCCTGTATATAGTCACCTTACCCCTATACATATCTACCTCCATCACTCCAGTATCCCTGCACATTGTAAATATGGTACTGGAACTGATCCTGTATATAGTCACGTTACCCCTATACATATCTACCTCCATCACTCCAGTATCCCTGCACATTGTTAATATGGTACTGGAACTGATCCTGTATATAGCTTCTTACTTTAATGTGTTCTTCTCATTTCTTGTTTTTATTTCTTGTGTGTTTATGTTTTACCATGTGTTCTTTTTTTGTACTATATTGATATTGATTACTGCATTGTTGGGTTTAGAGCTTGCAAGAAAGGCATTTCACTAGACATGTGCACGTGACATTAACACTTGAAATGAATTCTCACTTGAAACACAGTTGTTGTGTTTAACAGGCTAAATTACACATTCTGTTAACATCTGACTCCAGAGTGAGCGGTTCTTTCAATTTGTAGTCTATGACTTAGATATGGTCACTTTTTTTCATAAAGTAGTTTGGATGTAGTGAACTACTCAATATTATGAAGGTGTTCCTATGGTCTCGGGATACTTTTGCGTTTCCAAGCAGGGCACGCCCATTTAACAGGATACACCATATAAGGTAAATGACGTCGACGGGATCTCCTTTTGGAACATTCCATTTCTTGGGAACGGTAACTTCGAAAGTTCTAACTTTTATTTTTGTTATTGTTTTACCTAATACAATAAACACACAACAAACGCACGTTAAACGTACAAATTGTAACTATTCTACACTACGCAATGTGTTACGAGTGTCAAAAGGAGTATTTAATATGTTGTGTTTATTTTTTTAAACCTGTTGTTATGTCGCGCTGATGGTGGAGGTACGATCCGTGTCTACGTCATGAGTATTTCCTCGCCAGTCGGGTGGAAAACTATAAAAACCCTGCGGACTGTAAGAGCTGACAGTCAAACTTTTAGCAGGCTAGAAAAGAGGCAACGCAAGACACGAAATAGACTACAACACAGGATCTCTATCAACAACAACTAACCTGCCCCCGCAAAAAAAAAAAAGGATCACTTCACTTTGACAACTTTAGCCGACGCCTTAATTTCGTTTCACTTCATTTTGCGGATTTTTTTTTCTTCTCCGAGTTTATCCGTGATCTCCTGAAACGATGATGTACTCTGTTTTCAACCCGGATTGTGACTCTTCTTCCCGGTGCAGTACCGCTTCTCCAGCTTGCGACACTCTGGCTTACTACAACTCTCCTGCGGGATCATACTCCACTATAGGCTCTCCCCAATCTCAGGTACGTCGATCGATCAATTATGGCATATTGCCTTTAGTTACAATGTCATTTGATAACTGTAATACTAGTCAGTGCTTGAATTGGGCATGAGCACACCCAGAGCCGAGTATTGGCAACTCAAATGTAGTACTGTTTGAGCTCAACGCTAGCTCCTGTACTTCTTATAGAAATATTAACTCGAACGTATTGTGGAGCTGCTGCAGATAACATATAAACCAGTTCCGGCACCCAAAATGAGTACCTGCACCGATTTCAGTACAAGTCGAGCACTGATACTATAGTATATTAATCATTTATTTTTATTTTTTTAAATGTCAAGGTAGTTTTTATTAGAGAAACAATAACATGTTAGGCTATAACAGTGCATGAAGTCTCCCTTTTTTTTTTTATAGTAGCCTAGATGTTTGAAGCGTAATAAAGCATCAGACTCGATTCTGCTCTGCAACACTGACTACATACTCTTATAGTTCATTCATTTAGCGAGGAAACTCCAGAGAGAAATTCTGCGTCATCGGGAGGGATATTTATAAACCGTATGGCTTTTTAATAGACCGGTCAACTGGCTTCATTCATATGCATGAAGGGACATGCTTCAGTAGCCTACCCTGTCTGGATAGAAATGCTCCTGTACTGACTGAATTCTCTCCTCATTCTCGAACAGGACTTCACAGACCTGACTTCAGTGTCCAGTGGCTCCTTCATCCCCACTGTCACTGCCATCTCTGCCAGCCCAGACCTGCAGTGGATGGACCAGCCGCTCGTATCCTCCATGGCCCCTTCTCACAGAGTCCATCCCTACAGTGCCAGCCCCCCAACCTACACTAGCGCCATGAGGAACAAGGGCCACAGCTCTGGGCGCAGAGCCAAAATGGAACAGGTAAATATCTTAACTGATCTTATACCTGATTTGAGAACCATTGTATAATGATTCATTTACAAAACTTTGGTTTTGAATATGGAGAACAGTGCATGTAGGATTTAATGATGACATTGCATTTCAATCAAAGACTGTGTGGGGGGGGGAATTCATTTTCTTATGTTTTTTTCTTCTTTTCTTTCTTCTATAGCTTTCTCCTGAGGAGGAGGAGAAGAAGAGATTCCGTAGGGAGAGGAACAAGCAGGCAGCCGCTAAATGCCGCAACAGGAGGAAGGAACTCACCGACACCCTGCAGGGTGAAACTGACGAGCTGGAGGACGAGAAGTCCGCCCTCCAGAATGACATCGCCAACCTGCTTAAAGAGAAGGAGAAGTTGGAGTTTATCCTGGCAGCCCACCAGCCCATCTGCAAGATCCCCTCTGATATGGACACTGCTTTCCCTTCCCACTCCCACGGGGTCTGCATTCAGCTGTCCCCACCCCAGCCTCAAAGCTTGGTCTCCAGCTCGATCTGCTCTGCAACTCCCCTCACCTCCATCCCGTCGACCGCCAGCTCCAACCTCTCAACCTCAGCCTCGATCTTCTCCAGCAGCCCCCTCCTGTCCACCGCTTCCATCTCCGACATCAAGATGGCCGACCTGGACACAGCCTGCCTGGAGGAGTCGCTGTCTCTCCTCGCCAAGACTGAGATGGAGAAGGCACGGTCGGTGCCCGAGGTCGATCTGACCAGCTCCCTGTACACCCAGGACTGGGAGCCTCTCTACAGCACAGCCAATAATGACTTTGAGCCCCTGTGCACCCCTGTGGTCACCTGCACTCCAGCTTGCACCACGTACACGTCTTCCTTCGTCTTCAGCTATCCAGAGGCGGAGGCGTTGCCTACCTGTGGTGTGGCCCAACAGAGAGGGAGCAGCAGCAACGACCAATCCTCTGACTCCCTCAGCTCCCCTACACTCCTAGCCCTGTGAGCAGGAGAACCGTATCTGTGTCTCAAATGACACCCTACGACCTATATAGTTAATTGCTTTTGATCAGGGTCCATAAGGTTGTCCCATAGGGCTCTGGTTTAAAGTAGTGCACTTGGGTGCCATTTGGGATGCAGATTCACCATTTCATCTAGAGTACATTTAGCACTTCCTCCATGTACAGTTCCGGTATGTGATGGCTGTGCAGAATGATCGCAGAGTTAATGGACTTGGACTCACACAACCAGGAAGCGAAATATATTTGTTTACCTTGTTTTGTGTCAACTATAATAGGCTATTACTTGCCTCTTTCAACTATGTAGCTGATTTTAAAAGCATGTTTAACTAATAAAACAATAGTTTGGGTTTACACCACAGTTATGTTGATTTTATGGTGCTAGATAACACAAAGTTGTTGTAGTTTCTGACTCTTGTGTGCAGACCAATATAGTTATCTTGACCTGATTTTTGTTTTCTGGTTGATGGAATGTGAGCTTCTTGTACGTTTTGTGATATTTAATAATCATGATGTGCTTGTCTAACCATGTCTGGTTGGTCTATCCTAGTATGAAAGTTTTCTGTGAAAACGTTTTTTTTTTTTTTTATGTATTTGTGAAATTTCAAATTATTTTTATACTACAACTTAAAGGAACTACAAAGCAAACTGAACCTTTTGGAAAAACGTAATAAATAAACTGTTGAACGAATAAATGTATATTTAATTATTTATTCACGTCTACCTTCTATTGATTTTTTTTTTTTTAACACAGAGACATCAATTTTGCACTGATATGTATAACTAATTACACTTTATATAGACTATATGACAGTGAATGGTTACCTCAATTGTCTAAACTTGGGCCAGTGGGGGGTCTTACTCCTCTCCATGCGCGCTGTATTTATTGTTCCGCGCCTCTGTTGCCAAGGTTGACTACACGTCAGAGCGCTCTGACGTCTGTACGTGCTTAATCGTTTTTGTTTTTTTCTTTTCTCCTAATTTGGCAACGAACACGCTGGGCGCTGTGACGTTCTTTTCCGTGCCCAAATATAGATATTGCTGCCTCAACCTACCCGGGCAGAAATTATTTCTGGAACATTTTTTTTCGCATGGAAGTTCAATCGCATTGGCAATCAATTATTTAACACTTTTACAATCTTATTTTCTCGAGTAACTCTATGTCACTAAGATGGTGAAGATTGACATTTTCCCTCATGCGTTAGTCTAATTAGGGATAGTCTCTCTCTCTCTCTCTCTCTCTCTCTCTCTCTCTCTCTGGGAAAGAGATGCATGCGTACAGCCAACCGCATTTGGAGGTAATTTATTAGGAATCTAGGTAACTAATGTCGGACCATGTAGATGGTCTATTTTCTAATATATCTTCACTCATTTATGAAGCTCGTGGTTTTTAGGCTACAGTCAGCAGAAGGACTAAATGCAGAGCTGCTTGATATAGCTACAGCCTAGCCTACTACTGTAACAGATCTATAGGTCCCAGTCATGAAACTCAACGTGCCATGTCGGATAATATTAGAGCAACAACAGCTTTCGCATGATCAAACAACTGGATTTTTGTTTTAAGTCCACCTGCAGAATGTTTAGGTCTATTTCTGACCCTCCAAAATGGATTTATGTGATGTGTTGCATAAAAATCAGAGGCAGAAAGTATGTGAGAGTGGGGGCAGGGGTAATGCCCTTTCGAAATTTGAGAATTTTGCATTTTTCAAACACCTGAAACAGCTTTTTTTCCCTGCAATCTAGAGCCATAATCATTATTCTTAATGATATATATTATTGCATATCTAAGCATACCTTTTGAGCTGTCTGTATCCTGACTTGTGGTTATTTATTAAGAAACTAAATATGCTTCTCTGCATCTCTGCTAAAATCAGGGTAAAATATTGAAAGGAATTTGAGTCTTACTCAGTACATTTAGTTATTGCTTGCTTTTCTAAAGTCTGCCAACCTTTCCAGCAGATATGCCATTGCCAGCTAAGATAGTCAGACAGTCTAGCTACTCTAATTTGATTGATAGCCTGAAATGGTTTCTTGGTAATATGCATTTTTTTTATTTTTGTAAACAGGACAAATCTGAGGAACACCCCCAGAACATGTTTGGGAGCCCTGTTGTAAACATACAGGACAGTAGCTCTCCAGGAACAGGGTTGTAGAGCCCTGGTGTAAACATACAGGATGGTAGCTCTCCAGGAACAGGGTTGTAGAGCCCTGGTGTAAACCTACAGGATGGTAGCTCTCCAGGAACAGGGTTGTAGAGCCCTGGTGTAAACATACAGGAGAGTAGCTCTCCAGGAACAGGGTTGTATAGAGCCCTGGTGTAAACCTACAGGACAGTAGCTCTCTGGGAACAGGGTTGGAGAGCCCTGGTCTAACATTTGAACAAAATAAGAAAAGTTCTCAAGAAAATGGGGCTGCTGTTGGTCTATATTTGAAATGCTCCATTTGAAAGCAGAAACCTCTACACTATGTCTACTAGTCTGGGCGTAATGGACATAGTAGGGCCACAGGCAGATATAACAGTGAACTAGAGTGATGGTCTGGGTAAGAAGACTTCCGTTTTAAGAGCAAAGCAATGTTTTATTGAATTATTCATACACCCCACAAGCCTACACAAGTCTCCTCGGATGCAGGCCACACAGTCTGGTCACACTGTAGAGAATGTCTCTTTATAAAGCATTTATAAAACCAAATAAAATAAATAAAACAAAAGCCAGAAGAAAACGGATTAGGACAGCAGAGTTGCAAGCTCAGATTGCCTTTAAAAAAATGTACCAGGGTTGGGGTCAAATCAATTTCAATTCCAGTCAGTCAATTCAGAAAGTAAACCAAATTCCAGTTTTCCCAATTGAAAAGCATTGAAGAGAATTGGAATTTCAGTGCACATCTTGAATTGACTGGAATTGAAATTGCAGCTGACCCCAACCCTGGTCTGTACCATGATGAGTAGGAGGTTGACAGGCGGCAGGTAGCCTAGCAACCCTATCATTACAGGCGGCAGGTAACCTAGCGACCCTATCATTACAGGTGGCAGGTAGCCTAGCGACCCTATCATTACAGGTGGCAGGTAGCCTAGCGACCCTATCATTACAGGCGGCAGGTAGCCTAGCGACCCTATCATTACAGGCGGCAGGTAGCCTAGCGACCCTATCATTACAGGCGGCAGGTAGCCTAGCGACCCTATCATTACAGGTGGCAGGTAGCCTAGCGATTAAGAGTGTTGGTTACGTAACCGAAAGGTAGACTGGTTTGAATCCCATGACCCGACTAGATAAAACATCTGCCGATGTGCCCTTGAGCAAGGCACGTATAAGAATGATGTACATGTGAATCCCATATCATGATCCATAGGCCATAAGAGAGGAAGTCAAAGTCAAAGTCAAAGTCACCATTATTAGTCAGTTGTACAACCGAATGCCTTCAACCGAAATGTGTCTTCCGCATTTAACCCAACCCCTCTGAATCAGAGAGGTGCGGGGGGCTGCCTTTTTTTTTTTAATCGACATCCACGTCTTCGGCGCCGGGAACAGTGGGTTAACTGCCTTGTTCAGGGGCAGAACGACAGATTTTTACCTTGTCAGCTCGGGGATTTGAACTTGCAGCCCTCCGGTTACAAGTCCAACGCTCTAACCACTAGGCTACCTGCCGCCCAGTAGGGTAGGATTTATTCATTATTCACCCTTATTTTACCAGGTAAATTGACTGAGCACATATTCTCGTTTACAGCAGGAGGAGAGGGGGATGAAGGGCCAGATAGGGAATTGAGGGCCAGATTGGGAATTGAGGGCCAGATTGGGAATTGTGTAGGTCCATAAACGACAACTATGTTAGACATATAATACCTAGGCCTTAATATCAGACATCTCTGTCACTGCAGCATATCATCTCACTCTCAGGTACTGATGTACTGTCATCCACCCCCTTCCCACCCCAGTACCAGTCATGTATTCAAACCCATTCGCTCATTTCCTATGTCCCCATATTTCCCTTGTATATAGTCACGTATTCAAACACATTCACTCATTTCCTATGTCCCCATATTTCCCTTGTATATACTTTATGGAGGCCGTTTGCTCAATGACTGTGCTCAGGAAATGCTTTGTGCGTGCTCTAGTGAACGAGAGGAGGGCGGGTCGGTGAGAGGAAGTCAGCAATCACACACCGAAAGACGCAACGTACTGCTCTCACTGACTGTTCCGTCGTAGACACACCCCTTTTGTGCAATAGTTACAAAGACATATGTTTCACAGTGGCTCTTTATTGCTTCACCTTATCTCTATTCCCTCAGTGTGTATTCTTCCAAAGAATTCACTACAAAACTCCAGAGAAGTTTACTGATTGATCCAACTGTTAAGGTTAAACTGCATCAATATTGATGCTATAGGCTACCCTGTAACCCTGCACCGATATTGATGCTATAGGCTATCCGCCAGCCCTGCACCGATATTGATGCTATAGGCTACCCTCTAGCCGTGATAGTAAATATCTGCTCAAATCTCCTGATAGAACTCCTCAGGTTCAATCACAAGCATCCTTGTTTTGACGTATGAGAGACTAGACCTATTGACCTCAATCCTCTTCGTGTCGTAAGCGCTCAGTGCTCCATCAGTGTGTTATTAATAACTCTATTAAAATGCCTTGCTCTCAGCTCCATCAGTGTGTTATTCGTCACTATTAATATGCCTTGCCAGCCCTGAGGAGAAGGAGCGGCGGCAGGAATAGCAGGTGCTCGTCGCTTCTTTTAACATCAGCATCAACAGTAGTAAAATTAGAACTCTCTGACGCCAACCTGCGTCGATGCTGCAACCCAGGGGAGGAAACAGGCAGTAGCGTCTGCCTGAGAAAAAAGGAACAAAATAATAGGAAGGAGAGGGGGAAAAGGATAAGACAAGGAGGTAGAGGGGGAGTAGAGAGAGATAGAAAGAGGGGAGGGATGAGAAGAGAGAGGGGGATAAGAAGGGAGAGAGAAAGACAGAGGAAGAGAGAGAAAGAAGAGAGATAGAGAGAGAGAAGAAGAAGAGAGAGAGCGAAGAGGAGAGATAGAGAGAGAGAAGAAGAGAGAGAGCGAAAGGGTGAGGGAGAGAGAGTGAAGAAGAGAGAGAGAAAGGGAGAGAGAGAGAAGAAGAGAGAGTGAAGAAGAGAGAGAGAGAAAGGGAGAGAGAGAGAGAGAAAGGGAGAGAGAGAGTGCAGTGAGTGCAGGGAGAGCTGAGTTCGTCTTTGTGCCACGACAACAAGCATCTCCATTTGGATCCGCTCCATTTTCACGGGTAGCCCCATCCTCATCGTTTGGTTCCGCTCCATCTTCATGGTAGGTCCATCCCCATTGTTTGGTTCCGCTCCATTTTCACGGGTAGCCCCATCCTCATCGTTTGGTTCCGCTCCATCTTCATGGTAGGTCCATCCCCATTGTTTGGTTCCGCTCCATCTTCACGGTAGCCCCATCCCCATTGTTTGGTTCCGCTCCATTTTCACGGGTAGCCCCATCCTCATCGTTTGGTTCCGCTCCATCTTCATGGTAGGTCCATCCCCATTGTTTGGTTCCGCTCCATTTTCACGGTAGCCCCATCCTCATCGTTTGGATCCTCTCCATCTTCACGGTAGCCCCATCCTCATCGTTTGGTTCCGCTCCATCTTCACGGTAGCCCCATCCTCATCGTTTGGTTCTGCTCCATCTTCACGGTAGCCCCATCCTCATCGTTTGGTTCCGCTCCATCTTCACGGTAGCCCCATCCTCATCGTTTGGTTCTGCTCCATCTTCACAGTAGCCCCATCCTCATCGTTTGGTTCCGCTCCATCTTCACGGTAGCCCCATCCTCATTGTTTGGATCCTCTTCATCTTCACAGTAGCCTCATCCTCATCGTTTGGTTCCGCTCCATTTTCACAGTAGCCCCATCCTCATCGTTTGGATCCGCTCCATTTTCACGGTAAGTCCATCCTCATTGGTTGGTTCCGCTCCATCTTCACAGTAGCCCCATTCTCATCGTTTGGCACTTCTCAACTCCCAGGAGTCAAGACATGGATGGAATTCTTTAGAAATCCAAGAGCAGTTGCCTCAGCCACTCCTCCTGTGACTGTATTTCTGTTTGAGGATTTTTTTTAAAAATAGATTCACGCACTAAGAAAAAAACTCCACAGGTCACAGTTGGTAATGTCTCATATATAAATGTATAATGACAATATGGGATTTGCGTCACATGTCAATATTTCCCAATGAATAACCATATTTCTCATACACGCTGTCATAGGAGATGATATCAACGTCATATTTGAGACAGACAATAAAACAGGCCCATTTGGACCTCTGATGACGTTCATATATAGGGTCTATATAAAATAGTTACCACGCGTGACCAGTCTGGTTTCTGCTGTTGAAATGTATTATATACAGTATCCACAGCACTATTGCTTCATCCTGAGTGACAACGCAGAATCAATGTCTAGCGTCTCTCTGTTGTAGTTTGTTTGTACAGGAGCACCAGCAATAAAGGTCACTGACACAGTCTCAGATAGGGAGGGCCATTACCTACATGATTGCGTCATCCCACCATCTACTCCTAGTGAGGTGTCATAAGCCTTAACCTCTGGCTCGGATAATGACATTTGGCATAGGACTAGAGAGGCCATAACAGGTTGATTAGAGAGGTCATAACAGGTTGTATCTGGTCATAGCAGGTAGTAACAGGTCATAAGTGCTCTATTACCCTCATCACTCCCAGGTTTAAAACCAGAGCTATATACTGTCTCTATAGCTTTATGGCTCTATCTATGGCTCTATAGAGGCAGGTCAGTAGCTGTATCTATGGCTCTATAGAGGCAGGTCAGTAGCTGTATATATGGCTCTATAGAGGCAGGTCAGTAGCTGTATCTATGGCTCTATAGAAGCAGGTCAGTAGCTTTATCTATGGCTCTATAGAGGCAGGTCAGTAGCTTTATCTATGGCTCTATAGAGGCAGGTCAGTAGCTGTATCTATGGCTCTATAGAGGCAGGTCAGTAGCTTTATCTATGGCTCTATAGAGAGGTCAGTAGCTTTATCTATGGCTCTATAGAGGCAGGTCAGTAGCTGTATCTATGGCTCTATAGAGGCAGGTCAGTAGCTTTATCTTTGGCCCTATAGAGGCAGGTCAGTAGCTTTTTCTATGGCTCTATAGAGGCAGGTCAGTAGCTTTATCTATGGCTCTATAGAGGCAGGTCAGTAGCTTTATCTATGGCTCTATAGAGGCAGGTCAGTAGCTGTATCTATGGCTCTGGTAGAAATGGAAGGTCAGTAGCTTTTATCTTTGTCTTTGGTGGAAATGGCAGGTCACTGCAATTTCATGTAGGAAATTTTGACAGCAGAATATCAGGCCTCTCTTGTGGTAAAATAGATCTGATCTTAATCAGTGAGACAACCTGGATAAATAGAGGTTAAATACTATCAAACATAGGGGTAATGGCAATTCAGAATAGTGGCAGTGAGAGTGACATATTCAGAGGGGTGAATTGACGTACAGCAGTAAGACCAGGGGGAGAAACAGTTTTAGCTTTTAGCTGTCCAATGATTAGTGTTCACTCAGTGACAGCCTCTGCTCTTAGCGGGCCGACTGAAGTGGTGGGTCTTCTCTAGGGGATCCGGAAGCGGAGGTTTCCCTGGAAACCAGACAGCTCCATCAATCCTAATTGGGTAATCCCTGAGCTGCTGCTGACAACAAAATAATAGCTTTGGGGATCTTCAGAATACCCAGTAACTGTGAATGTGATATGGCCTGTTGTGTAATGCTGTTGAGGATGAACCACTTACTGTACCCTCTGGTAAGTTAGGTCATTATGTAATCAAATGAATTGAACATTTCCCCTAAACATGGTTAATTCATTCTTCAGTTAATTGGTAGGCCACATAGCTACTGTCAGAAGGGATAAAATACATTTTCAAATAAGGCCAATACAGGCCTAGCTAGATAAAGGGTGGCAGGTAGCCTCGAGGTTAGAGCATTGGGCCAATAACCGAAAGGTTGCTAGTTTGAATACTGGAACTGACTGTGACCTTGAGCAAGGCACTAAAAATAATTGCTGTACAATGGTGACCTGGGCTGTGATCCCACTCCCTGCAGGTGTTTCAAGGGGAGTTTGGATATGCCAAATTTTTTAAAAACATTTCCATTAAACACTTGACAAATAACCCCCCCAATTATAATAGATATATGTGATTTTATAGGCTTTTTATTATGGGCTTATCTATCTATCTATCTGTGTGTGTGTGTGTGTGTGTGTGTGTGTGTGTGTGTGTGTGTGTGTGTGTGTGTGTGTGTGTGTGTGTGTGTGTGTGTGTGTGTGTGTGTGTGTCTGTCTGTCTGTCTGTCTGTCTGTCTCTCTCTCTCTCTCTCTCTCTCTCTCTCTCTCTCTCTCTCTCTCTCAGCCCAGAATGTCTGCAGTCCTCCTTGCCAGCTGCGGCGCTATGGAGAACCCCGAGGTGTAGAGAGAGTTCTCCGGCGGAGCTGCTGCTGCTGTTGTTCGTGTTTTGATTCGGCTTGTAGCCATGGCTCGGTTCGCTTCCCTACTGCTTTTACCCGTTCTCGTTGAATCGGTATTTTCGATTTCTTTCTTTCTACCTGTAAATTCAAGGAAATGTCTACGGGAGGAGATCCACAAAGACGTGCTCGTCACGGGGGAGTATGAAGCCAGCGAACAGTCCAACACCAAAACCAACCTGAAGGCGAGTTTGATGATGATGATGATGATGAGGAGCTAGTTAGCTGCTAACTGTTAGCAGTGAAGGCCCAAACCTAGTCTGGTCATATATCATTTCCCGACGAGAAGTAACGTTATTCCACAACGAAAAAATAAAATAAAAAATGCAAATACGTGGATGTGATAAGACAGCGAGTTATTATCCGTATACATTTGCTTCCCGAAAACGGCTAAAGTTAGTTTAGCTCGACGTCTTGTTCACAGCTGGCTGGTAGTTTTGTAGCTTAGCTATGGCTAGCTAACTAGCCTGGCTGGGGCCTGTGAAATGGGGTTTTGACATTTAAAAAAAATTAAAATAGCAGAATTGTACATTTCTTAAACCAATTTCATCGAAAGTATTAGACGTGTAAAGGCATGAGCTAGCTGTCATTGTGTCGCTAATTGTAATGTTTTTTCTTTTTTTTTTTTTTTAGTTTCAATTGAGTTTGGTGAACATGTTCATTTTGAGGATTTGTTCCACGTCAGTCTTAACTCGCCCTGCCAGCCAGGCCAGATATGTCCGCATGCTGTGGATATATCATGTCCATGTCGGCAAAGCCAATGCACTAACAAAGTTAGCAGATTTGTGTGTGTCAATTTGACATTTTACAAGTAATTTTAGGTCATTGCCCACAGCAGCTGTCACAACACGTGGCGTATCTCTACCTTTATGTCATGCTGTTATTGTCACCTGTTTAGATCACAGACTCGTCGGGACACATCCTCTACTCAAAGGAAGATGCCACGAAAGGGAAGTTTGCCTTCACAACAGAGGATTATGACATGTTTGAAGTGTGCTTTGAGAGCAAGTCACCAATGGGTAAGTCAGATTACGTGCCAAATGGTTCCCTATTTGAGTGCACTACTTTGGACCAGAGGCCAGTGAGCCCTGGTCAAAAGTAGTGCCCCAAATGGGGAATAGGGTGGCTTTTGGAACATACAGAATGTGTATAGTTGTTCTTCTGTGGTACGGAAAGTGATGGTACCCCTTAACCTAGATGTTTGCAAGGAGCTGGCACTGCTCAATGTAATTGATAGTCTTAACTACTTTACGCCATCCACAAGCAGTGTCTTGTGACAGATTGTTAAGAAATGAGTAGCTAGCCTAGATACCAGTCTGAGTTATCATTCCACTCCTTGCCACTCTCTGTAATGCTAGCATTACAGGAACTACAGTGCATTCGGAAAGTATTCAGACCCCCTTGACTGTTTCAAAATTATTCTAAAATGGATTGCACACATATATATATATATATATATTTTTTTTAAATATCCCATAATGACAAAGCGAAAACAGTTATTTAAAAACATTTTTTTTTTTTTTTAAATGTATCATAAACCGATACCTTATTTACCATTGAAGTCGGAAGTTTACATACACTTACGTTGGAGTCATTAAAACTTGTTTTTCAACCACTCCACAAATTTCTTGTTAACTACTTAGGGAGCAGTGGGGCGCTGTTTGGCCATAATGACCATCGCTTTTTTTTCGGAGGAAAAAGGGGGAGGCTTGCAAGCCCGAAGAACACCATCCCAATCGTGAAGCACGGGGGTGGCAGCATCATGTTGTGGGGGTGCTTTGCTGCAGGAGGGACTGGTGCACTTCACAAAATAGATGGCATCTTGAGGAAGGAAAAATATGTGGATATATTGAAGCAACATGTCAAGACATCAGTCAGGAAGTTAAAGCTTGGTCGCAAATGGGTCTTCCAAATGGACAATGACCCCAAGCATACTTCCAAAGTTGTGGCAAAAAGGGCTTAAGGACAACAAAGTCAAGGTATTGGAGTGGCCATTACAAACTCCTGACCTCAATCCAATTCAACATTTGTGGGCAGAACTGAAAAAGCGTGTGCGAGCAAGGAGGCCTACAAACCTGACTCAGTTATACCAGTTCTGTCAGGAGGAATGGGCCAAAATTCACCCAATGTATTGTGGGAAGCTTGTGGAAGGCTCCCCAAAACGTTTGACCCAAGTTAAACAATTTAAAGGCAATGATACCAAATACTAATTGAGTGTATGTAAACTTCTGACACACTGGGAATGTGATGAAAGAAATAAAATCTGAAATAAATCATTCTCAACTATTATTCTGACATTTCACGTTCTTAAAATAAAGTGGTGATCCTAACTAACATGACCTAAGACATGGAGTTTTTACTAGGATTAAATGTCAGGAATTGTGAAACTGAGTTTAAATGTATTTGGCTAAGGTGTATGTAAACCTCTGACTTCAACTGTACATAAGTATTCAGACCCTTTGCTATTAGACTCGAAATTGAGCTCAGGTGCGTCCTGTTTCCATTGATCATCCTTGAGATGTTTCTACAACTTGATTGGAGTCCACCTGTGGTAAATTCAATTGATTGGACATGATTTGGAAAGGCACACACCTGTCTATACAAGGTCCCACAGTTGACAGCGCATGCCACTGTAACAAAACAAGCCATGAGGTCGAAGGAATTGTCTGTAAAGCTCAGAGACAGGATTGTGTCAAGGCACAGATCTGGGGAAGGGTACCAAAACATTTCTGCAGCATTGAAGGTCCCCAATAACACAGTGGCCTCTATCATTCTTAAATTGAAGAAGTTTGGAACCACCAAGACGTTTCCTAAAGCTGGCCGCCCGGCCAAACTGAGCAATCGGGGGACAAGGGCCTTGGTCAGGGAGGTGACCAAGAACCTGATGGTCCCTCTGACAGAGCTCTAGAGATGGGAGAACCTTCCAGAAGGACAACCATCTCTGCAGCTCTCCACCAATCAGGCCTTTATGGTCGAGTGGCCACGGAAGCCACTCCTCAGTGAAAAACATATGACAGCCCGCTTTGAGTTTGCCAAAAGGCGCCTAAAGGGGTCTGACTATGAGAAACAAAATTCTCTGGTCTGATGAAACCAAGATTGAACTCTTTGGCCTGAATGCCAAGTGTCACATTTGGAGGAAACCAGATACCGCTCATCACCTGGCCAATACATTCCCTACGGTGAAGCATGGTGGTGGCAGCATCATGCTGTGGGGATGTTTTTCAGTGGCAGGGACTGTGAGACTAGTCAGGATAGAGGGAAAGATAAACGGAGCAAAGTACAGAGAGACCCTTGATGAAAACCTGCTCCAGAGTGCTCAGGACCTCAGACTGGGGTGAAGGTTCACCCTTCAACAGGACAATGACCCTAAGCACACAGCCAAGACAACGCAGGAGTGGATTTCCTTGAGTGGCCCAGCCAGATCCCGGACACCGATTTCTGTATGCTAGCTATGTTAACCAGCTTAAACGAATGGGAGTTGGCATTTAGCAGTCCCTTCTTCTAAACCTTTAAAAGGGACTAGTTCTAAATGTTATGCAGTGAAAACAGCCAAATGTATCCAAATCGTACTTTAGTAACCACATTGGGGGCCTTTTACAATACGGTCTGCGTTCCATTGGCCTCTCTACCACATCTATAGGCTGGCCAGCACATGCTACATTTGGTTCTGGGTTCTGAGACTACCGCCAGTAGTCTGTTGGGCATCATTTGAAAGCATATTCTATTGCCAACGTAACTATAGCCAAGTTATAAAATATGATATCGCAGTGTTAGGCTTTTCACATGTAATTCAGGGGAAAACAGATCATCACTTTGGTGCGCATAGAAAGGACTCGTGAGCGGATTCAGGTGCCCCCGACAAACCGGCTCGTTGTGTTCAGAACAGCTCAGAGTATGACACCATGTCGTTTTATAGCTGCACATCAAATAGAGTGATGATAAACATTGACACTGTATATGACATGAGATTTATTATTTGGACATGTGAAATGCAAGAAACCAGAGGATTGGGAAAGTCTCTTACAGCAAGGCCAAACTTTCAGTAGCTGAACATTGCAGATAGACATTTCAACATTTTATTCTATTTCTATCTTGAGTGAAAGAAAACAGTGCGTCCTGCTGAACGCACTCCATGTGACTGGAACGAGTCCTAACAACTTGTGTTGTTGCTTGCTGTTATTGAATGAGCTGAGTAAAGCCCTGCATGGAAATGTACTGAATAAGGTGTATGTTCTGTCGCCCAGGAACTGGGAGAGTCCCAGACCAGCTGGTTAATCTGGACATGAAGCACGGAGTGGAGGCCAAGAACTACGAAGAGGTGAGTAGAGACGAAGCCTTTCATTTGACCAAAATGTTTCTTGTAAGGTGTCTCATTCTCATTTTTTTTTTGTTTTATTCCCAAAGCTTTAGAGGGGCTAGGGACCTTTTTCCCCCTGTGGTTTTCAATAGGATTCCCTCAGTACTAAGTCGAGATACGGCAGCCTTGTGAATAGAGAATCGCCCTTCCCTAACAAACTATTCTGCTGGCTACTGAGTGAACCACAGCTCTATCTGCGTTCCAAAAGGCACCCTGTTCCCTGCACTACTTCTTACAAGAGCCCTATGGGGCCTGGTCTAAAGTAGTGCACTAGTCCCTATAGGTCTTGGTCAAAAGTAGTGCACTAGTCCCTATAGGTCTTGGTCAAAAGTAGTGCACTAGTCCCTATAGGCCTTGGTCAAAAGTAGGGCACTAGTCCCTATGGGCCCTGGTCAAAAGTAGGGCGCTAGTCCCTATGGGCCCTGGTCAAAAGTAGGGCGCTAGTCCCTATGGGCCCTGGTCAAAAGTAGGGCACTAGTCCCTATGGGCCCTGGTCAAAAGTAGGGCGCTAGTCCCTATGGGCCCTGGTCAAAAGTAGGGCGCTAGTCACTATGGGCCCTGGTCAAAAGTAGGGCACTATCACATTTTATTTGTCACATACACATGTTTAGCAGATGTTGTTTAGGGTGTAGCGAAATGCTTGTGTTTATAGTTCCAACAGTACAGTAATATCCAACAAGTAATATCTAACAATTTCACAACAATACACACACATCTAAGTAAAGGAATGGAATTAAGAATATATAAATATTTGTATGAGCAATGTCAGAGGCATAGACTAAGATGCAGTAGAATAGAATACAGTATAGACATATGAGATGAGTAATGCAAAACGTGTAAATATTATTAAAGTGGCCAGTGATTTCAAGTCTATGTATATAGGGCAGCAGCCTCTGTGTTAGTGATGGCTGTGTAACAGTCTGATGGCCTTGAGATAGAAGCTGTTTTTCAGTCTCTCGGTCCCGGCTTTGATGCACCTGTACTGACCTCGCCTTCTGGGTGACAGTGGGGTGAACAGGCAGTGACTCGGGTGGTTGTTGTCCTTGATCATCCTTTTGGCCTTTCTGTGATATTGGATGCTCTAGGTGTCCTGGAGGGCAGGTAGTTTGCCCCCGGTGATGCGTTGGGCAGACCGCACCACCCTCTGGAGAGCCCTGTGGTTGCCGTACCAGGCGGTGATACAGCCTGACAGGATGCTCTCAATTGTGCATCTGTAAAAGTTTGAGGGTTTTAGGTGCCAAGCCAAATTTCTTCAGTCTCTTGAGGTTGAAGAGGTGCTGTTGCGCCTTCTTCACCAGACTGTCTGTGTGGGTGGACCATTGAGCCTGAGGCTCATGAGTAGGATGGAGGACTAGGCCAGCTACTGGTGTCTGTGTTAATGTGGGCATGCCTGTGTGGGTGAACACTGTACAGTACAACATGCCTGTGTGGGTGAACACTGTACGGTACGTCAATGTGTGGTGTGCACTGTGAGTGTGTGGTATTCGAATAGAACGTCATTGGCGAATGAAAAGTAGGAAATGAAAGTTGCCTGGAATCTCTCTCGTCTATAGCCAATGCAATGTCTTGCTACTGTGACAACTGTCTGCATATCCCTCTCTCTGTTGATTTCTCTTCCTTCCTTTTTGACTCCCGATTTAATTGAGTTGGTAGATGAGATGTGACTTTTGTGATGAATCAGGGATTCCTGTTTTCCTGACATTGGCCTCTGAAACGGACCTATCCCCCAGCCAAAATCATGTTTTCCTGATTTTCTGTGCTGTCCCTATCAGCAAGGGTTGGAACCAATTCAGGGAACAGAACTGAAAACAGGAAAATAACCAAGTTATTTGAGGAACAGCGACGCGAAAACTAAAGTGATCTATACTGTTCCGGAACAGAAACAGTATATTTAAAAGCATGGGAACCGGTTAATAACGTTATTTTTTCGCCAGTCCCACAAAAATTGCAACAAAGCGCCTTTGCAAAGCTCTCACTCAAACTTATTTCAGTGTATTTATTTCTGCCTGCCAGCTGGAAATCTTTGCATGTCTATGTGTAGGCTACTGCCCCTCCCCCTCTGGAGCCTAGGTTACTATAGCCCCTCCCCCCTCACTGGAGCCTAGGTTACTATAGCCCCTCCCCCCTCACTGGAGCCTAGGTTACTGTAGCCCCTCCCCCCTCACTGGAGCCTAGGTTACTGTGGCCCTCCCCCTCACTGGAGCCTAGGTTACTGTAGCCCTCCCCTCACTGGAGCCTTGGTTACTGTAGCCCCTCCCCCCTCACTGGAGCCTTGGTTACTGTAGCCCCTCCCTCACTGGAGCCTAGGTTGCTGTGGCCCCTCCCCCTCACTGGAGCCTGGGTTACTGTGGCCCCTCCCCTCACTGGAGCCTAGGTTACTGTAGCCCCTCCCCCCTCACTGGAGCCTAGGTTACTGTAGCCCTCCCTCACTGGAGCCTAGGTTACTGTAGCCCTCACTGGAGCCTCACTGGAGCCTAGGTTACTGGAGCCCTCACTGGAGCCTGGGTTGCTGGAGCCCTCACTGGAGCCTAGGTTACTGGAGCCCCTCACTGGAGCCTAGGTTACTGGAGCCCCTCACTGGAGCCTAGGTTACTGGAGCCCCTCACTGGAGCCTTGGTTACTGGAGCCCCTCACTGGAGCCTTGGTTACTGGAGCCCCCCCCCTCACTGGAGCCTTGGTTACTGGAGCCCCTCCCCCCCTCACTGGAGCCTGGGCTGCTGGAGCCCTCCCCCTCACTGGAGCCTTGGCTACTGGAGCCCCTCCCTCACTGGAGCCTTGGTTACTGTAGCCCTCCCCTCACTGGAGCCTAGGCTACTGTGGCCCCTCCCTCACTGGAGCCTAGGCTACTGGAGCCCTCCCCTCACTGGAGCCTTGGTTACTGTAGCCCCTCCCCTGAAGCCTAGGTTACTGTAGCCCTCCCCTCACTGGAGCCTAGGCTACTGTAGCCCCTCCCCTCACTGGAGCCTTGGTTACTGTAGCATACTGACAACGTTACAAGCGTAATTTAGAAATTAGAGAGATTTTTAATTGGAGAATAATGGATTGACTTTTTCATGCTAGTTAAGTATAATCTAGTTATCACGTTTCACATTGGATTTATTAACTACAAAAAGGTAAGACGTGTTTTAATTCTGGTGCCGCTCTGAACACAGAAGCTTGTTTGCTAGCTAGCTAAAGTTTGCTCTGATCCAACGTTAAACCAACTCTGAAGTTTAAAGACATTCAAAGTTCCTCCATAGAAGCCGTTCCTCCGTAGGTATAATTCTGTCGGCCTAATTCAGATAACACATGTCATCACAAGATGCCCAGTGCTTCAAGGCAAGCTTCTTTTCTCCACCCTCTCTCCTCACCCTAATAATGTAATGTAATGCCCTACACTGATTGGCAGCACAGTGTTTGTCTTCCATTATAATTTTAAATACTATTTGCTCTCAATGACTTTCCTATACAGATTAAATTGTTTACCCGCTCCACAGCAAGCTGCTCTATCAGCACTAATTTAATGTGAAATATATATATATATTTTTAGAGATTTGAAAAGGAACAGAAAGGACAGATATAGACCAGTACTTTTTAGTGGTTCGAACCGGTTCAGAACTTTATTTTGCTGGTCGGAACAGTGGAACAGAACACAAATAAAAATGGTTCTGTTTGTTAAGAACGAAAACGATTTTGGGAAATAATTTGGGTTTCAACCTCTGCTGATCATATCACATCCCTTTTTAAAGTTGTAGTTGTAGCATGTGGGACCAGATCCTCTGCTTGGGAATCAAAACGTTTTGCTGAACTAAAGCAGGAGGAAGGGTAGAGTGTTCTACATACCAGACAGATTGTGTTCCTGTTGAACTAATGACAAACTGTCCTCTGCTGCGGTCTGGCACTACTGCTGCACAGCTCAAGAGCGACCCCAACTGGACAAACTGGGTTACAGCACAGTCCAAGCTTCTATTGAATAATATAATACAAAATATATGCCATTTTAACAGACACTTTAATCCAAAGTGATTTACAGTCATGCATGTACACATTTTACGTATGGTTGGTCCCAGGAATAAAACCCACTGTCCTGGCATTGTAAGTGCCATGCTCTACCAACTGAGCTACAGAGGACCACTCACATTTCTCGAACTTATAAAACAATGTAATGTGTATTTGTTCCTGTCCATCAAACATCTTGTCCATCAAACACCAATTAACACCTACTGACATGGGATGGGTTGTGGCGTTGCGTTGTTGATAGATTTGATAGATCTCTTGTCCACTCAGATCGCCAAGGTGGAGAAGCTGAAGCCCCTGGAGGTGGAGCTAAGGCGGCTGGAGGACCTATCAGAGTCCATTGTCAACGACTTTGCCTACATGAAGAGGAGAGAAGAGGAGATGAGGGATACCAACGGTAAGAAGAGCACTTGTACCGATAAAGTAGTACCGATAAAGTAGTACCACAATGTATTCTAGCCTGATCCTAATTTGGTAAAGGATTGTGCAACTCAAATTTAAACACAAACCTTCCATTTTGTTCTCAATACATGCATGATTCTTGTGGAATTTGCTGTTACGCTTCTCAAGTTATGTATTGACCCACAAATGCTTAGTCGGAGCTCATTGTCAAAACAAAAAATATGTTCATCACTCATTCACCTACGCATCTATCAAGTCACAATTTATTTAAAATGCATATAACAAAAGTCTCAGTACACTTTACAAATAAATACTAATTCATATAATTGGGGAAAAAAAAGAAAGCAAGACAAGTCACTTGAATAATATTTTATATTTCTTACTCTCTGTTCTCCTTCTTCCAGAGTCCACCAACACACGCGTCCTGTACTTCAGCATCTTCTCTATGTGTTGTCTGATTGGCCTGGCCACCTGGCAGGTCTTCTACCTACGACGCTTCTTCAAGGCAAAGAAGCTCATCGAGTAGAGAGGCCATCACCACTCAGCCAAAGGG
Source organism: Brachymystax lenok tsinlingensis (assembly GCA_030435695.1). Classification (NCBI taxonomy): domain Eukaryota; kingdom Metazoa; phylum Chordata; class Actinopteri; order Salmoniformes; family Salmonidae; genus Brachymystax; species Brachymystax lenok. The sequence goes on from CM059796.1 coordinate 35,741,913, forward strand.
AGAGCAGCCAATGCTTACCCGAATCAATTTCCACCCTCCTCTGACTGACTTCATCAAAACTAGAGCTGTGTCCGAAATGACTGGAGGAGATGGGGACCCTGCACAATGTCGAGAGAGAAAAAGAATACATCCAAAACTGAGACAAAACAGGAATAATTGTATTCCTTTATTGGACAGTGTGCCGGTCTCCATCTCTTCCAGTATTCTTATTTTGACCCTTACACACCTGGAACCAACACTATTCAGTAGTAAGAACCGCCTCCTATAATTCATATTTATGTTTTTTTTTTTCAATGCCACCATATTTCCTCTAGAGTGCACTACTTTTTTTTTTAGGGCTCTGGGTCCCCCATAGGGCTCTGGGCAAATGTAGTGCACTGTATAGGGAGTAAGATGGCGTTTTGGACGTAGCCTATAATGACCACAAAGGGAATGAGCAGGGGAAGGTGTCAGGGGTGTGGCGGTGAAAGAGTTTATTCTCTGAAAGTCATGTACACCTGGGACTCGATTCAGTGGAGTGAAACATTAAAAAAAAAAAATATATATATATATACACATTTCTATTCCCGGGAAGTGAGACATGCATGTCTATTCTGTCTTTCAATTCTATCTGCAATTTGTTGTCAACATTTGCATCCTTCTGAATAAGCACCTGATGCTTTGATGACAGATTTGACATTTTTTAATGTGTATAGTTTGATTTGGACTTTTATTTTGTTGGGATGAATGGATGCACCCTTGAGAAATGTCTATTCCCCTTTTATATCGTTGTACAAAATCTTTGCCATGCCAAGCGACCTGTAGGATGTAAGGGTCAGCCAAAATGACACCCTATTCCCTATAAGAATAGGGTACCATTTGGGCAAAGACTATATTCTTGGGGCCCCTTTTTTTTTTTTTTTTAAGTGAAGGCCTCTATGAACGGCAGGTGGAATGTGTTTATAACTCAGAAGAGAAACTATGGCGACCACTGAACTTTTTATGTTTTTGTTAATTTGTGTACATGTTTGGTAGCTAAATTTGAGTGTCTTTAGTTTATTTTGATATTGTAAATGCAGGGCAGGTGTTGTTTTTTTGGTGGGTGGGTCATAAGTTCAGGGAAAGAGTAGTGCACTACTTTTGACCAGGGTAGTACTGCACCATATAGGGAATAGGGTGCCATTTGAATCCTATTCCCTATATAGGCCTAGTGCACTACTTTTGACCAGCGTAGTACTGCACTATATAGGGAATAGGGTGCCATTTGAGATGCAGACAATATAATCTTGAAAATTTAGGTAATTTATAGTGGAACCATTGCACGCTTTTTAATTTGTTTTTAAAAGATTTACAAAAGATAACAGCCACACATCTATGTACTTTTCCATCTGAATATGTTATAAGACAAGTAGGGCTGCAGGGCCTTTTTGAAAATGATGTCTTTTCCTCTTTTGAGACCCATTGAATCTACACCTACCATCCAAGATCCATCCAGCTTTCTTTTTTGAGATAATTTTGGGGTTTGGTTTTAAATGTTTTTTTTTTAATCGCTTTGGTGCAATTTTTACATTTATGTGGTACATTTCCACCAACTCTTAGTACAAAACTCAAAACAGACTATCAAAAAGCCAGTTGTTTCAAACTCTTAAGCACATTTTCAATTGACTAAGTACAACACAGTCACTTTTTCACCAAACTTAATCAGCGTTTCATCTAGAAATACATGTTTCACATTTGCAATACATGTTCATATAAAGTAATTGCTTTAGATATGATTTTCTTCTCTTTTAAGGCATTTTACGATCACATAATCCGACTGCTCTTAATCAGTGATCACTTAAACCTATAGAACCTTTGGTTAAACCTATAGAACATTTGGTTAAACCTAGAACGTTTGGTTAAATCTATAGAACCTTTGGTTAAATCTAATAGAACGTTTGGTTAAATCTATAGAACCTTTGGTTAAACCTAGAACGTTTGGTTAAATCTATAGAACGTTTGGTTAAACCTATAGAACGTTTGGTTAAATCTAATAGAACTTTTGGTTAAATCTAATAGAACTTTTGGTTAAATCTAATAGAACGTTTGGTTAAATCTAATAGAACGTTTGGTTTAACCTATAGAACGTTTGGTTAAATCTAATAGAACGTTTGGTTAAACGGATAGATTTTACATGTCCATTTGGTTTGTCTACTACAGATTTTGAGAACTAAATAATGAAAATGGATGTCTGTAAAGTAGAAACGTAAATATGATCTATGTAGTACTATTATGATTTTACTTCACGGTAAGTAAAACAGTAAGTAAAACAAATCTGATATTGACGAAATCAGAGATGTACTATATGGTACAAATCGAAGTGTATTGGTTGCATATACACAGATTAGCAGAAGTTGCAGCAAAATGCTTGTGTTTCTAGCTCAGTGCAGTAATACAATACCAATACGCAAATAATCCAGAAAGTCCAAAACGATAAATAAATACTTCACTAAAATAGCATTGGGTAGTACGCTACTGTAAAATAGTCCATTTACATAGCAGACAATTTTATCCAAAGTGACAACAGTCAATTTATTTGGTATTGGATCCCAGTGGGAATCAAACCAACACCTCTGATGTTGCTAGTGCCATGCTCTTAGTACAATACTGTAAAATACAATGCACAATTACAATACAGGTGGAAGATATATGATTGCCACCCCTCATGCGCGTACTACTCTCCTTTAGGCCATGGATGAGGCATGCGATGACGTCAATCCAGACCTATTTCAGGCCAGGTGCATGAACAATTAGGATGTTGGCTGTGATTTCGATGGGAACCTACGTGGTGGCCAAACGCTCTAGACGGGTTCGATGCAAACTAGCGCCTTAAACATTTCTTTCATTTGATTGCCTTATGAAAGATGTCATCAACGATCACACATGGGATAGACGTTGACATTTTATGTTCAGTCAATTTTAATGGCTAGTGCAAGTGTATTGCCGAATGTGAAACAGTGTAATGTACTGTAGAATACTACATTCAAAGAGCAAATTTAAACGTATCTTGAAGTTTTTGTGCTTTTGGATGAATTGGTTAAAATAACTAAATTGAGAAGATGTCATTCTGTTGTGTTTTAGTGATTAAACCATTGTTCTCATTTCACAGTAAACTTATATTTTGGATTAATGGTTGTGTGAGGAACGATGTCTACAAACGAAATAAATGAATTACTGAAAGGATTTGAATCTAAGCCTGGCTGCATTACAGGTGTTACCAGTTTGGAGTTTGTCCTAAAAGACTAGAAAATTCACCACATATTTGTGAAAATAGCACCAAATCGTAAAAAAAACAAACGACGAAAACGATGTGGGACACATACATTTTTAACAGTGAACATTTGCAACGTTTTCAATCAATGATTTCTATATTGATTGATATCAATTTGTAAAGTTTTGTGTTGGGCTTTTATGCAATGAAATATTGGATGGATTTACAAAACGTGTTGCTTGTCGATTTGTATAACCACTAAGGGAGGGACACACCACATGGTTCATCGTATGTGTATATTATCCTTGGAAACAGTATTTTTTGTTTTACTTTAGATCATGACATAGATACTGTTATAGAAAGTAAATGGTATTGGTTCAATGTCTATTTTATGCAACAAAACTGATAGGGAAAATTAATTACCATAAATATTACAAGATGTCCTTCTAATCATTTGGTCCAATCAGCGTTGGACTAGTATAATGTCCCGGAAGCACCCTCCTTCACGCGCAATCTAGTTCCGGTTCACGTGGCTTCCATACGCAACTGTTTTACATCCATAGAGATAGATAGAGGACTCTTTTTTTTCTTTACATTTTATTTTGTATATTTTTTTAATAACAACAAATCAATACAGGAAGTACACGTGGGAACACAAGTATATATACATAATATACAAAGGACAATTGGGCTAGGGTGTACAATATCACATTACATAAGGACCTTAAGGGACATGCATACACTTATTATTCGAACAGCTTTTGTGTTAGTAGAGTATTTAATTGTCTTAAAATACAATTCAATTTCTTTTTGTAAGGTAAGACAATGTGGTGTTTTGTTTGTAAATTTACATTTGTGAAAATGAAATTTGGCCAAAATAATAAATGAAGATTTTATTTACGAAGATTTTACACTATTGTGGAGAGATGTACTGCTTTGGATTCTTTATCTATAATAGAAATAAGCTGAAACAATTTGATGTAATTAAGGACTCCTCTTTATATATTTTCCACTACAGCATCTGTGACAACATGCGCAGAGCCATTGAGGCTTTACAACCCATAGGAAGCCCTCCATGCCGCTGCCCCACGCTAAACCTGCCCGTTTTGGCCACTGGAGGTCTCTAGCCTTTTCTATGGCGACAACACCAGGTTGTTTCGATAACAACATCTCGTTAACGTTAACCGGTGAATTCACAAAACATTATGCCCGGGGCTGACAAAGAAGCAGATTTGACCGAGCGAATTGAGGCTTTTCTGTCCGATTTGAAGCGGGGAGGTTGTGGGACAGGACCGACCCGAGGGTCGGCAGAAACAGCCAGAGAAACCACAGCTCTGCTCCGGAAAGTAACAGCCCAGGCACGATGGAGCAACGCGGGTAACATTAGTTAATAGCAGAATTGTAGCTTTAATCGATAGTTCAACTTTCGCCTAGTTAGTTTACCTCCTAGCCAACGTTTTAGGTTGTATCAAATCGATTTCACGACCTACTGTAGTTTTCTATTGACACTTGTTAGAGTTACAAGCTGTCAAAATGTGAACTGCTACGATAGGCCGATGTCATCTCATCTTGTCTTTATTTTTATTTTTTTTAAACGGGGTCAATGGGTGTGATTTATGCGATAATTCACTACTAGGAATGATGTAAGACGAAGGTATCCTTCTGTATTTGATGATAGGAGACCTGATGGAAATCATTCGCAAGGAAGGCAGGAGAATGACAGCCGCCCAGCCGTCCGAGACCACCGTGGGTAACATGGTACTGCGCGTCCTCAAGATCATCCGAGAGGAGTATGCCAGGTGAGTTTATGAAATGAATAGGCTGACATGCAATTTACGAGCAACAACCACAAATAATAAGTCAAGTTGGTTTGTGCACCTGCCTGCTTGTGTTCTGTGGAACTCACCAGAATAGTTGCCATTGCAAGGTGCCAAATGAGTTGGACATGTGAAGAGTTAAAAAAATAATCCTCCCAGTTGTTTTCTCTCTCCTGTCATGTGTGTTTGTGTGTTTTTTGTTGTTGTTGTTGTTGTTGTATCCCCAGGTCTCGTGGTGGTAGCAGCGAGGAGACAGACCAGCAGGAATCCCTCCACAAGCTGCTGACCTCAGGCGGGCTGAGTGAGGAGAACTTCAGACAACATTTTGTTCATCTCAGAGCCAATGTCATAGAGGCCATCAATGAACTCCTCACGGAGCTAGGTAAGACACAGTCACTTAGAACGGTGTTTTCCAACTCTGGTCCTCCAGTACCCCCAAAGTGTGTGTGTGTGTGTGTGTGTGTGTGTGTGTGTGTGTGTGTGTATATGTGTATATATATGTGTGTGTATGTAGCCCCGAACAAGCTTACCCTATTCAACTTGTTAACTAATCATCAAGCCCTCAATGAGTTGAATCGAGTATGTTTGTCTGGGCTGTTGGGGGGTACTGCAGGACCCGTAACTGGGAAACAGTGTCTTAGAGCACACGGATACTCCACCATCAGGCCCTCTTTCTCCATCTCCTTCATAGACCTATTAAGGCCATAGTTCTGTAGTTGGTTGTGGCTGAAATTCAAATGATTCAAACTAAGTCTCCTTTAGTTTGAACCAATCTTCTCTGTTGTTGTTGTTTTTAACACTATACCTCCCCATGGGTATAACCATGGTCAAGCAGCACTGAGCTAACGATCTTCTTCTTCTTCTTCTTTCTCCCAGAGGGCACCACAGACAACATCGCCATGCAGGCCCTGGAGCACATCCACTCCAACGAGGTCATCATGACTGTCGGCCGCTCACGCACCGTCGAGGCCTTCCTCAAAGACGCGGCGAGGAAACGCAAGTTCCACGTCATCGTGGCTGAGTGTGCCCCCTTCTGCCAGGTATCCACCGTTCCTCCATTTCATCCCTCCCTCCCTCCATCCAACTATTTCTTTCACCCCTTCGTCTTTCCTCTATCCCACTACTGTATATTCATAGAAGGAACACACATGGGAGCTGTGGGATCATGTGACAAATGTGAAATGTTCTTCAAGTTTTTTTCTTTTTTTTTTTTTAATCGTTTAAATGTTCAGCACTAGAAACGCTAGGGGCCTCGAGGTACCCCCCCTTCTTCGAGCTAACGAGCAGTCATTCTGACTGCAAAATTCAGTCTATTAATACATTTCATATGTACTATTGCAAAAATAATCATTTGGTTGTGTTTATGAAAATGTTAGGTAACATTGGAATACCTTTTTTTAAATTTATTTTTTATTTCAAATAATACAGTAGAAATTTCATTAGTTTGTTAATGTAGGCTACATGGAAAAACAAAACAATTCAAGTGTTCACTCAATTTTGATTAGTCGAGTGCCTTTTGTTACAACTATGAAACAGAAAGCATACTGTATGAGTTGGAAAAAGGGTAATAGCTTATTTTTATAACGATAAATAAAATACCACAAAGGAAATCATTAGTAGCCTAAACTACCTTATAAGCGCCAAGTGTGCTTGAGAAATAGTTAAAGTCAGCACAAAATAAATAACGGCATTATAATGAAATATAGACGTAAGTGTCGATATGACAGCAGTCAATTATTGTCTGTACTTGGTCCAGACGTCGGACACCGTGGTGAATTTGTCAGTTTCCAGGCGTCTCATTCTAATTTCTTTGTCATCAAAACGGAGGTAACGTGTGATCTCTCTCTGGAGCGATCCCGTGACGTAGTTAAAGAGCAGCAGTAAAACAACAGTAGCGAGGCTATATACAGGGGGTACCGGTACAGAGTCAATGTGGAGACTATATACAGGGGGTACCTGGTACAGAGTCAATGTGGAGGCTAAATACAGGGGGTACCGGTACAGAGTCAATGTGGAGGCTATATACAGGGGGTACCGGTACAGAGTCAATGTGGAGACTACGTATATACAGGGGGTACCGGTACAGAGTCAATGTGGAGGCTATATACAGGGGGTACCGGTACAGAGTCAATGTGCGGGGGCACCGGTTAGTTGAGGTAATATGTACATGTAGGTAGAGTTATTAAAGTGACTATGCATAGACAACAACAACAACAGAGAGTAGCAGCAGCGTAAATGGGGGTGGGGGCAATGCAAATAGTCTGGGTAGCCATTTGATTAGATGTTCAGGTGTCTAATGGATTGGGGGTAGAAGCTGTTTAGAAGCCTCTTTGACCTAGACTTGACCCTCCGGTACCACTTGCCGTGCGGTAGCAGAGAGAACAGTCTATGACTAGGGTGGCTGGAGTCTTTGAGGTCCTGGATGACCGGAAGCTCGGTCCCAGTGATGTACTGGGCCGTGCAGGATTTCAATGAACGCTTCCAGCTCATCAATAGACAGATCCCAGGCAGTGTCTCCTATCTCCCAGCCCCAGTACAGTCCCAGATCCCAGGCAGTGTCTCCTATCTCCCAGCCCCAGTACAGTCCCAGATCCCAGGCAGTGTCTCCTATCTCCCAGCCCCAGTACAGTCCCTGATGTGCTGTAGCATGTCACATAAACATCCAAAGCTGGTGAGTGCGTTGCTGATGTTGTTTTTTTGTTGCTTGAGATGTAAGGCCTGCTCTCTCTGTGAGGACGCTTTGTGCTGATAATCGGCCCGTAGCGTTGTCACCAGGCTTTCATTTGGTGGCGGCGCGGGCACCTGCTCAGTGCATACCGTTCAGGCTTTTTTTGCACTTAGGCCTCTGAGGTGTAGGTTCAGGCTGAGAACCAGAATAATAATCTGAGATGTCATGACTCATTTCTTCCATCTGAGGCGTTTTTCATTCAGATCTTATAGCAGAGCTAACGCAGCGCGTGCATCCTGTTCGTCTTGGTCTTCTTGCCGTGGTAAATTACACACACTGTCACTGTGGACTCCTAGTAGACTGATAAGACTGTTGTGATTCGGTGGACTGATAGAGGGTACATACCATTTAGAGATTTTATATTTTGAGGTAATTATCGGGGTGATTATCAAACTGGGCACGGGCACCTTCAACTGTCGGGAGGGGAGCAGGCCCTACTGTCGGAAGGAGGAGAGGAGCAGGCCCTACTGTCGGGAGGAGGAGGGGAGAGGAGCAGGCCCTACTACTGTCGGGAGGAGGAGCAGGCCCTACTGCTGTCGGGAGGAGGAGCGGAGGGGAGCAGGCCCTACTGTCGGGAGGGGGAGGAGTGGAGCAGGCCCTACTGCTCTCAGGAGGAGGAGCGGAGGGGAGCAGGCCCTACTGTCGGGAGGGGGAGGAGCGGAGCAGGCCCTACTGCTGTCGGGAGGAGCGGAGCAGGCCCTACTGCTGTCGGGAGGAGCGGAGCAGGCCCTACTGCTGTCGGGAGGAGCGGAGCAGGCCCTACTGCTGTCGGGAGGAGGAGCGGAGCAGGCCCTACTGCTGTCGGGAGGAGGAGCGGAGGGGAGCAGGCCCTACTGCTGTCGGGAGGAGGAGCGGAGGGGAGCAGGCCCTACTGCTGTCGGGAGGAGGAGGGGAACAGGCCCTCCTAAAACTGGTTATAACTCCAGTGTTTATATAGATTAGTTTAGGACGAGGACGGAGGGAGGCATAAAAAATACAATTCATAACCAGTCAAAATGGCTGCTTTCGTGGTTCTAGTGTTAAAAGATAAGGGGGGAAAAATCCTAAAATGAGGTGAATTCACATTTCAGATATGGTCCTGCTTATGACCGCTAGGGGGCAGTGCAGTTCAATCAACCACAGTAGACGGCGCTCACCTAGCTGCTGTCCCCCACCCACTCAAACGATGGTAGTTAATGCCGGTTTCAGGTTCTCTGTGTCCCTCTCCTCCCATGTTTTCAGCTGTCATTTACACGAGACTTCGTGTCCCACTTGTCGTCAACGTGACGGCTCGCTGCAGTGATGTATGACAGCCTGTTCATAGACGTCCATCAATCTGTTGCCGACGTTAACGTTACGGTCTTTCACAGCTTGCGCTTTGTACTCGCAGAGCAATCATTGAACAATTCTTCCATCCAGGCCTTGACAAAAATAAATACTTAAATAAATTGTTAGAATGAGGCTGTAACATAACAAAATGTGGAAAAAGTCAAGGGGTCTGAATAGTTTATTTCAGGAAAATATTCAGACCCCTTGACTTCTTCTGTGACATTACAGCCTTGTTCTATAGAATTATATATTCATGGATTTTTAATGAATTGTTTTATCTTCATTCCACCTGCCCTTCAACCACACAATATTTCTAGATTTCATATTGAAATATGTGATTTAAAAAAATATAAATAAAGGATATTAGGGATATTTTCTTAACATTAACGATCAAAATCTAATTTTATTTGTCACATACACATGTTTAGCAGATGTTAATGCGAGTGTAGCGAAATGCTTGTGCTTCTAGTTCCGACCATGCAGTAGTATCTAACAAGTAATCTAACATTTCGTTTAAATGCCACACCCCTAATGGGAGCCATACGTTTAATCTATTTCATGAATTGACTGTCTCTTGATTTATTTAATTTTTTGACATGTGTTATTGAATAATGAACATTACATTTAGGCAACACACTGTAGTAATGACCCTTTGTCTGCCTCCTTCCCAAGGGTCATGAAATGGCTACTAATCTCTCCAAAGCCGGCATCGAGACCACTGTAATAGCCGACGCTGCCATATTTGCAGTGATGTCCCGCGTGAATAAGGTGAGTTTTACACTTACTGTTATGGTGCTTTGTTTTTTGTGATTTCCTTAACACAGACAGAACATGAAGTAGTAACATCGACGCGTTTTAATTCAAAATGCTTATTTCCAGGTCTTATTTCATCAGAACCACTCTCTGATTTACATAACAATAAGGAGTCTTTTCTTTCACTAGAGGAGAGCTTGTCTTATTGTCAATGCAACTAAACTAGTTTGATTCTGTTCCTCCTATTGGTTGACCTCTCACCAGGTCATCATTGGAACACAGACCGTTCTGGCCAATGGCGGGCTCAGGGCGGTCAATGGAACCCACACTGTGGCTCTAGCAGCCAGGCACCACTCGACTCCGCTCATCGTCTGTGCTCCCATGTTCAAGCTCTCGCCTCAGGTATTCACAACAACACTCATCGGGAACAGTATTAATGACTTTCTGAATAGAGGTGTGTGTCACTGACGCCTGCTTCACCAATAGGTGATGGGGTGAGGCCAAACCTCCTCAGACTATGACGTTGTCTTCTGTTATATTCATCGTTGTGTGACTAGACGGGTTGGATTTTGTGTTTCTCAGTTTCCCAATGAAGAAGACACATTCCATAAGTTTGTCTCCCCACACGAGGTGCTTCCCTTCACAGAAGGTAAACTTGCATTCTTTGCCCGTCCTTTTTTCTCACCTACAGTGCCTTCGGGAAAGTATTCAGACCCCTTGACTTTTTCCACATTTTGTTACGTTACAGACCTTTATTCTAAAATTGATTTAAGTATTTTTTTCCCCCCTCCGCAATCTACACACAATACCCCATAATGACATCACAATACCCCATAATGACATCACAATACCCCATAATGACAAAGCAAAAAACATGTTAAAAATTGCAAATGTATAAAAGAAATATACGGAAATGTCATATTTACAAAGTATTCAGACCCTTTACTCAGTACTTTGTTGAAGCACCTTTTGGCAGCGATTACAGCCTGGAGTCTTCTTGGGTATGAAGCTACAACCTTCAATGTTGCAGAAATGTTTTGGTACCCTTCCCCAGATCTGTGCCTCGACACAATCCTGTCTCGGAGCTCTACGGACAATATAAACTGTACATGCACTCACCAAACATGTGACTTTACTCTGTTTGTCTCTATAGGAGAGATTCTATCCAAGGTGAACGTGCACTGCCCCGTGTTCGACTACGTTCCTCCTGGACTCATCACGCTGTTCATCTCCAACATCGGCGGCAACGCCCCCTCTTACATCTACCGGCTGATGAGTGAGCTCTACCACCCTGAGGACCACGACCTGTAATGAAATGCAGACAATCCTCCTAATAAAAAAAGGTTTATGGCAACGTAGTGCGTTTTTTGTTTTGTCTATTCAATGATTTGTGAAACCACTATGGACTCATAGTTAAGTTTTTATACAGTCTTGATTTGCTGCAATTTTACGAATTTGGTTTCAGGCTGCATTCTAATTTAATAGCGGACGTTTTAATGCTTACCACATCCACCACGCTGATCCTCAACACGGGGGCCCCTCAGGGGTGGGTGCTCAGTCTGCTCCTGTATTCCCTGTTCACTCATGACTGCATGGCCAGGCACGACTCCAACACCATCATTAAGTTTGCTGATGACACAACAGTGGTAGGCCTGATCACCGACAACGATAAGACACCCTATAGGGAGGAGGTTAGAGAACTGACAGTGTGTTGCCAGGACAACAACCTCTCCCTCAACGTGATCAAGACAAAAAAGATGATTGTGGACTACAGGTAAAGGAGGACCGAGCACGCCCCCATTCTCATCGACGGGGCTGTAGTGGAGCAGGTTGAGAGCTTCAAGTTCCTTGGTGTCCACATCACCAACACACTAACATGGTCCAAACACACCAAGACAGTTGTGAAGAGGGGACGACAACACCTATTCCCCCTCAGGAGACTGAAAATATTTGGCATGGGTCCTCAGATCCTCAAAAGGTTCTACAGCTGTACCATCGAGAGCATCCTGACGGGTTGCATCACCGCCTGGTATGGCAACTGCTCGGCCTCTGACCGCAAGGCACTATGCAGTGTCAGAGGAAGATCCTAAACATTGTCAAAGACTCCAGCCACCCTGGTCAGACTGTTCTCTCTGCTACCGCACGGCAAGCGGTACCGGAGCGTCAAGTCTAGAGCACACGCTGATGCTACTCTGTTATTATCTATGCATAGTCACTTTAACTCTACCTACATGTACAAAATTACCTCGACACTGGTGCCCCCCCCACAAATGACACATTGGCTCTGTACCAGTACCCTCTGTATATAGCCCCACTATTGTCATTTACTGCTGCTCTTTAATTATTTGTTATTCTTATGTCTTACTTTTGAGGTATTTTCTTAAAACTGCATTGTTGTTTAAGGGCTTGTAAGTAAGCATTTCACTGTAAGGTCTGTTGTATTCGGGGCATGTGACAAATAAAAAAATGTATTATACATCTTCATTACAAAACAAAAAAAAAAGAGTATCATTATTAACACAGAACACATGATCATCCCAATTCTAGCTCCAAGACAGCGGCAATTTGGGAAAAAAACCCATATATATTGTCACATTGAACCATGTGCTAAAACAATGACGTGTCACGTCTGAATTCCTCCTGTCTTTATGCAGCTTCGCCATTGAACTGATTAGGCCACTTCATTTCTCACGTTACTGTTGCTTTACAATGACATCGCTTTTACCACAACAGCGTCCGTTACTGGAGCACCGGAGGAAGTGTTCAGAAAAAAACCCGTTATTTACACCGGAGCACCAACAGGAGGCAGTCGAGGGGACTCCCATCTCCAAACAGCTTTTCACAACATCGTGGCTAAATCAGAGAAACGAGCGGAAAAAAACATGAAGCAAAGAAATCAACATTATCGTTAGAAATGTATTGAATAAGGGAATTCGTAATTTCTTCCTGATGATATTCAACACTAAATGTAGTTTTAGCATATTTATGGTACAAATGCAAAACAACAACAAACCCCCCAAAAAATAACACAAATATTTTTAGCTCCAAAAAAGACTGTGTCCCGCCGTATTGCTCAGGCTGCACTACAGCGTCTATTCACAGGCGCGATCCCACTACTGAGCGGCACGGGGGCTTTGGCCTGCTCCGTTTCCGACCTGGGCCGGTGCACCCCTCCTTAGACGACCTGGTGGTCCCGAGCTCCCCCAGGAGCACCATATCGATACCGAACTTAGTGCGGACACCCGATCGGCATAGTCCACCGGAGCTCAGAACTCCTGAGCTCAAACGATCCGCCAGCCTAAGCCTCCCAGTAACTTGGATTACAGGCGCACGCCACCGCGCCCGGCGAGAGACAGAGGATTTTCAAGGCATTTGAAGTTAAATTCGTGACGTCACACGGCTTCTACAGTGACCTCTTGTGGCGGCATCACATGGAATCGCAGCGGTGTTCAAATTCCGTGGCTCTAATTCCGCTTGCCTGTGGCTCTAGCACTGGTTTAAACATGTTATGTCTATGGTAGAAACTTCCTTTCTGAAATCCTGCCCAGGTGTTATGGGTGACTCTTTAGTAAGGTATGTAGTAAAAAAACGAAACTAACGCTCGCATTTGTCTTTTCCTAATAGCACTGATAATTACTTTATTGGTGAACATTTATTTAATATGACTGTGATACTGTGTTCTAGCTACCGTAAAGAGTAACTTTATTTGGCAATAGTCTTGGTAAGTGGGAGTGTGACAATATATTTTGCATGATGCTTCCTTGACTAGAATACTGATATGCCTCTTCAACCTCAGGAGGCTGAAGAAATTCGGCCTGGCACCTAAGACCCTCACAAACTTCTACAGATGCACCATTGAAAGCATCCTGTTGGGATGTATCACCACCTGGTACGGCAACTGCACCGCCCGCAACCGCAGGGCTTTCCAGAGGGTGGTGCGGTCAGCCCAACGCAGGACACCTACAGCATCCAGTGTCACAGGAAGGCCAAGAAGATCATCAAGGATGTCAGCCACAGCCTGTTCACTACACTTACCATCCAGAAGGCAAGGTCATTGGAGGTGCATCAAAGCTAGGACCGAGAGACTGAAAAACAGCTTTTATCTCAAGGCCATCAGACTGTTAAACAGACACCACAAGTCGGCCCGAGACATGGAACACTGGTCACTTTAATAATGTTTACATACTGTTTTACCCACTTCATTAGTATATGCATAGCAATAGTTGAATAGCTTTGACTAGAATACAGTATATACATTTCTATCCTACGTATTCTACAGATATACTAAATATTATATCCACACACTATCCATATAGTCTATACATATACAAACACACGTGTATTGTTAGATATTCCTGCACTGTTGGAGCTAACACAAGCATTTCGCTACACCCGCAATAACATCTGCTAAATATGTGTATATGACCAATCAAATTTGATTTGCTACCCAAGAGAGTGCTGTTGAGGTGACTGTAGACCTTCATTGCAAAGAAATAGTTTTATCTAAAAAGGAAAACTTTTTGAACGTTTCACTATTTTATTTTTATGAAATTCACTGAGAAGGATGGTCCTCCCCTTCCTCCTCTGAGGAACCTCCACTGGTCCAGACGCACAATGTTATTATCAGAGTGTGCCAGTGTACTCCTGGTAAGTATGCTTTGATTTATATATGATTCATAAATACACTTGATGTGTTGGCGCCAACGTGCCTCCATCTTGGCTCTTCCCTCACCAGTGTTGAAGCCGACGTGCCTCCATCTTGGCCCTTACCTCACCAGTGTGTTGAAGCCGACGTGCATCCCTCTTGGCTCTCCCTCACCATTATTTAGGAAGATATAGAAATGCATTTATTGAATGTCTATATTAATTTTTGGCACATCTGTTCTATTGCAGACGCATTAATGCAGACTTATATGTGAGATAAACATACAAATAAATAATGAAAAAGATCTTAAGAAAATTACTTAAAAGTATAATTTTTTGAGATTACTAATGTTACTTTCCCTACTATAATCAAAACATACATGTAAATACATGTAATTTTGTCCTTTAAAACATTTAATTGAAATACAGTAGAATTCCATTTATTTAAATGGACTATTCTTACTGGGGAGTGGCAATATGGCCAACTGGTGGCTTCAAAGCCTCTCAATGGCCAAAGCATAGTATGATCAATCCAGGGTTTATATACATCATTGGGTACATGTAAATTTACCAACCACCAAAAATCTATATTTAGGAGTAATTCTCCCCTCCACCCACAACGTCTCACCTGAATGCATTTTTTTTTAATAAACTTTGAAATGGTTGGGCAAAGGCTGAAATGTGGGTTGAGAGTTACCCTTTAAGGTGAATGCACTACAAAGTAATTCTGGACAAGAGCATTATTTTAAATGACTAAAATGCCATGTAAATGGGATGTATTGTATGACTATGAAAAAGCTTCACGCACTTTGTCTCAGTGAACTACGGAGCTATTCTATGCCCTTCTACAGACAGAAGAGGACTGGCCACCCCTCAGAGCCTGGTTCCTCGAATCGACCAAGAACAGCCAGAAGAGGGCTGGTCACCCCTCGGTAGACTAGAGGAACCAGGCTCTGAGGGGTGGCCAGTCCTCTTCTGTCTGTTCTTGGTAGACTAGAGGAACCAGGCTCTAAAAACATCCAGAAAAAGGACTGGCCAACCCTCAGAGCCTGGTTCCTCTCTCGGTTTCTTCCTAGTTTCCTGCCTTCTAGGGAGTTTTTTTTCTGGTCACTGTGCTTCAGTCTCTGTATTGTTTGCTCTTTGTGGGTTTAGGCTGGGTATCTGTTCAGCACTTTTTTTTGTGACAACTGCTGATGTAAAAAAGAGATTTATAAAATTAATTTAAATTGATTGATGTTCACAGTGTGGAAACGGCAGGTCCAGACAGATTTTTAGGGGTGGCACCCAGTCATTCTAGTGGTGTAATAAAAATGCCTCTCGTTCCCAGTTGGCTCCCTCTAAATTGAAAATACACAGACCAACAACATGTGGAGTATTTTAATATACTTTCAGTAATAATCCCAAAATGTGCCGTACAACAACTTTATAAAAACCCTGTAAATTGTCTGGTAAAAAAAAAAAAGAAATCTGTTAAGTTTCATAAATAAAAATGAAATATAAGCAAATAAAAGGACTGACCAGATCGTTGATAAATAAAACTGTAAGAGAATAAAACAAAATAACGGAACAGCATCATCACATCTTCAATAGCTTTCACATCATCTGGACTCAGTCAGGCTCGGCTGCTCGTCCTCTTGTAGTCTAGCTAGAAAAACAAAAAGCACTGCATTAGGACAAACCAGAAACACAGTTCGGTAAATCAGTCTTATGAAAGTCACTTAGACTTTGAACAAAAGTGCCAGTAAGAAATGTTGAGTAGAACAAGAAAATTATCAAAATAACATGCTTTAACTTTAGACAAACCCAGACATGAAAATGAGTCATTTTAATGGGTATTAAAAACTATAAGAGTTTGTCCTGTGTGTAGGTAATACTAGGTACAGGGCCTTCAGAAAGTATTCACACCCCTTGATTTAAAAAGGGTTACAGCCGCAATGAATATTTAAATTGATTAATTTAAATTAATTAAAAAGGGTTTAGTCCTGCTTTCCATCAGACACAGTTTAATTCACCTTTCAACAGGACAATAACCTAAAACACAAGACCAAATATACACTGGAGTTGATTACCAAGAAGGCATTGAACATTCCTGAAGTGGCCAAGTCACAGTTTTGACTTAAATCTTCTTGAAAATCTATGGCAAGACCTGAAAATGGCTGTTTAGAAATTATCAACAACCAACTTGACAGAGTTTGAAGAATCGAGAAAATAATCACGTGCAAATATTGTACAATCAAGGTGTGGAAAGCTCTTAGAGACTTACCCAGAAAAAAAAAACCCACAGCTGTAATCGCTGACGAAGGTGCTTCTAACATGTATTGACTACTCAGGGGGTTGACTACTCATATAACCAAAACATTTTTTACAAATGTTTTTTTTTTTGTCCCACTTTGACAGAGTATTTTGTGTCGCTAGCTGACAATAAAATAAAAAGACAAATACATTTCAATCCCACTTTATAACAACATGTGGAAAAAGTCAAGGGGTGTGAATACCTTCTGAAGGCACTGTGTGTTTATTGTGCATCTGGTTACCAGTTCTGAGTAGGTAATACTAAGTATGTGTAATTACCAGTTCTTGGTAGGTAATACTAAGTATGTGTAATTACCTGTTCAAGGTAGGCAATACTAGGTATGTGTAATGTGTGGTTACCTGCTCTGGGTAGGCAATACTAGGTATGTGTAATGCCTGGTTACCTGCTCTGGGCCTTAGTCCACTTGAGGGCGTGTCTGGGAGGGACCGAGGCAGTTGGGTGGTAGAAGGTGCAGCCAGTACGTTTACACTGGGCTCCAAACCGACAAGGCTGCCAGAGACAGGAGACAGACTACGTTACAGTCTTCTTCGTGATCAGCCACGTCTTCATTGACACAACATGTTAGTTAACAGAATAGGATCACACACACACACACCCATTATTAGTATCTGACCTTGGGGTGGTAGAACAGGCAGCTCATCTTCTTACATTCTGGGAAGAAACAACAGACACTTCTGGACTGGGGTGGAGGCACTGCAGGAAGACAAACCAAGAAAAACACTGCTGTTAGAAAAATTATAACTTCCTACAAACTTCAAAAGCTACATGCAACGTCGGCCCACTGAAGGCCCGACTTTGCCCACTGAAGGCCATATGTCAACAGCCATACTATAAGAAACCTACTATGAACTGTAAATTGCTTTGGATAAAATCTTCTGCTAAAAGACCATAAAAGGGGTGTATATTTACCAGGTCTGGCTGTAAAAGGGGGGTATATTTACCAGGTCTGGCTGTAAAAGGTGGGTATATTTACCAGGTCTGGCTGTAAAAGGTGGGTATATTTACCAGGTCTGGCTGTAAAAGGTGGGTATATTTACCAGGTCTGGCTGTAAAAGGGGGGTACAGTCGTGGCCAAACGTTTTGAGAATGACACAAATATTAATTTTCACAAAGTCTGCTGCCTCAGTTTGTATGATGGCAATTTGCATATTTTCCAGAATGTCTTGAAGAGTGATCAGATGAATTGCAATTAATTGCAAAGTCCCTCTGCCATGCAAATGAACTGAATCCCCAAAAAACATTTCCTCTGCATTTCAGCCCTGCCACAAAAGGACCAGCTGACATGTCAGCGATTCTCTCATTAACACAGGTGTGAGTGTTGACGAGGACAAGGCTGGAGCTCACTCTGTCATGCTGATTGAGTTTGAATAATAGACTGGAAGCTTCAAAAGGAGGGTGGTGCTTGGAATCCTTGTTCTTCCTCTGTCAATCATGGTTACCTGCAAGGAAACACGTGCCGTCATCATTGCTTTGCACAAAAAGGGCTTCACAGGCAAGGATATTGCTGCCAGTAAGATTGCACCTAAATCAACCATTTATCAGATCATCAAGAACTTCAAGGAGAGCGGTTCAATTGTTGTGAAGAAGGCTTCAAGGCGCCCAAGAAAGTCCAGCAAGCACCAGGACCGTCTGCTAAAGGTGATTTAGCTGCGGGATCGGGGCACCACCAGTACAGAGCTTGCTCAGGAATGGCAGCAGGCAGGTGTGAGTGCATCTGCACGCACAGTGGGGTGAAGACTTTTGGAGGATGGCCTGGTGTCAAGAAGGGCAGCAAAGATGCCACTTTTCTCCAGGAAAAACATCAGGAACAGACTGATATTCTGCAAAACGTACAGGGATTGGACTGCTGAGGACTGGGGTAAAGTCATTTTCTCTGATGAATTCCCTTTTCCGATTGTTTGGGGCATCCAGAAAAAAGCTTGTCCGGAGAAGACAAGGTGAGCGCTACCATCAGTCCTGTGTCATGCCAACAGTAAAGCATCCTGAGACCATTCATGTGTGCGGTTGCTTCTCAGCCAAGGGAGTGGGCTCACTCACAATTTTGCCTAAGAACACAGCCATGAATAAAGAATGGTACCAACACATCCTCCGAGAGCAACTTCTCCCAACCATCCAGGAACAGTTGGGTGACGAACAAT
Source organism: Brachymystax lenok tsinlingensis (assembly GCA_030435695.1). Taxonomy (NCBI): domain Eukaryota; kingdom Metazoa; phylum Chordata; class Actinopteri; order Salmoniformes; family Salmonidae; genus Brachymystax; species Brachymystax lenok. The sequence goes on from CM059796.1 coordinate 35,760,844, forward strand.
GCCTATTCCAGCATGATGGAGCACCTTGCCATAAGGCAAAAGTGATAACTAAGTGGCTCGGGAACAAAAAATCTATATTTTGGGTCCATGGCCAGGAAACTCCCCAGACCTTAATCCCATTGAGAACTTGTGGTCAATCCTCAAGAGGCAGATAGACAAACAAAACCCAACAAATTCTGACAAACTCCAAGCATTGATTATGCAAGAATGGGCTGCCATCAGTCAGGATGTGGCCCAGAAGTTAATTGACAGCATGCCAGGGCGGAATGCAGAGGTCTTGAAAAAGAAGGGTCAACACTGCAAATATTGACTCTGCATCAACTTCATATAATTGTCAATGCTTGTAATTATACTTCAGTATTCCATAGTAACATCTGACAAAAATATCTAAAGATACTGAAGCAGCAAACTTCGTGGAAATTAATATTTGTGTCATTCTCAAAACTTTTGGCCACGACTGTATATTTACCAGGTCTGGCTGTAAAAGGTGTGTATATTTACCAGGTCTGGCTGTAAAAGGTGTGTATATTTACCAGGTCTGGCTGTAAAAGGTGTGTATATTTACCAGGTCTGGCTGGGGGGGTGTAGGAGGCGGGTCCACCGCGGCTGACATGTGTAAAGGGGCAGTCTGGTTTGGAACACTTGGCGTCAAATTTACAGTTAGGATGGACGAATAGGCATTTGTCCCCAAACTTACAGCTGGGAAAGATCCTGGCCACAGAGAGGGGGAAGGAAACATTAGTTTAGTCAATATAAAAAGGGATCAGTGAATCTGCACTTGAGTCTAGAACCCCATTTCAGCACCGTATTTTACAGGTGTTCATTTTCCTACATTAATTTGCATAACATTATCACTCCATAAAACATGTCTAAAAAAGGTGGTACCTACTACTGTGGGGCAGCGGTGGTGGTACCTACTACTGTGGGGCCGCGGTGGTGGTACCTACTACTGTGGGGCGGCGGTGGTGGTACCTACTACTGTGGGGCGGCGGTGGTGGTACCTACTACTGTGGGGCGGCGGTGGTGGTACCTACTACTGTGGGGCGGCGGTGGTGGTACCTACTACTGTGGGGCGGCGGTGGTGGTACCTACTACTGTGGGGCGGCGGTGGTGGTACCTACTACTGTGGGGCGGCGGTGGTGGTACCTACTACTGTGGGGCGGCGGTGGTGGTACCTACTACTGTGGGGCGGCGGTGGTGGTACCTACTTGCACTGTGTAGTAGGGTGGTGGTAGACACAGCTGTCTCCACTCTTACAGACAGGCCAGAACTTGCATCGCTCCAGAACCTTTGGTCTCTTCACAGGACCAGCCTCCTCCTCAGTCTCCACCTCTTCTCCTGAAACAGAGGGATGACATGATTGGATGAGATGCACTACATGACCAAAAGTATGTGGACACCTGCTCCTTGAACATCTCATTCCAAAATCATGAACATTAAAATAGAGTTGGTCCTCCCTTTGCTGATATAACAGCCTCCACTCTTCTGGTAAGTCTTTCCACTAGATGTTGGAACATTGCTGCAGGAACTTGCTCCCATTCAGCCACAAGAGCATTAGTGAGGTCGGGCAATTAGGCCTGGCTCGCAGTCGGCCTTCCAATTCACTCCAAAAGTGTTCGATGGGGTTGAGGTCAGGGTTCTGTGCAGGCCAGTCAAGTTCTTCCACACCAATTTCGACAAACCATTTCTGTATGGACCTCGCTCTGTGCACAGTAGCATTATCATGCTGAAACAGAATATGGGCCTTCCCGAAACCGTTGCCACAAAGTTGGAAGCACAGAATCGTCTAGAATGTCATTCACTGAAACTAAGAGGCCTAGCCCGAACCATGAAAAACAGCCCCAGACCATTATTCCTCCTCCATCAAACTTTTACAGTTGGCACTATGCATTCGGGCAGGTAGCGTTCTCCTGGCATCTGCCAAACCCATATTAGTCCGTCGGACTGCCAGATGGTGAAGTGGGACAGATCACGCCAGAGAACGCTGCTCCCGAGTCCAATGGCGGCGAGCTTGTGCGCAGCTGCTCATCCATGGAAACCCATTTCATGAAGCTCCTGACAAACAGTTCTTGTGCGGACGTTGTTTCCAGAGGCAGTTTGGAACTCGTTAGTGAATGTTGCAACTGAGGACAGACGTTTTTTTTTACGCATTTCAGCACTCAGGGTGCCTATTCTGTGAGCTTGTGTGGCCTACCATTTCCGACTGAGCCGTTGTTGCTCCTAGATGTTTCCACTTCACAATAACAGCACTTAGAGCCGCCCCGGTCAACTAACAGGGCAGAAATTTAACGAACTGACTTGCTGGAAAGGTGGCATTCTACGACGGTGCCACGTTGAAAGTCACTGTGCTCTTCAGTAAGGCCATTCTACTACCAATGTTTGTCTATGGAGATTGCATGGTTGTGTGCAAAATTCTATACACCTGTCAGCAACGGGGGCAGGTCTGTCGGGTAGGATCCTTGTCAATCATTGGCTTATTGGTGAAATCAGCATTCAGACAATATCTTCTTAAGAAAATCAATTAAACCTTTATTAATGCAATTGCAGACAGAAGTTGGCAATGGAAACACAGCATGTATGTTTCAGAGTAAGTGCTGCAACCAACCAAAGGGGGCGCAGCTGCTTATATACATGTGATCACTCCCTGGTGGTATGATCACCTACAGTTGAAGTTGGAAGTCATTAAAACTTGTTTTTCAACCAATCCACAAATGTTTTGTTAACAAACTATAGTTTTGGCAAGTCGGTTAGGACATCTACTTTGTGCATGACAGAAGTAATTTTTCCAACAATTGTTTACAGATTATTTCACTTATAATTCACTGTATCACAATTCCATTCGGTCATAAGTTTACATACACTAAGTTGACTGTGCCTTTAAACAGCTTGGAAAATTCCAGAAAATTATGTCATGGCTTCAGAAGCGTCTGATAGGCTAACTGACATCATCTGAGTAAATTGGAGGGTGTACCTGTGGATGTATTTCAAGGCCCACCTTCAAACTCAGTGCCTCTTTGCTTGACATCATGGGAAAATCAAAAGAAATCAGCCAAGACCTCAGAAAAAAATGATAGACTTCCACAAGTCTGGTTCATCCTTGGGAGCAATTTCCAAACACCTGAAGGTACCACGTTCATCTGTATAAATAATAGTACGCAAGTATAAACAACATGGGACCACGCAGCCGTCATACTGCTCAGGAAGGAGACCCGTTCTGTGTCCTAGAGATGAACGTACTTTGGTGCGAAAAGTGCAACTCAATCCCAGAAGAACAGCAAAGGAGCTTGTGAAGATGCTGGAGGAAACATGTACAAAAGTATATCCACAGTAAAACGAGTCCTATATAGACATAACCTGAAAGGCCGCTCAGCAAGGAAGAAGCCACTCCTCCAAAACCGCCATAAAAAAGCCAGACTACGGTTTGCAACTGCACATGGGGACAAAGATTGTACTTTTTGGAGACATTTCCTCTGGCCTGATGAAACAAAAATAGAACTGTTTGGCCATAATGACCATCGTTATGTTTGGAGGAAAAAGGGGGAGGCTTGCAAGCCGAAGAACACCATCCCAACCGTGAAGCACGGGGGTGGCAGCATCATGTTGTGGGGGTGCTTTGCTGCAGGAGGGACTGGTGAACTTCACAAAATAGATGGCATCATGAGGTAGGAAAATTATGTGGATATATTGAAGCAACATCTCAAGACATCAGCCAGGAAGTTAAACCTTGGTCGCAAATGGGTCTTCCAAATGGACAATGACCCCAAGCATACTTCCAAAGTTGTGGCAAAACGACTTAAGGACAACAAAGTCAAGGTATTGGAATGGCCATCACAAAGCTCTGACCTCAATCCCATAGAAAATTTGTGGGCAGAACTGAAAAAGCGTGGGCGAGCAAGGAGGCCTACAAACCTGACTCAGTTACACCAGCTCTGTCAGGAGGAATGGGCCAAAATTCACCCAATGTATTGTGGGAAGCTTGTGGAAGGCTACCCGAAACGTTTGACCCAAGTTAGTACAGTAGCTTCTCTGAATTCATCGGCATTGTCCACTGTCACACAAGATCAAAATATCAAAACCAGACAGTGGTTACTTCTCTTTATCTAGTTTCGGTCTGACTCAGACGCAGCCTGCAAGCACACTCTCGCAACAGCCAGGGCTTAACCACAAAGACTAATGTAGATGGCTTGTTCAACGTAAAGTGGCAGAGTCTTTAGACACATAGCAACAGTATCTATATATCTAGGCCTCCAGCAAAACATATGAATCTTAAAGTCCCCTTAATCAATAATGGGAAGGGTCTCTGAGACCCTTCCCTACATGTCCACATACTTTTGTGTGTGTGTGTATATATATATATATATATATATATATATATATATATATATATATATATATAGTGTAGATATAAGGTAACATGAAGGATGACTGTCCACTACTCTGCTGTAGTTAAGGTAACATGAAGGATGACTGTCCACTACTCTGCTGTAGTTAAGGAAACATGAAGGATGACTGTCCACTACTCTGCTGTAGTTAAGGAAACATGAAGGATGACTGTCCACTACTCTGCTGTAGTTAAGGAAACATGAAGGATGACTGTCCACTACTCTGCTGTAGTTAAGGTAACATGAAGGATGACTGTCCACTACTCTGCTGTAGTTAAGGAAACATGAAGGATGACTGTCCACTACTCTGCTGTAGTTAAGGTAACATGAAGGATGACTGTCCCCCAGACACTACTAGTGTCCCCCAAACAACATCCTCCCTCCCTGATAGTGAGTTCACTGATGATTTTCATGAAGGTCAACCTTGCTCAGCTCAGGTGGTATTACTACTGCAACGTCCAAAAGCCTCCTCAGTTTAGAACGTAATTATGTCAATCAGCTGTAGTGCTGTGTATTTGATGTTGTAAATGTGTCTGTGCTGCTATTTTGGCCAGGTCTCTCGTAAAAGAGACTGAGACTAACTTGGTAAAATAAAAAATAAAAAAATCTTACCATCTGAGTATTGTGTCTCCCCCTGCAGTCTGTGACGGATGCTGAATTTGGGGTTTGTTCCGAGGTGGATGGAGGGGTCAGTCATGGAGGTCTTGGCTGGTTTAGGACAACTGTTATCTGCCTCCATGTCACAGTATCCTAGGTTACCCAGGCGGCTAGGAACCCCATCCAGGGTCACGATGAATTTAGGACTGGCAGACCCCGCGGTTTCCGACTTCTCACGGCTAAGGGGGACGGAGAGGAGACATACAAACAAAAGCTGCATGACGGCTTTCTTCATTTCCAGCCTAGTTTAGGTGCATGGTTAGCTAACTAGCCGCTGAAATCAGACCGGCACCAGATATCATATGGGGCCCAGTTTGTTTTCAGTGAGCCACGCTGGAACCCTGCTGCAACAACGAGAGGGCAGTCAGTATGATATACCTGGCTGGCTGCACCATGCGTGGAGTAGCTGGCTGGATCTCCTCCATCACCATGGCTCCCAGTCTACTCCTCATGGGAGGCGCCACCTCCTCTAACCCCAGCCTGCTCCTCACAGGCACTGCGGTCTCCTCCCGTCTACTCCTCATAGGAGGCGCCACCTCCTCTAACCCCAGCCTGCTCCTCACAGGCACTGCGGTCTCCTCCCGTCTACTCCTCATAGGAGGCGCCACCTCCTCTAACCCCAGCCTGCTCCTCACAGGCACTGTGGTCTCCTCCCGTCTACTCCTCATAGGCACCTAACAGGAGCACAATGGAAACACGTTGGTAAACTTGAGTGTCATCTTTGATGATTTTTAAAATGCAGTTGTATGAGCTTATAACGTAAACAAAAGTTGTAGTTGGTTGTGTTAAAACAAATACAAACATGCTGTAAACTGATGTTACCTTAAAAAAAGGCAGGTAATATTAAACAGAATATTTAGGTTTTGTTTACAATAGACTGGGTAACAGTGCATCTTCATGAGTGGTTGAATTGATTTAACTTTCATCTGTCTGCATGTATTTTTATGCTGATAGGCTCCCGAGTGGCGCACCGGTCTAAGGCACTGCATCTCAGTGCAAGAGGCGTCACTACAGTCCCTGGTTTGAATCCAGGCTGCATCACATCCGGCCGTGATTGGGAGTCCCATAGGGCGGCGCACAATTGGCCCAGCGTCGTCCGGGTTTGGCCGGGGGTAGGCCGTCATAGTAAACAAGAATTTGTTCTTAATTATCCGACTTGCCTACTTCAATAAAAAGGTTAAATAAAAAATAATCCTCCTCACCTCGTCCCCCAGCGGTCCCAGTCTGCTCCTGACGGGAACCTCCTCGTCCCCTAGCGGTCCCAGTCTGCTCCTGACGGGAACCTCCTCGTCCCCCAGCGGTCCCAGTCTGCTCCTGACGGGAACCACCTCCTCGTCCCCCAGCTCAGACCTCCTCATGATGTAGGAGCGGATGTCGAAGGGCTTCAGCCCGCTTCCCTCTGCCAGCTCCAGCGCTGGTGGGACGAAAGAGCGTTAGTCATGTTGTTCGTTGCAGTTAGCTGTGACACACGTTCAACCCGATATTAGAAGCTGTACTGTGTATTATAAAGGGCTCCCCTCAGTCGTGAAGGAGTTTGTCCTGAGTTAAGAGTTAAACAAAGCAGTCCCACTCCCCCGGTGTGTTAAGACAAAATAGTTCTGTCCTTGAGCTGTTCTTGTCTATTAAAATGTTCTGTATTATGTCAATGTTTCATGTTTTGTGTGGGACTCCAGGATGAGTAGCTGCTGCTTTTGCAACAGCTAATGGGGATCCATAATAAAACACCAAAATACCCAGTCAGTCGTGGGGCCGTGTTCACAGAGAGATCTGATGAGGGCTGGTGTAGGATCATGCTTCCCTTATAGTTCATAATGAATACAATTACACAGGCCTGGTCTTAGATCCGTCACACTCTTAATATGGGCCCTGATGTTTAAACTTGGGCATCCCGAGGCTACAATCCCAGGTAAGGTTAGGATTATTGTGGTTAGAACCAGAGGTTGAAACCGGTTCAGGGAACAGAACACCAGAAAAGAAACATTTTTTTCAAGGAACAGAACCCGAACCGAACACGAAAGTCATCTATACTGTTCTGGAACAGTATTTTAAAAGCATGGGAACCGGTTAATAACATTCCGGGCATTTTTTTCAATCCCACAAAAACACCTATGCAAAACCCTCACAGTCACTCAGAAATGTATTTCATTTCACCAGAGCTGTCTGCCTGCCAGCTGAAAATCTTTACCAGTGTGTGCATGTCTAGGTTACTGTAGCCTATCCCCCTCTGAAGCCTAGGCTACTGTAGCCCCTCCCCCTCACTGGAGCCTTGGTTACTGTAGCCCCTCCCCCCCTCACTGGAGCATTGGTTACTGTAGCATACTGACAACGTTACATGCGTAATTTAGAAATTAGAGCGATTTTTAACTGGATAATAATGGATTGACTTTTTCATGCTAGTTAAGTATAATCTAGTTATCACGTTTCACATTGGATTTATTAACTACAAAAAGGTAAGACGTGTTTTAATTCTGGTGCCGCTCTGAACACAGAAGCTTGTTTGCTAGCTAGCTAAAGTTTGCTCTGATCCAACGTTAAACCAACTCTGAAGTTTAAAGACATTCAAAGTTCCTCCATAGAAGCCGTTCCTCCGTAGGTATAATTCAGTCGGCCTAATTCAGATAACACATGTCATCACAAGATGCCCAGTGCTTCAAGGCAAGCATCCTTCACCCTCTCTCCATACCCGCAAAATTTCAGTCGCATCTCGCTCCGTACACTGGTCTTTCTGTTCACGCATGTAAACAACTCTCTGAGCTATATCTGACCTGTTCCACATTCAAGCTGCTATATCTGAGCTGTTCCACATTCAAGCTGCTATATCTGAGCTGTTCCACATTCAAGCAGCTATATCTGAGCTGTTCCACATTCAAGCTGCTATATCTGAGCTGTTCCACATTCAAGCTGCTATATCTGAGCTGTTCCACATTCAAGCTGCTATATCTGGAGCTGTTCCACATTCAAGCTGCTATATCTGAGCTGTTCCACATTCAAGCTGCTATATCTGAGCTGTTCCACATTCAAGCTGCTATATCTGAGCTGTTCCACATTCAAGCTGCTATATCTGAGCTGTTCCACATTCAAGCTGCTATATCTGAGCTGTTCCACATTCAAGCTGCTATATCTGACCTGCTCCACAGCAAGCTGCTACATCTGACCTGCTCCACAGCAAGCTGCTACATCTGACCTGCTCCACAGCAAGCTGCTACATCTGACCTGCTCCATATCAAGCCGCTACATCTGACCTGCTCCATTTGACCTGCTCCATATCAAGCCGCTACATCTGACCTGCTCCATTTGACCTGCTCCATATCAAGCCGCTACATCTGACCTGCTCCATCTGACCTGCTACATTTGACCTGCTCCATAGCAAGCAGCTACATCTGACCTGCTCCATAGCAAGCAGCTACATCTGACCTGCTCCATAGCAAGCAGCTACATCTGACCTGCTCCACAGCAAGCAGCTACATCTGACCTGCTCCATATCAAGCCGCTACATCTGACCTGCTCCATTTGACCTGCTCCATATCAAGCCGCTACATCTGACCTGCTCCATTTGACCTGCTCCATATCAAGCCGCTACATCTGACCTGCTCCATCTGACCTGCTACATCTGACCTGCTCCATAGCAAGCAGCTACATCTGACCTGCTCCATAGCAAGCAGCTACATCTGACCTGCTCCATAGCAAGCAGCTACATCTGACCTGCTCCATAGCAAGCAGCTACATCTGACCTGCTCCATAGCAAGCAGCTACATCTGACCTGCTCCATAGCAAGCAGCTACATCTGACCTGCTCCATATCAAGCAGCTACATCTGACCTGCTCCATATCAAGCAGCTACATCTGACCTGCTCCATATCAAGCAGCTACATCTGACCTGCTCCATATCAAGCAGCTACATCTGACCTGCTCCATATCAAGCCGCTACATCTGACCTGCTCCATATCAAGCCGCTACATCTGACCTGCTCCATAGCAAGCTGCTATATCTGACCTGATTGGTGAAGTAATTTAATGTCGAGTTAAAACGTAAAAAATAAAAAGTCAATTTCAGGAGGTTTAAAAAGGAACAATAGAATTTGTTTCTTTTCTGGGGTTCAAACCGGTTCAGAACTTTATTTTGCAGGTAGGAACGGAACGAAAATTATTATTTTGGGGTTAAAACAGGACATTCACCTAGATAGTCACTATGCTGTGCTCTCATGTCCTCTGGCACGTCTAACTGCAGCCGAGAGGCAAGGGACTGAACTAGAGGGAGAAACGAGACAGTACAGTTACTCAGGACAAACAACTGTAACGAGACCAGACAGTAGTTAGTCAGGACATACAACAATCATGCTCCTCTAATGAGATGGGAAGTCATGGGCCCAATCCCGATTCTACCCCTATGCTGCTAACAATAATAGCCCCAGCTAACCCTCTGGTAGGCTAGGTAGAGTTGTCCCCATATTGCCTAAACTAATCAAATCCTCCTAGAGCTCGACAAGTGCCTAGGGCGTAGGGCTTAGGGCGTAGGGCTTAGGGGTGGATTTGAGATTGGGCCTTGATGTCTGATATACAGTGCAATAGGAAAGTATTCAGACTCCTTCTCTTTTTCCACATTGTGTTACAATACGGATAGGGATGCACCGGATTTGAAATGTTTGGCCGATACCGATATTTTCCTTGCCAAAAAAAACAACAACAATACCGATATTTCATTTTAGCGCCTTTTAAGCATTCTAGTAGTTATAGTTGAAACACACACACCAAAAAGTTATTTTGTTGGCATTTACGTATGTCCCCATTACCAGTAAAACATCATCAAAACCTCGATTCTTTCACTTACTTGCTGTGCTGTTTTCATTGTTCAGTCGTTTCAGTCTCTACTAGGATTTCATCACACATGTCAAGCAGTAAAGTTTCAGCTCTGTCTGTCCGTGGCCTCTCTTCCTCGGTGCGCACTGTCACTGTGTCCGTTTCCATCTTGTCCGGCTGTGTCTGTTAACATTTCACGTAAATCCTGTTTCTTGTCTGCATCGAAGTAGCGGTCCTGGTACCTAGCATCGAGCATGGTGGAGACACAGTAAAGAGGCTCAGAGAGAATTCCCCCAAATCGCTTGTAATCACAGCCTCTTGTAGAGTACTTTTCCACGTTACCCTGTGTCAGCGGTTTTGTTGAGCAGGCGTTTCAATGCCATGACAGAGGCGATCACGTCTGCTGCAGACACCGTTGCTGCAGACACCGTCAGTTGTTAGAATGGAGCTAGCTAGTGTGTTCATGTTTCCAAGTTTCAAAACATGTTCTCAAATGCCATTGGAAATGGCAGCAGCAGCGGTATGAGAACCAGCACATTATTGTGCAAAAACGGCTTTCCTCAGTAGGAAATCCTCGTGGACCCACTGTGCTGTCAGACTCGGCATGCTCATTGGGGCTGACGTTCGCAGGTCAAAAATGTCAGTGGTGAAGCTAACAGCAGGGACGCCCCATAGCAAGTAGCTCATGGATGTGAGTTTCAACAATACCGTGCAACATCTGAAAAATAGCGTCTACTCGGTCGGCGAACGCCAACATCATCCACGACAGAGAACGGTTGATTGTCAAGGGCAATGAATTCCATTATCTCGGCATTATTTATATAATATATTTTTCTTGGTGCCATTACGTCATATAGGTGTGCACGTCCGCTTTGACACTGGTTTTCCACATCGGCGTTAAACTAGACATCGGGCCGATGCTGGCATTTTTTAGCTAATGTCGGCCGATTCCGATATGCTTACCGATATATCGTGCTTCCCCAATTACAGCCTTTTTCTAAAATGGATTAAATACACATTTATCTACACACAATAATCAATGCAAAAACAGTTTGACATTTTTGCAAATGATCATCCTTGAGATGTTTCTACAACTTGATTAGAGTCCACCGGTGGTAAATTAAATTGATTGGACATGATTTGGAAAAGCACACCCGTCTATACAAGGTCCCACAGTTGACAGTGCATGTCAGAGCAAAAACCAAACCATGAGGTTGAAGGAAAATTCCATAGAGCTCTGAGACTGTATTGTGTCGAGGCACAGATCTGGGGAAGGGTACCACAAAATTTCTGCAGCATTGAAGGTCCCCAAGAACACAGTGGACTCCATAACTCTTAAATGTAAGATGTTTGGAATCACCAAGACTCTTCCTAGAGGTGGCCGCCCGGCCAAACTGAGCAATCGGGGGAGAAGGGCCTTGGTCAGGGAGATGACCAAGAACCCGATGGTCACTCTGACAGAGCTCCTGAGTTCCTCTGTGGAGATGGAAGAACCTTCCAGAAAGACAACTATCTCTGCAGCACTCCACCAATCAGGCCTTTATGGTAGAGTAGCCAGACGGAAGCCACTCCTCAGTAAAAGGCACATGACAGCACGCTTATAGTTTGCCAAAAGGCACCTAAAGACTCAGACCATGAGAAACAAGATTCTCTGGTCTGATGAAACCAAGATGAAACTCTTTGGCCTGAATGCCAAGCGTCACATCTGGAGGAAACCTGGCACCATTCCTACGGTGAAGCACGGTGGTGGCCGCATCATGCTGTGGGGATGTTTTTCAGTGGCAGGGACTGAGAGACTAGTCAGGATTGAGGGAAAGAGGAACAGAGCAAAGTACAGAGAGATCCTTGATGAAAACCTGCTCCAGGGTGCTCAGGACCTCAGACTGGGGTGAAGGTTCACCTTCCAACAGGACAACGACCCTAAGCACACAGCCAAGACAATGCAGAAGTGGCTTTGGGACAAGTCTCTGAATGTCCTTGAGAGGCCTCATAGAGCCCGGACTTGAACCCGATCGAACATCTCTGGAGAGACCTGAAAACAGCTGTGCAGTGATGCTCTCCCATCCAACCTGACAGAGCTTGAGAGGATCTGCAGAGAAGAATGGGAGAAACTCCCCAAATACAGGTGTGTCAAGCTTGTAGCGTCAAACCCAAGAAGACAAGGCTGTAATCGCTGCCAAAGGCACTTCAACAAAGTACTGAGTAAAGGGTCTGATATATATTTTTTTTGCTTTGTCATTATGGGGTATTGTGTGTAGATAAAAAACTATTTAATCAATTTTAGAATAAAGCTGTATCGTAACAAAATGTAGAAAAAGTCAAGGGGTCTGAATACTTTCCGAATGCACTGTACCTAGCTGCCTGGGGGCTCTTACCTAACTGCCTGGGGGCTCTTACCTAGCTGCCTGGGGGCCTGAGACTCTGAGGGGGGGTAAGTCTGTCCCTTGGGGGCCAGGCCACGGAGGTGCTCCTGAACCAGCTGGATGGCTGCTTTCATCTCATCGCTGGCTGGACGGGTCCTGGGAGCCACGGGAACCGTCTGTCTCTGTGGTACTGGGGGAAGACATGAAGGCAACAGGGTCGTACTCATTAGTACACAACGTAGTAAAACATTTCGCAAAACAAAAAACAAGGGTTTCTTATTTAACACGTTCAGGTAGTTGTGGTCCCTCACCATTTCAGTCCGTTTTTATCCATTTGGTGCCTAATGAATACGACCCAGGTGTAATGATAAACACATCATGTCTAATAGTTAAGATTTTTTCTTCATTCAGGCAGATTGACAGAGTGAAACATACCAGCTGGGTAGGCTGTAGTCTTGTTGATGGAGACCTGGGCCTCAGAAATAGCCCTCATCAGCAGGTTCTTGTTGGCCTGTTTGGCTGGGGGCAAGGAGGGTCTAGAAACAGAGACATGGGTCAATACACACATAACACACTGGGGACACCAACAATGGGAGTGTACAATTTATGTGAAAGACAAAAGGATGTTCAAAACAGGATACAAGACAGTTTTTTTCTACTGTCCTAAGGTTTCCACTTTAACTAACTAGGACTAAGAGCTACTACTTAGCAAAACAGGAAGCAAAAGAAATACAGAGTAGATTAAACTTAGTGAAAAGGAGAGAGCATAAGAGAGACTGATGGTGTGTGCGTTCTCTTACTTGCGTTCTGGTTTAGAAGGCAGGGACACTCTGCTGGACATGCTCTTGACGCCGTATCCTTCATCCTCCTCCTCCTCCAGCTCGTCACTGTCTGGACCCTCGTCAGCCGCCTGGTTCACCCGCACCACGGAGCTCACCACTGGGGCCTTACGCTTCCTCGTTTCCCACTCCGGGTTCTGGAGACAACAGCACCAGACAAGACAGTTAGAAAAAGCAATACTGATGGGGAGTTGTAAGAGAATTTTTCTGTTGTAGTCTGGTTATTCAAACTAACTAACATGGACCACATACACACAGTTTGGTGAAGGTGATCTGTACCCTGCTGCTGCCGCCTCCGTCTCTGTATGCCCTGCAGCCTCTGCTGCTCCTACTGTCCAGGCGATAACTGCCGTGCTGCTGCCTGCTGCGATACCCCGAGGATCCCTCTGAGGACCTGTAGGCGTCTGCCGACCTGCCTGTCCCTGAGGAAGACCTGCCCTGGGGCGGCTGGTAGATCTGGGTCGCCGCCCGCCCTCCTCTGCCTCCAGAGTCAGATCCACGCAGGCGACTAGGCAGGACGCCCATGTCCACGGGGTCCTCGCCGATGAGCTCATCGTCCAGCTCGGGCTCGATGTCGACGACGGCCTCGGAGGAGTCCACCTGGGGCTTGACCGCGGAGGTACGGCTGGACGAGGAGGTCTTGTCTGAGGAGACCCTCCTAGACAGAATGGCAGTACAGTTAGTGTAAGTCAAAGCTGGGCTGTTTTCACACTATTTGCTTATGATAAAATGCTGAAGCTCTATATAGTTGAACAGCATGTAGGTCTTATGACTTAGTGTTAGGGCTCTTCCACATTATCAAAGCCAACTAGAACTGTGATATTTTCAACATTTAATCCGTGTCTCAGAAATCAATACAACATCAACGACTTACCTGTACTCATGGGCGGAGCTGGACACGCGGGCCTCCGTCCTATCAGAGAGCGAACTGGACACCACAAGCCCCTTTGACATTCCAACCTTCCTCTCACTCTTCACAGCTGAGACGCCAGTGTCAGAGTAGAGCCGCGGCATCAGGGACTCGGGTTCTAGATATACACAGAGAGAGAGATTGTCAATTTAGTTAGTTACACATGGACAGATAAACAAATGCTATATCTGTTGAAATGTGTTAAATATGCATTGTCTCTATTCAAGAACAGAAAAGAGTAGACACTCAACACACACAAGATTGCTTTGTATTACAGTATCGTAACAACCCTGGCCTTGGAAGTGTGTTACATAACCATCTCAGGTTCTTTTGATCTCTGAAAGGGTTACCTAATACCACACGCCTCCGTTTCATCCGGACTCCATGTAACTTGAATTGACTTACTGCCACAGACCTCAGTTTCTCCAGGACTCCGTGTAACCTGAACTTACCTACTGCCACAGACCTCAGTTTCTCCAGGACTCCGTGTAACCTGTTAATGACAACACACCAGGGTTAGGAGAAGCGTTTACACCCGTGGAAATCGATCATACAAAGTTACACCCCCCATCCTCTCAACTCAAGACGCCTAACTTGCTATAACCTGGTCCCAGATCTGTTAGTGCCGTCTTGCCAAACAGCGAGTCAATTACCTTAGAATTTGGCAAGATAGTACAAAACAGATCTGGGACCAGGCCTAGCTGGTTAGCTTACACACCAGACAGTAAACGTGATGGTATTGTTTCCCAGGAAGAGGGCCAGGTCGTCAGACATCTGCTGGGAAGTCTTCTTGTTGGCCACCATCACCATGATATAGTCTGGTAGCTCTTCATCTTGGGGGAAGACAGTTACAACAGTAACAAAAATCACATCTGAAGCAAAGCCATTCTACAACTCATTTTAGAAGGTAAACAACAGTGCAGATTGCAGCTGATGCACATGAGTTCAAAAGCAGATGACATTCACACTTACCAACATAGGCACCAAGATCTTGAAGTTTCCCCTTGATAGCAGCCTAAAAATATATATATATAAAAATACATTGTGAATTGCTAGCCTTGGTCAAAAAGACAAACCTAGCTACTGTTGACGTTACATGTACCAGTTTGCAATGACTCTCTCGCATTCCCTTGCCTGGCTAGCCAAAGTAGCTATATTTATCTGGATAACGTTCAGAGCAATTATTATCATGCCAAAATGCAAGCATAAAGTCATTGCATTTGTATTTTCGACACTTTTACACAAAATTGTCTCATTGGTTACCTAGCTAGAGTTACTCAGGGTGTATTCATTCCGCAGATTCTGTTGCAAAACGTTTCTTAAAACAGGGACGGACCAACCTGCATTTGTCCAATAGCAACTCTCTGTTTGGGACTAGTGATTAAACCCCATTACTCCAAACAGTTTGAAAACGTTGCGTTTTGCAACCAAAACTAGTGTTTTCTATTGGCCAGGTTCAGCAAACAGTGAAGGACCTACCTGAATCTATCTGTCAAATAGAAACGCTATCTTTCGTTGCAAAAGGGATGTGGGACACACTTTCCACGCCACTTCGATGGTCGGAGAGCATTTTCCCTTGACCCTTTCCTAACCC
This sequence comes from Brachymystax lenok tsinlingensis, assembly GCA_030435695.1. Lineage (NCBI taxonomy): Eukaryota > Metazoa > Chordata > Actinopteri > Salmoniformes > Salmonidae > Brachymystax > Brachymystax lenok. The sequence goes on from CM059796.1 coordinate 35,776,384, forward strand.
TTTACTAACCCTAACCCTTTCCTAACCCTTTACTAACCCTAACCCTTTCCTAACCCTAACCCTTTCCTAACCCTAACCCTTTCCTAACCCTAACCCTTTCCTAACCCTAACCCTTTCCTAACCCTTTACTAACCCTAACCCTTTCCTAACCCTAACCCTTTCCTAACCCTAACCCTTTACTAACCCTAACCCTTTCCTAACCCTAACCCTTTACTAACCCTAACCCTTTCCTAACCCTAACCCTTTCCTAACCCTAACCCTTTCCTAACCCTTTCCTAACCTTAACCTCAGTCTCCTAACCTGCCACGAAAAAGGCACTTCCGTATCGAAGTCGTGTGAAAATAGTTTTTAATCAGATGCTGGTACGGATACAGTAGCTCGCTACGTTTCCAAGACACATAGTAATACTACTATTATTATTATTATTATTATTATTGCTGTCGGTCCCACCATTTTTGCTATATGTAGTTATACTTTGACAATGTAGGTCATTTAACTTGACATGTCAATAAAGTCTATTGATTTGAATAGTATCGAAATGACCTCACCCGTATTTTCTTGCTTATTTCTGTGCCGATCTGCATGTTTACGTGTGATGTACTTAAAACTAAGATTCGTTATTAATAAAAAGCAGATAATTCCTACTAGAAAATGTCCTGCAAACAAAAACAACGCGCCGCTGAATGGAACATGTTCATGCTCGCAATGCAGTATGGGATACTGGAGGCTCGGACTAGATACATGCTGTCTGGGATCCTCTGTGGGATTTATGGCGGACTATTGCCGCAACCAACTGGCCGGTTTGAAACCAAAAAACGAAAATGAAAATAAATAAACCCATACGTAATAGTAAAACTTAATCCACCCTAATAAAAAAAGAGTACATTGCCAAAACAAACAAAACTCTCACTTCTTCCTTCTTTTAGTTCTCCATATCTCCCTTTTCAGGCTCTAGGATCTGAGAGGGTGATACGGCTCTAGGATCTGAGAGGGTGATACGGCTCTAGGACCTGAGAGGGTGGTACGGCTCTAGGACCTGAGAGGGTGGTCCGGCTCTAGGATCTGAGAGGGTGGTACGGCTCTAGGACCTGAGAGGGTAGTACGGCTCTAGGACCTGAGAGGGTAGTACGGCTCTAGGACCTGAGAGGGTGGTACGGCTCTAGGACCTGAGAGGGTGGTACGGCTCTAGGACCTGAGAAGGTGGTACGGCTCTAGGACCTGAGAGGGTGGTACGGCTCTAGGACCTGAGAAGGTGGTACGGCTCTAGGACCTGAGAGGGTGGTACGGCTCTAGGACCTGAGAGGGTGGTACGGCTCTAGGACCTGAGAGGGTGGTACGGCATCCTGCAGTGTAGGCCTAACCACTACTGTTGAGCTGAATCTCAGAAAGGAGTCTCAAAGAACTACACTTCCCAGAGTGCACCAGCAGCAGCAAACTGGCTGCTTGTCACCTGATCAGTCAGTTTCACTGATTTGGAGCACCTGTGAAAACCTGGAGGTCCTCAGTCATTTAGGGAAACAAACTTCAGAGAGAAGACGCTCCAAGTTCACACGTAGGTTCAGTCCAGAGACGCCAATGGTCAGTGAAATGTTTTATTTACTTTCATGGTGATTGAAATGCTGTTTAATATGTTTGAGCTATGTTTAACTGCTGTGTAGATTGGTTAAGGAACACATTGAAGCAATGTCTTCATTGATTGTGTGTTAAATGGGTTGGTTCTAGAATAATATTTCATTTTGAGTTGAAAAAATAAGATACAAAAGGATTGTACAAAGTTAAAAATGTAAAAGTTCTATTAAATGTTAACTTTACTAACAAAATTTGGAAAATTCATGAAATATATATTTTGCTTTATTGAATGTAAAAGGCTTAAGTGGTTAATTCATCAAAGAATTCATTAAGAATGTTTAATTAAAATGGTAACTTTTGTTCTCTGTCTTTTAAAGGTTTACAACCTAATTCACTGAACAGACCAATCAACTGACAAAGCCAAAATAAAAGCGATTGAGTTGGAAAATTGAGTTGTCCTTGCGTCCTTTGGAAGTTGAACAAGAGTAGGACTTGACAACTACCATGGACACTTCGGATGCACCATTCAACCCACGGCTGCTGCATATGAAATGCTCAGTACAACCCTGACTTTGGCCACCTCGTTTTCTTTCACCCTTGTGGGGCATTCGAAAGACGTGGCTTCATGGTTCCCACCACAATTGCAACATGTCACATATTCATCACTTTTATAACACATATGATCCTTTCCACAACGTCTCCCTTCTGCAAACACTTGCTACATGACCAAAAGCTTTACAGTGATCCCACTGCATTGGTCTTGGGATAAATGCTGTGACACTGTAGTTAATATACCCTAACTGCACTTGAGTAGGGAGAGACTCCATATCAAAAAATGAAAGAACAGATAGACTCTTCAGTTTTCACCGTTCAGCACACGATTCATCCGACGTGCTTCAATCACTCCAGGAATATTTTTAATCTCTTCAAAATCGACTTCCTACGAGACGCCAGATATAAACCCCTTGAGGGGTGCCCTGTTCCGAAGAGACACGCAAGACACTTCAAACTTATCAAATCTGTTAAGACACATGTTCCTTCTGATCCGCAGAAAAACACAAAAAAAACAGCCTTCACTTTAACCAGCACGCTCTCCACCCAGTTTGGATTACTCAAATGGTTTCTTACAGGTTGGTACTCTGCTCAGCTGCTCCTCTTTAAAAAGGGTCATTCTCATCACTGTACACCACTTTGCTCCGTTTTCCATTCTTTTGGAAAATACTCCAATTATCCTTGATTCTGCCGCCATTAGATTCAGAATTCGCTTCCGCCATCTTTCGTTCCTTCTCCCCCTATCCGGGACCTTGGGACGTCCCTACCGGAAGTAAGTGCTGTTGTTCATTAGTATACTCCAATTAGGGGAGGGGTGGTAGGGTTAGCGGAAAACAGGCCCCCATTAACATCGACGGGGCTGATGTGGAGCGGGTCGAGAGTTTCAAGTTCCTTGGCGTCCACATCACCAACAAACTATCTTGGTCCAAACGCACCAAGACAGTCGTGAAGAGGCCATGACAAAACCTTTTCCCCCCTCAGGAGACTGAAAAGATTTGGCATGGGTCCTCAGATCCTCAAAAAAGTTATACAGCTGCACCATTGAGAGCATCCTAACCGTTTGCATCACCGCCTGGTATGGCAACTGCTCAGCATCTGACGGTAAGGCACTACAGAGGGTAGTGCGTACGGCCTAGTACAGTGGGGCAAAAAAGTATTTAGTCAGCCACCAATTGTGCAAGTTCTCTCACTTAAAAAGATGAGAGGCCTGTAATTTTCATCATAGGTACACTTCAACTATGACAGACAAAATGAGGAAAAAAAATCCCAAAAATCACATTGTAGGATTTTTAATGAATTAATTTGCAAATTATGGTGGAAAATAAGTATTTGGTCACATACAAACAAGCAAGATTTCTGGCTCTCACAGACCTGTAACTTCTTCTTTAAGAGGCTCCTCTGTCCTCCACTCGTTACCTGTATTAATGGCACCTGTTTGAACTTGTTATCAGTATAAAAGACACCTGTCCACAACCTCAAACAGTCACACTCGAACTCCACTATGGCCAAGACCAAAGAGCTGTCAAAGGACACCAGAAACAAAATTGTAGACCTGCACCAGGTTGGGAAGACTGAATCTGCAATAGGTAAGCAGCTTGGTTTGAAGAAATCAACTGTGGGAGCAATTATTAGGAAATGGAAGACATACAAGACCACTGATAATCTTCCTTGATCTGGGGCTCCACGCAAGATCTCACCCCGTGGGGTCAAAATGATCACAAGAACGGTGAGCAAAAATCCCAGAACCACACGGGGGGACCTAGTGAATGACCTGCAGAGAGCTGGGACCAAAGTAACAAAGCCTACCATCAGTAACACACTACGCCGCCAGGGACTCAAATCCTGCAGTGCCAGATGTGTCCCTCTGCTTAAGCCAGTACATGTTCAGGCAAGTCTAAAGTTTGCTAGAGAGCATTTGGATGATCCAGATGTGGATTGGGAGAATGTCATATGGTCAGATGAAACCAAAATAGAACTTTTTGGTAAAAACTCAACTCGTCGTGTTTGGAGGACAAAGAATGCTGAGTTGCATCCAAAGAACACCATACCTACTGTGAAGCATGGGGGTGGAAACATCATGCTTTGGGGCTGTTTTTCTGCAAAGGGACCAGGACGACTGATCCGTGTAAAGGAAAGAATGAATGGGGCCATGTATTGTGAGATTTTGAGTGAAAACCTCCTTCCATCAGCAAGGGCATTGAAGATGAAACGTGGCTGGGTCTTTCAGCATGACAATGATCCCAAACACACCGCCCGGGCAACGAAGGAGTGGCTTCAGAAGAAGCATTTCAAGGTCCTGGAGTGGCCTAGCCAGTCTCCAGATCTCAACCCCATAGAAAATCTTGAAAGTCCGTGTTGCCCAGCGACAGCCCCAAAACATCACTGCTCTAGAGGAGATCTGCATGGAGGAATGGGCCAAAATACCAGCAACAGTGTGTGAAAACCTTGTGAAGACTTACAGAAAACGTTTGACCTCTGTCATTGCCAACAAAGGGTATATAACAAAGTATTGAGATCAACTTTTGTTATTGACCAAATACTTATTTTCCACCATCATTTGCAAATAAATAAATTAAAAATCCTACAATGTGATTTTCTGGATTTCTTTTTCTCATTTCGTCTGTCATAGTTGAAGTGTACCTATGATGAAAATTACAGGCCTCTCTCATCTTTTTAAGTTGGAGAACTTGCACAATTGGTGGCTGACTAAATACTTTTTTGCCCCACTGTACATCACTGGGGCCAAGCTTTCTGACATCCAGGACCTATATACTAGGCGGTGTCTAGAGGAAGGCCCAAAAAAATCACCCAAGTCATAGACTGTTCTCTCTGCTACTGCATGGCAAGCTGTACCGGGGCACCAAGTCTAGGACCAAAAGGCTCCTTAACAGCTTCTACCCCCAAGGCAGAAGACTCCTGAACATTTAATCAAATGGCCACCCAGACTATTTACATTTGTTTTTACACTGCTGTAACTCGCTGTTTATTATCTATGCATAGTCACTTTACAAATCTCGACTAACCTGTATCCCCGCTCATTGACTCGGTACTGGTACCCCCTGTATAGAGCCTCGTTATTGTTATGTAATTTTCTTGTGTTACTTTTTGATTTAATATTTTTTTTTTACTTTAGTTTATATAGTAAATATTTTCTTAACCAACAATGCAGGTTTAGAAATAGAGTTAAGGGCTTGTAAGTCAGCAGTGCACTGAAAGGTCTACACCTGTTATATTTGGCGCATGTGTGTGTTGGGTCATTGTCCTGTTAAAAAAACAAATGATAGTCCCACTAAGCACAAACCAGATGGGATGGCATATATCCCTGCAGAATTCTGTGGTAGCCATGCTGGTTAAGTGTACCTTGAATTCTAAATAAATAATTGACAATGTCACCAGCAAAGCACCACCACACCATCACACCTCCTCCTCCATGCTTCACGGTGGGAACCACACATGCAGAGATCTGTTCACCTACTCTGCGTCTCACAAAGACACGGCGGTTGGAACCAAAAATCTCAAATTTGGACTCATCAGACCAAAGGACAGATTTCCACCGGTCTAATGTCCATTGCTCATGTTTCTTGGCCCAAGCACGTCTCTTCTTCTTATTGATTAGAGGTTAGAGTTTTTTTTTGCAGCAATTCGACCATGAAGGCCTGATACACGCAGTCTCCTCTGAACAGTTGATGTTGAGATTTGTCTCTTTGTTGATCTCTGTGAAGCTATAGAGATATCTATTGCAACCCTCATCCTCCACATACAACACCTGTTCTGCCAGTCACATTCTGTTAAAGGTCCCCAAAGGACACACATCCTTGGGTCGCTCATCTTTTCAGTTTGCTGCAGCTAGTGACTCAAATGAGCTGCAACAAACACTCAAACTGGACAGTTTTATCTCAATCTCTTCATTCAAAGACTCAATCATGGACACTCTTACTGACAGTTGTGGCTGCATTGTGTGATGTATTGTTGTCTCTACCTTCTTGCCCTTTGTGCTGTTGTCTGTGCCCAGTAATGTTTGTACCATGTTTTGTGCTGCTACCATGTTGTGCTGCTGCCATGTTGTGTTGCTGCCATGTTTTCATGTTGTATTGCTGCCATGTTATGATGTCGTCTTAGGTCTCTCTTTATGTAGTGTTGTGTTGTCTCTGTTGTTATGATGTGTCTTTTGTCCAATATTTTAATTACATTTATTTTTATTTTTAATTCCAGCCCCCGTCCCCGCAGGAGGCCTTTTGCCTTTTGGTAGGCCGTCATTGTAAATAAGAATTTGTTCTTAACTGACTTGCCCAGTTAAATAAAGGTTACTACATGATTCCATATGTGTTATTTCATAGTTTGATGTATTCACTATTATTCTACAATGTATAGAAATAGTAAAAATAAAGAAATACCCTAGAATAAGTAGGTGTTCTAAAACTTTTGACTGGTACTGTATATTTACAAAAATATATGGGGGATTGGAAATGATGCAGACAATTACATTGATGGAAGGTACAATCTATCTGCAATATTAAAGCTGATCTACCCCCCAAAATGTGTCAAATAAAAAAAACTATAAATTAAGAAGGCACTCCTAATGTTTTGTCCAGTCAGTGTATACTCCTACATGTTGGTTAACCAATGAACACTAGGGGGCAGACTGCGACTGTTATGAACAACCGTGTTGAATTTGTATCAGTTTACACACAACTCACTTCAACAACTCAACAGAACACATCACAGTCAACTCACTTCAACAACTCAACAGAACACATCTCAGTCAACTCACTTCAACAACTCAACAGAACACATCTCAGTCAACTCATTTCAACAACTCAACAGAACACATCTCAGTCAACTCATTTCAACAACTCAACAGAACACATCACAGTCAACTCATTTCAACAACTCAACAGAACACATCTCAGTCAACTCATTTCAACAACTCAACAGAACACACCTCAGTCAGCTCACTTCAACAACTCAACAGAACACATCTCAGTCAACTCACTTCAACAACTCAACAGAACACATCTCAGTCAACTCACTTCAACAACTCAACAGAACACATCTCAGTCAACTCACTTCAACCGCTCAACAGAACACATCACAGTCAACTCACATCAACCGCTCAACAGAACACATCTCAGTCAACTCACTTCAACAACTCAACAGAACACATCTCAGTCAACTCACTTCAACCGCTCAACAGAACACATCACAGTCAACTCACTTCAACCGCTCAACAGAACACATCTCAGTCAACTCACTTCAACAACTCAACAGAACACATCACAGTCAACTCACTTCAACAACTCAACAGAACACATCACAGTCAACTCACTTCAACAACTCAACAGAACACATCTCAGTCAACTCACTTCAACAACTCAACAGAACACATCTCAGTCAACTCACTTCAACAACTCAACAGAACACATCTCAGTCAACTCACTTCAACAACTCAACAGAACACATCTCAGTCAACTCACTTCAACGGCTCAACAGAACACATCTCAGTCAACCACAGGTTGGTGGCACCTTAATTGGGGAGGACAGGCTCCTGGTAGTGGCTGGAGCTGTCCTCCTCTCAGCAGCCTCCACTGCATTCAACTCATGTGTTCACAGGAGGACAGAAAGGACACAAGATCAGTTGGATGACAAAGCAAGCACTCATCATATCGGAACTACGTTCCTTCATGTGCAATCAGTGAAAGCATTACCATGTTGATCTCTCAATACCACTAGGATGACGCAAGTGAAGTTTCGTCCTAGTGTTGTAGATTTGGACACAGCAGTTATTCAAGTCATTACTTAATCATTTGAGTTTATATACAAATTCTGGGGTCAATTTGAATAACGGCTAAAATTAAGATGTGTGAAATATTTTCAGCGTCAGTTTAGTGTTATATTCCGGTCATCTTTGAATTCTCTGTTCGTGTAAATTATTTGAATCTTAGTTGGTAAACTAGCATTCCAAAATACTTCAATAGACTCTCACAGCTGTAACACATTAACTGTGCAAGTGGCAGGACTTCCAGTTTATATACTGAACAAAAATATCAAATCAAATCAAATGTATTTATAAAGCCCTTCTTACATCAGCTGATGTCACAGGGTGCTGTACAGAAACCCAATCTAAAACCCCAAACAGCAAGCAATGCAGGTGTAAAAGCACGATGGCTAGGAAAAACTCCCTAGAAAGGCCAAAACCTAGGAAGAAACCTAGAGAGGAACCAGGCTGTGAGGGGTGGCCAGTCCTCTTCTGGCTGTGCCGGGTGGAGATTATAACAGAACATGGACAAGATGTTAAAATGTTCATAAAACAGGCAGAACAGTTGAAACTGGAGAAGCAGCACCTTGTACTATAAAAGGCCACTCTAAAATGTGCAGTTTTGTCCCCCAACACAATGCCACAGATATATTTTTGAGAGAGCGCGCAATTGGCATGCTGACTGCAGGAATGTCCACGAGATCTGTTGCCATTGAATTGAATGTTCATTTCTATACTATCATCTGAGACCAGCCACGCGGACAGCTGATGAAACTGAGGAGTATTTCTGTCTGTAAAAGTCCTTTTGTGGGGAAAAACTCATTCTGATTGGTTGGGCCTGGCTCCCTAGTGGGTAGGCTTATGCCTTCCCAGGTCCACCCATGGCTGCAAATGATTTTGAGGATTACCATTACACATGCAAAGATTGAGTTATTAATAGTCTCCTGGTTTTTTTAAATCTTAGGGACGTCCATGATAGCTATGACTCGTTTCAAGTTGATATGCCACTGTGGAGTGAATTTACAGGGGTTTAAATAGACACGCAAAATCCGATTTTTGATTTGTCAATAACTGAGCCATCTTTTGACAGACTAAGTTAAGGCGTACCATGCGGGCCTGCATCTCAAATTTGGTGTCACATGGTCCTATTGTTCATGAGAAGACTAAATATTTGTAGCATATTTGAGCATATTAGCATCTTAGCATATTAGCATCTTAGCATATTAGCGTATGTGCATTTCTACTGGTGCAGTGTGGGCATCTTTGAATGCATCAATGTTATGTTTTCAAACTCTTTAGGGACTATTGTGATGAATCCAAAGACCAACTTTGGAGTGAATCTGACTTTTAGTCCATGAGAAGAAGATTGTTTAGGATTATTTTAAGCATTAGCATCACATTAGCATCACTAAAGTGAATTGTTAATAGTTTTCTTTATTTTTTTTAAAAAGATATCAATGCCAAACTTAGCATGGTTCGTCAAACTAAGTTAAGAGATGTAACATGGGCCTACTTACCAGTGTTATTTTTGTCTTATTCTATCCAGACGGACCTTATTGGTCCTTGAGGCAGATTTGTTCAGCATGAGGAGAGACCCCTACATACAAAGGTTCAAGTCTCAAGGTCAAACGGTCAAGGTCAAACGGTCAAGGTCAAACGGGGCGACTGATATGAGGGTTTAAGTGAGGCTGCTAATTACAGTGCCTTCTATAGGTCAATCAGAGCCATTCTTTTTAGACTCAGTTACTCATGGCCTCTAGTTTCTGTGTGGCAAATTATAAAATAAGTCACCCATCTATGCATTAATTGTTTGACCTTACCAAGAAAATGTTATACAAATCTGACAATAACACAAAGTTTCTCAGCTCTTGCTGTGAACCCTTAATTAAACATACGACTAGGAAAAAAACACACTCGTAAACGAGAACCGTTTCATGGTTTTATCCACCGGGCCTACTGACGCAATGCCAAGTTAAGCAAAGTGCTTTTGTGAGCAATGATGACAACTGCTACAGATGTTACACAAAGCCCTGAGTACCGCTGCCTGGTAGGTCCAGAGTTAACGCTACGGTAACGTTACATCCTGGCTCTGTCTTTGGTGTCGCGTCCCTCAGGGCAGTGTTTCCCAAACTCTGTCCTGGGGAACCCCGAGAGGTTCACGTTTTGGCACCTTTTGGTTTTTGCCCCTAGCACTACACGGCTGATTCAAACAATCGAAGCTTGATGATGACGTGATTATTTAAATCAGCTGTGTAGTGTGGGGGAAAAACAACAACAACAACAACAATATGTGAGAACCAGCCCACGGCTTCTCTTCAGAGGTAACAGAGTCACATTGTAGCATTTACAGCCCACTGCTTCTCTTCAGAGGTAACAGAGTCACATTGTAGCATTTACAGCCCACTGCTTCTCTTCAGAGGTAACAGAGTCACATTGTAGCATTTACAGCCCACTGCTTCTCTTCAGAGGTAACAGAGTCACATTGTAGCATTTACAGCCCACTGCTTCTCTTCAGAGGTAACAGAGTCACATTGTAGCATTTACAGCCCACTGCTTCTCTTCAGAGGTAACAGAGTCACATTGTAGCATTTACAGCCCACTACTTCTCTTCAGAGGTAACAGAGCCACATTGTAGCATTTACAGCCCACTACTTCTCTTCAGAGGTAACAGAGCCACATTGTAGCATTTACAGCCCACTGCTTCTCTTCAGAGGTAACAGAGTCACATTGTAGCATTTACAGCCCACTGCTTCTCTTCAGAGGTAACAGAGTCACATTGTAGCATTACAGCCTACTGCTTCTCTTCAGAGGTAACAGAGTCACATTGTAGCATTACAGCCTACTGCTTCTCTTCAGAGGTAACAGAGTCACATTGTAGCATTTACAGCCTACTGCTTCTCTTCAGAGGTAACAGAGTCACATTGTAGCATTACAGCCTACTGCTTCTCTTCAGAGGTTAATTAGGCGGCTGTTTTCTGCTTCATCTCAGGGAAAGCTTCCTGTTTTGCAGCCGCTCAATGCCACCCAACAGTGACAGGAAGGATCTCACTCTCCTTCTAGACAAGATTGTCTATCTCTCTCAGGGCCCCCTGTCTGGTGAGTCCATTCACATGTCATTGTTGTTCACAGTGTCAAAGCCACAGCCTACGCACGCTTCTGCCTCTGTGACTGCCAGCCAGGGACAATTAAGCTGGTGTCACCTCAGATATTGTATGTCGTTTGTGTTTAGTTTAAAGGGTGGCAGGTAGCCTAGTGGTTAGAGCATTGGGCCAGTAACCGAAAGGTTTCTGGATTGAATCCCCGAGCTGACAAGGTAAAAAAACAAAATCTCAACAAGGCAATTGTTCCCCGGTAGGCTATCGTTGTTCCCCGGTAGGCTATCGTTTTTCCCCGGTAGGCTATCGTTGTAAATAAGAATTTGTTCTTAACTGACTTGCCTAGTTAAAAAAAAAGATTAGTCTTTTTTATACGTACCTGTAGAGGGAGCACTGAGACAATGCCAGATTCCATTCAGCCATTTACAGTACTTTATCTGAACCCATGGGTGATCGTTCAACAACTGTCAGTCAGTTTGGATCACAGACAGTCTGGTACAGTCACAAGTCGGCTCTATAAAACCCAGTGAACTTAAACAACCACACCTGGCTGGAGATTGTGCTTCTCTATAGCTTCTGGTGGTTAGATTAGGAACTCTATAGTCTGGTGTTGCCACACAGCACATGGGGGGGAGAGGGGAAGGAAAACAATGGATGAAGATAATCACTGCACCTCTTCGCTGTAGAGTACATGTGATCACACTAGAAGTTTCACTAGGTGTCGCTCTCCAAATTGCACTATGTTCCCTATGAATTGCACAATTTGGACCAGAGCACCTTGGTAGTGCATGATACAGATGCCATTTGGGCCAACCCCCTAACACGCCCCTAACACGCTCTTAACACACCCCTAACACGCCCCTAACACGCTCCTAACACGCCCCTAACACGCCCCTAACACGCCCCTAACACGCCCCTAACACGCTCCTAACACGCCCCTAACACGCCCCTAACACGCCCCTAACACGCTCCTAACACGCCCCTAACACGCCCCTAGGTATCTCTGTATGGAGTAGTAATCTAATCTGAATCTGATCTCTGATAATACCACATGCTGATATCCTACAGCTTCCCCCTGGTCAATGATTTGTTGTCTTGTGAGGTGTTGACGTATTTAAAGTCTCCTGAGCTTAACTCAAATGACTCAAATAATTTAGACAACTCTTATTTCAGCAGCGTGAGGAGACAATCTGGTTTGGACTGGTCCTCCACCTGCAAAAACTATAATGATATGTGTGAGTATGTGTGTGGGTACGTGAGTGAGTGAGTGTGTGTGTGTGAGTGAGTGAGTGAGTGTGTGTTACTGTGTGAGTGTGTTACTGTGTGAGTGTGTGTGTGGTACTGTGTGTGTGAGTGAGTGTGTGTGAGTGAGTGTGTGTTAATGTGTGTGTGTGAGTGAGTGAGTGTGTGTTACTGTAAGTGTGTGTGTTTATGTGTGTGTGTGTGTGTGAGTGTGTGAGTGTGTGTGTGTGTGAGTGTGAGTGAGGGTGTGTGAGTGTGTGTTACTGTGTGTGTGAGTGTGTGAGTGTGTGTGTGTGTGTGTGTGTGAGTGTGTGTGTGTGTGTGTGCGTGTGAGTGAGGGTGTGTGAGTGTGTGTTACCGTGTGTGTGTGTGTGTGTGTGTGTGTGAGTAAGAGTGTGTGTTACTGTGGTGTGTGTGTGTTACTGTGGTGTGTGTGTGTTACTGTGGTGTGTGTGTGAGTGTGTGTGTGTGTGTGCGTGTGAGTGAGGGTGTGTGAGTGTGTGTTACCGTGTGTGTGTGTGTGTGTGTGTGTGAGTAAGAGTGTGTGAGTGTGTGTGTGTGTGTGTGTGAGTGTGTGTGTGTGTGTTACTGTGGTGTGTGTGTGTTACTGTGGTGTGTGTGTGTTACTGTGGTGTGTGTGTGTTACTGTGTGTGCGTGTTTTTCAGGTTATCGGTCACTCTTTCAGATGATCGTCAGTGGAGCCAGGCCTGTGACTCGGGGTTTGTGTCTGTGTGTGTGTGTGCGTTTGTGTGTGTGTGTGTGTGTCTGTGTTCCTGTATGTGTGTGTGTGTGTGTGTGTGTGTGTGCGTTTGTGTGTGTGTGTCTGTGTTTTTCAGGTTTTCAGTCACTCTTCCAGATGATCGTCAGTGGAGCCAGGCCTGTGACTCGGGGTTTGTGTGTGTTTGTGTGTGTGTGTGCTGTGGTTAGGTGTCACAGGTTCTTCTTACAGTAAATCCACCACCGTCACCGTCACAGCGTCATCAACCTCAGGGCCTCATGAAGGTCTGCAGTCTTTTCTCTTTCATGTCCTGTGAAGCATGTCACACGCACACACACACACACACACACACACACACACACACACACACACACACACACACACACACACACACACACACACACACACACACACACACACACACACACACACACACACACACACACACACACACACACACACACACACACACACACAGACTAGCCTCTGTCAGCTGAGAAAGTTTATGACAATTCAATCATCCCACATGTAGACATCAGAATAGAATAGGTCTCCCTGATCATCACAATAGAATAGGTCTCCATGATCATCAGAATAGAATAGGTCTCCCTGATCATCACAATAGAATAGGTCTCCATGATCATCACACTAGAATAGGTCTCCCTGATCATCACAATTGAATAGGTCTCCCTGATCATCACAATAGAATAGGTCTCCCTGATCATCACAATAGAATAGGTCTCCCTGATCATCATGACAAAAGAATAGGTCTCCCTGATCATCACAATAGAATAGGTCTCCCTGATCATCACAATAGAATATGTCTCCCTGATCATCACAATTGAATAGGTCTCCCTGATCATCACAATAGAATAGGTCTCCCTGATCATCACAATAGAATAGGTCTCCCTGATCATCATGACAAAAGAATAGGTCTCCCTGATCATCACAATTGAATAGGTCTCCCTGATCATCACAATAGAATAGGTTACCCTGATCATCACAATAGAATAGGTCTCCCTGATCATCACAATAGAATAGGTCTCCCTGATCATCGTGGCAATAGAATAGGTCTCCCTAATAATCACAATAGAATAGGTCTCCCTGATCATCACAATATAATAGGTCTCCCTAATAATCACAATAGAATAGGTCTCCCTAATCATGACAATAGAATAAGTCTCCCTGATCATCAGAGTAGAATAGGTCTCCCTGATCATCAGAGTAGAATAGGTCTCCCTAATCATCACAATAGAATAGGTCTCCCTGATCATCACAATAGAATAGGTCTCCCTGATCATCACAATTGAATAGGTCTCCCTGATCATCACAATAGAATAGGTATCCCTGATCATCACAATAGAATAGTTCTCCCTGATCATTACAATAGAATAGGGTCTCCCTGATCATCACAATAGAATAGGTCTCCCTGATCATCACAATAGAATAGGTCTCCCTGATCATCACATTTGAATAGGTCTCCCTGATCATCACAGTAGAATAGGTCTCCCTGATCATCACAATAGAATAGGTCTCCCTGATCATCACAATAGAATAGGTCTCCCTAATCATCATGCCAATAGAATAGGTCTCCCTGATCATAACAATAGAAAAGGTCTCCCTGATCATCACAATAGAATAGGTCTCCCTGATCATCACAGTATCATGACAATAGAATAGGTTTCCCTGATCATCACAATAGAATAGGTCTCCCTGATCATCACAATAGAATAGGTCTCCCTGATCATCGTGGCAATAGAATAGGTCTCCCTGATCATCACAATAGAATAGGTCTCCCTGATCATCGTGGCAATAGAATAGGTCTCCCTGATCATCACAATATAATAGGTCTCCCTAATCATGACAATAGAATAAGTCTCCCTGATCATCAGAGTAGAATAGGTCTCCCTAATCATGACAATAGAATAGGTTTCCCTGATCATCACAATAGAATAGGTCTCCCTGATCATCACAATAGAATAGGTCTCCCTGATCATCGTGGCAATAGAATAGGTCTCCCTGATCATCACAATAGAATAGGTCTCCCTGATCATCGTGGCAATAGAATAGGTCTCCCTGATCATGACAATAGAATAGGTCTCACTGATCATGTCAATAGAATAGGTCTCCCTGATCATGTCAATAGAATAGGTCTCCCTGATCATCACAATAGAATAGGGTCTCCCTGACCATCATGACAATAGAATAGGTCTCCCTGATCACGACAATAGAATATGTCTCCCTGATCATCACAAGAGTATAGTTCTCCCTGTGCTGGACTCCCTTGTTGTGCTTTCCCCAAAGACACCCGGTCTTTTTTGGAACCTGTTCACTGTTTAGTGAAAGTGATACTCTGTGCGGTGTGTGCGTGTGCGTGTGTTTGTGCTCATGCGCCTGTGTGTGTCTGTGCGTCGGACGCAGCATGACAGGGGTCGTGTTTCACCATTTTGAAACTCCTTGATCCCGCCTGGAGGATGTAAAGAAAGGAAGGGAAAGAGAGAGCGTGGAACGAGAGAAGGTGGAAAGAGAGAGAGGACAAAGGGAACACACAAAGAAGTGTGTTGCGAGTTAATTCATTGCTCCTCTTCTGGTTGCGTCGGGTAACATGACCTGACGCAAGCTCTCTGAGCCGAGGAGACACCTGCACAGAAGAGGAAACCACAGCTACGTCTGGTCTACAGCTGCAGTCCAAACAATCAGTATTACCAGCACCTACACTACTTCTTTCCATTGCAGCTTGATTGGGAAGATCGTACATTACATAGGCTGAAATACCATTGGATGAACCCCCCGTGGACTTTCTTTTTGATGACTCTAGGTCTATGTAATGCTTTACATAGTAAATATTTTACTTCTCGTTTAGGCAAAGAACAGAAACACAGCCTTGTAAATTGAGTGAGGAGATGACAAGATATTTTACTTCTCGTTTAGACAAAGAACAGAAACACAGCCTTGTAAATTGAGTGAGGAGATGACAAGATATTTTACTTCTTGTTTAGACAAAGAACAGAAACACAGCCTTGTAAATTGAGTGAGGAGATGTCAGATTAAGATTTCTCTGCATCAAATTTGAAGGGTTAAACCAGCAGACTGTTAATTGGTTGTGAGATTCTGCTCATGTAGCCTGATTGCACCAAACTGAACTCTGCTCTTTAGGAGATACAGTGGTGAGTGCAGCATTCAGCCAGGTTTCACCAGGCTATCTTGTCATTCAACTGGCAGACCTGACCTTTTAGTTAGATGCCTTGTTCAGGGGCAGAACAGCTCGGGGATTCAATCCAGCAACCATTTGGTTACTGGCCCAACACTCTAACCACTAGGCTACCTGCTGCCCCTGATTTACAGCTGGTCCTCATGCAGCTGCCAAACCCTCGGGGAGAGTAGGTCACTGTGTGTGTAGGGCTCTGGTCTAAAGTGGTGCACTAGGTAGTGCACTAGGTAGGGAATAGGGTGGGTATGGGTCCTGGTCTAAAGTAGTGCAATAGGTAGGGAGTAGGGAATAGGGTTCCATTTGAGACACAGTCTTGAGTTATTATAAGATCTGCTGCAAGAAGAATGTACAGGAGCTTACAATTCCAATGGACAAGTGAGCTGATAGTGCTGTTGATGTAGGAAAGGTACTATGGTTTATAAAGAACAGCCTGGTCTCTCTGAAAGGTACTGTGGTATCTAGAGCATAGCCTGTCCTTTCTGACAGGTACAATGGTATATAGAGAACAGCTTGTCCTCTCTGAAAGGTACTATGGTATATAGAGAATAGCCTGCCCTTTCTGAAAGGTACTATGGTATATAGAGAACAGCCTGTCCTCTCTGAAAGGTACTATGGTATATAGAGAACAGCCTGTCCTCTCTGAAAGGTACTATGGTATATAGAGAATAGCCTGGCCTCTCTGAAAAGGTACTATGGTATATAGAGAACAGCCTGTCCTCTCTGAAAGGTACTATGGTATATAGAGAACAGCCTGTCCTCTCTGACAGGTACAATGGGATATAGACAACAGCCTGTCCTCTCTGAAATGTACTATGGTATATAGAGAATATCCTGTCCTCTCTGAAATGTACTATGGTATATAGAGAACAGCCTGTCCTCTCTGACAGGTACAATGGGATATAGACAACAGCCTGTCCTCTCTGAAAGGTACTATGGGATATAGAGAACAGCCTGTCCTCTCTGACAGGTACTATGGTATATAGAGAACAGCCTGTCCTCTCTGACAAGTACAATGGTATATCGAGAACAGCCTGTCCTCTCTGACAGGTACTATGGTATATAGAGAATAGCCTGTCCTCTCTGAAAGGTACAATGGTACAAGTGCTTTTCTTTTACCATCTAATGGACAACACAATCAGAGGCTTTTCAGTTTGCAAATAGATCCAGAACCTGACAGGGCCATTCTATTCCTCATATAACTAACTAGACCCTGACAGAATCCTCCTATTCCTCATATAACTAACTAGACGCTGACAGAGCCCTCCTATTCCTCATATAACTAACTAGACCCTGACAGAGCCATCCTATTCCTCATATAACTAACCAGACACTGACAGAGCCCTCCTATTCCTCATATATCTAACCAGACACTGACAGAGCCATCCTATTCCTCATATAACTAACTAGACCATGACAGAGCCCTCCTATTCCTCATATAACTAACTAGAACCTGACAGAGCCAACCTATTCCTCATATAACGAACTAGACCCAGACAGAGCCCTCCAATCTGACTAAACCCTGACAGAGCTCTCCTATTCCTCATATAACTAACCAGACACTGACAGAGCCCTCCTATTCCTCATATAACTAACTAGACGCTGACAGAGCCACCCTATTCCTCATGTAACTAACTAGACCCTGACAGAGCCCTCCTATTCCTCATATAACTAACTAGACGCTGGCAGAGCCATCCTATTCCTCATATAACTATCTAGACCCAGAGCCCTCCTATTCCTCATATAACTAACTTGACGCTGGCAGAGCCATCCTATTCCTCATATAACTATCTAGACCCAGAGCCCTCCTATTCCTCATATAACTTACTAGACCATGACAGAGCCCTCCTATTCCTCATATATCTAACTATACCCAGAGCCACCCTATTCCTCATATAACTAACTAGACCCTGACAGAGCCATCCTATTCCTCATATAACTAACTAGACCCAGAGCGACCCTATTCCTCATAAAACTAACTAGGTCCTGACAGAGCCATCCTATTCCTCATATAACTAACTAGGCCCTGACAGAGCCACCCTATTCCTCATATAACTAACTAGACTCTGACAGAGCCATCCTATTCCTCATATAACTAACTAGACTCTGACAGAGCCCTCCTAATCCTCATATAACTAACTACGCCCTGACAGAGCCACCCTATTCCTCATATAACTAACTAGACTCTGACAGAGCCATCCTATTCCTCATATAACTAACTAGACCCTGACAGAGCCATCCTATTCCTCATATAACTAACTAGACTCTGACAGAGCCACCCTATTCCTCATAAAACTAACTAGGTCCTGACAGAGCCATCCTATTCCTCATATAACTAACTAGGCCCTGACAGAGCCACCCTATTCCTCATATAACTAACTAGACTCTGACAGAGCCATCCTATTCCTCATATAACTAACTAGACTCTGACAGAGCCCTCCTAATCCTCATATAACTAACTAGGCCCTGACAGAGCCACCCTATTCCTCATATAACTAACTAGACTCTGACAGAGCCATCATATTCCTCATATAACTAACTAGACTCTGACAGAGCCATCCTATTCCTCATATAACTATCTAGACTCTGACAGAGCCCTCCTAATCCTCATATAACTAACTAGGCCCTGACAGAGCCACCCTATTCCTCATATAACTAACTAGACTCTGACAGAGCCATCATATTCCTCATATAACTAACTAGACTCTGACAGAGCCATCCTATTCCTCATATAACTATCTAGACTCTGACAGAGCCCTCCTAATCCTCATATAACTAACTAGGCCCTGACAGAGCCACCCTATTCCTCATATAACTAACTAGACTCTGACAGAGCCATCCTATTCCTCATATAACTAACTAGGCCCTGACAGAGCCACCCTATTCCTCATATAACTAACTAGACTCTGACAGAGCCATCCTATTCCTCATATAACTAACTAGACCCTGACAGAGCCATCCTATTCCTCATATAACTAACTAGACTCTGACAGAGCCATCCTATTCCTCATATAACTAACTAGACTCTGACAGAGCCATCCTATTCCTCATATAACTAACTAGGCCCTGACAGAGCCATCCTATTCCTCATATAACTAACTAGACTCTGACAGAGCCATCCTATTCCTCATATAACTAACTAGGCCCTGACAGAGCCATCCTATTCCTCATATAACTAACTAGACTCTGACAGAGCCATCCTATTCCTCATATAACTAACTAGACTCTGACAGAGCCATCTTATTCCTCATATAACTAACTAGGCCCTGACAGAGCCATCCTATTCCTCATATAACTAACTAGACTCTGACAGAGCCATTCTATTCCTCATATATCTAACTAGGCCCTGACAGAGCCATCCTATTCCTCATATAACTAACTAGACTCTGACAGAGCCATCCTATTCCTCATATAACTAACTAGACTCTGACAGAGCCATCCTATTCCTCATATAACTAACTATGCCCTGACAGAGCCATCCTATTCCTCATATAACTAACTAGGCCCTGACAGAGCCACCCTATTCCTCATATAACTAACTAGACTCTGACAGAGCCATCCTATTCCTCATATAACTAACTAGACTCTGACAGAGCCCTCCTAATCCTCATATAACTAACTACGCCCTGACAGAGCCACCCTATTCCTCATATAACTAACTAGACTCTGACAGAGCCATCCTATTCCTCATATAACTAACTAGACTCTGACAGAGCCATCTTATTCCTCATATAACTATCTAGACTCTGACAGAGCCCTCCTAATCCTCATATAACTAACTAGGCCCTGACAGAGCCACCCTATTCCTCATATAACTAACTAGACTCTGACAGAGCCATCCTATTCCTCATATAACTAACTAGACCCTGACAGAGCCATCCTATTCCTCATATAACTAACTAGACTCTGACAGAGCCACCCTATTCCTCATAAAACTAACTAGGTCCTGACAGAGCCATCCTATTCCTCATATAACTAACTAGGCCCTGACAGAGCCACCCTATTCCTCATATAACTAACTAGACTCTGACAGAGCCATCCTATTCCTCATATAACTAACTAGACTCTGACAGAGCCCTCCTAATCCTCATATAACTAACTAGGCCCTGACAGAGCCACCCTATTCCTCATATAACTAACTAGACTCTGACAGAGCCATCATATTCCTCATATAACTAACTAGACTCTGACAGAGCCATCCTATTCCTCATATAACTATCTAGACTCTGACAGAGCCCTCCTAATCCTCATATAACTAACTAGGCCCTGACAGAGCCACCCTATTCCTCATATAACTAACTAGACTCTGACAGAGCCATCCTATTCCTCATATAACTAACTAGGCCCTGACAGAGCCACCCTATTCCTCATATAACTAACTAGACTCTGACAGAGCCATCCTATTCCTCATATAACTAACTAGACCCTGACAGAGCCATCCTATTCCTCATATAACTAACTAGACTCTGACAGAGCCATCCTATTCCTCATATAACTAACTAGACTCTGACAGAGCCATCCTATTCCTCATATAACTAACTAGGCCCTGACAGAGCCATCCTATTCCTCATATAACTAACTAGACTCTGACAGAGCCATCCTATTCCTCATATAACTAACTAGGCCCTGACAGAGCCATCCTATTCCTCATATAACTAACTAGACTCTGACAGAGCCATCCTATTCCTCATATAACTAACTAGACTCTGACAGAGCCATCTTATTCCTCATATAACTAACTAGGCCCTGACAGAGCCATCCTATTCCTCATATAACTAACTAGACTCTGACAGAGCCATTCTATTCCTCATATATCTAACTAGGCCCTGACAGAGCCATCCTATTCCTCATATAACTAACTAGACTCTGACAGAGCCATCCTATTCCTCATATAACTAACTAGACTCTGACAGAGCCATCCTATTCCTCATATAACTAACTATGCCCTGACAGAGCCATCCTATTCTTCACATAACTAACTAGACTCTGACAGAGCCATCCTATTCCTCATATAACTAACTAGACTCTGACAGAGCCACCCTATTCCTCATATAACTAACTAGACTCTGACAGAGCCATCTTATTCCTCATATAACCAACACTTACATTTTAGTCGTTTACAGACACTACTATCCAGAGCGACTTTCAAGAGAAATTTGTGTTAAGTGCCTTGCTCAAGGGCACATCGGCAGTTTTTTCACCTCGTCGGCTCGGGGATTTTAACCAGTGACCTTTCAGCATGGCACAACACTCTTAATTGCTAACCTACCTGCCGCTAGGCTACCTGCCGCCAACCAGACCCCGACAGAGCCATCCTATTCCTTATTTAACCAATCAAAAGATGCTTCCCACGATAGTCCACTTAGCTGTTAGCTTGAGACTGTTTTTTGTCAGTGCAGATATCTTCATACTGATACGTATCTAATAAAACACTGGGAGGGTGATAAACGATTGGCTACTGCACCTCTTCCAATGGAAGCAGACATATCAAAACAACAATTGATGATGTTTTTCAACTTTAAAACCTGAATCTGAAACCTATAAGTTAGTGGTCTGGATCCATATACTTCTTCTAATTTTCTCTGTTTGAAACAGGCCGCACTTGTTCTCTCTGACTATATGGCCACTTGGAGAAAGTTCCTTTGTTATCGTCCCAAATGGCATCCTATTCCCTTAATAGTGCACTACATGACCAGGGCCCATAGGTCTATGTAGGGAATGGGGTACCAGTTGGGACGCAATCCTTGTCTTCCTGGTTAGTGAATCAAGTCACGTTTCGTCCATTTTGATTAATGGTGATCTCCTTATAATGGGAGAAGATTCTAGTCCATTCTTGTGTAGAAAAGCACTGTACAGTGAGGTGCTGATTATGAGGGAGCATGCTGTGGGGTTGTACGGCTGTAATTACTGTAGTAGCAGGAAGCCTGGAATTCACCATTCATCACAGGAGGGAGAAACACACACACACAATGAGAGATGCCCCACAGAGCTGGTTTATCGGTAATGTTGATAATACTAATCTCCTGAGCTTTGAGATATTAATTTCCTTTGTACATCGTATAATTAGTGGCATGCTGTGCTGGTGAATATATTAAAAAGTATGAATGAAAATCAATCAATATTCTGTTCTCTCTTTTTTCTTCATTTGTCTTCTGGTTGTGAAGGTAGAAAGCCTGGCTGTACTGATAACTCGACTAGTTGGTATTTATTGTGTGTGTGTGTGTGTGTGTGTGGGTGGGTGTTCATTGGCTGACAATGGAAGTTCATCCTGACCCTAACGTTGGTTACACATGTATGAGTGTATCTTAATTATTTATGATTCATCTTTTAGGAGTTGTATAATGACGGACAGATATTTAACCATCATGTTAAATGAATGGATAGTGAACAGAAGTGAATGCAGGGATGGTTGAGTCTGCAATCTCCAGCCCGAGCTGTGACCAGTAGCACAACATTCAATGCTACCAACACGCCATTAGACTTGTCCTGTAACTCTGACTCCTTAGTCCTCTAAATCCATCAGTCTTCCTTTTCAGATCCACTTCCTCCCCACCTATGTAGAGGCCAAACTCCCTCAAACTGTCATCACTAAGAGAGCTGAGTCTAGCTCAGAAGTCCCTCAAACTGTCATCACTAAGAGAGCTGAGTCTAGCACAGAAGTCCCTCAAACTGTCATCACTAAGAGAGCTGAGTCTAGCACAGAAGTCCCTCAAACTGTCATCACTAAGAGAGCTGAGTCTAGCTCAGAAGTCCCTCAAACTGTCATCACTAAGAGAGCTGAGTCTAGCACAGAAGTCCCTCAAACTGTCATCACTAAGAGAGCTGAGTCTAGCACAGAAGTCCCTCAAACTGTCATCACTAAGAGAGCTGAGTCTAGCACAGAAGTCCCTCAAACTGTCATCACTAAGAGAGCTGAGTCTAGCACAGAAGTCCCTCAAACTGTCATCACTAAGAGAGCTGAGTCTAGCACAGAAGTCCCTCAAACTGTCATCACTAAGAGAGCTGAGTCTAGCACAGAAGTCCCTCAAACTGTCATCACTAAGAGAGCTGAGTCTAGCACAGAAGCAAGGACAGGGACAAGGGGCCTAAAAAGGCTTGGGTTGCCATTAGACAAATACCAAAATATAATCAATCCTTTAGACCTGACCTGTAATACTGACTGCTGTTTGTAAATCTACCCGAGAGAGAGAGAGAGACGTCTTCAGGCGTCCTCAGAGTCCTCCTCAGATCCACTTCCTGTTAGAGGAGGGACTAAGCCAAACTCAACAGGAAGTATTCACTCAGGAACATGTCGTGAAGGCTTTGAGGTCCTTCAGACCTGACCTGTAACACTCCCTCTCCTTAGGTCTGTACATCTACCTGAAAGAAACATCTCCTAGCCAAGCCAGATGCACTTCTTCAGTGTGTGTAGAAAGCGGCCAACCCTCCCTCGAACTCCCATCGCTAAGAGACTGTTAGACAAATATTGAAATCACCCCTCACTCCATCTGACTTGACCCGTAACACTATGACCGTCTATACATTAACCAGAGACGTATCTCCTGGGCCAGTCATCCTCCACTTCCTCAATGTGTTCGGAGAAAGCGGCCAAACTTCCTCCGCAGCAAACATTGACTAGGGTCGCAGATAGTCATCAGCCTGTCAGTACCCAGGCCAGGCCAGGGGGGACTAGAAATGGTTGCATCATCAGACAAATACCAAAACCACTAATTAATTTAAGCACAAGTAAGCACAAGCACCAGTACTCTCTTGAT
This sequence comes from Brachymystax lenok tsinlingensis, assembly GCA_030435695.1. Lineage (NCBI taxonomy): Eukaryota > Metazoa > Chordata > Actinopteri > Salmoniformes > Salmonidae > Brachymystax > Brachymystax lenok. Next base: position 35,800,278 of record CM059796.1, read on the forward strand.
ATCAAGAATCTGACACAGCCAGGGGTTCAAACTGTAGAACCCAGTTCCTCCATTTGAATATAAAAATAGATTTTAATCAAACTAAACTATGCTACATTTGATCTCTGGGACCCTCAGGATGACAAATCAGAGCAAGATTACTGAATGTAAGTACATTATTTACCTTCAGAGGTGAATGTATCAAACCAGTTGCCGTGATACAAGTTTTTTGTTGTTGTGCACTATCCTCAAACAATAGCATGGTATTCTTTCACTGTAATAGCTACTGTAAATTGGACAGTGTAGTTAGATTAACCTGAATTTAAGCTTTCTGCCCATATCAGATATGTCTATGTCCTGGGAAATGTTGTTGTTACTTACAACGTCATGCTAATCACATTAGCGCACGTTAGCTCAACCGTCCCGTTTGGGGCACATCGATCCCGTAGAGGTTATCCTTTTAAGGATCCGCCCCTTTTTCGCCTAAAATGGCATACCCAGATCTGACTGCCTGTAGCTTAGGCCCTGAAGCAAGGATAGGCATATTCTTGGTACCATTTAGAACGAAACACTTTGAAGTTTGTGGAAATGTGAAAGGAATGTAGGAGAATATAACACATTAGATCTGGTAAAAGATAATACAAAGAAAAAACCAACTGGTTTTTAGTCGTCTTTTTTTACCATCATCTTTGAAATGCAAGAGAAAGGCCATAATCTATTATTCCAGCCCAGGTGTAATTTCGATTGTGGCCACTAGATGGCAGCAGTGTATATGCAAAGTTGTAGACTGATCCAAAGAACCATTGCATTTCTGTTCAAAATTTAGTATCAAGACTGCCCAAATGTGCCTAATTTGTTTATTAATAACTTTTCATGTTCAAAATTGTGCACTCTCCTCAAACAATAGCATGGTATTCTTTCACTGTAATAGCTACTGTAAATTGGACAGTGCAGTTAGATTAACAAGAATTTAAGCTTTCTGCTAATATCAGATATGTCTATGTCCTGGGAAATATTCTTGTTACTTACAACCTCATGCTAATCGCATTAGCCTACGTTAGCTCAACAGTCCTGCAGGGAACCCACCAATACTGATGAAGTGAATACTACAAGGTAAAGTGTGGACAAGTAGTATGCCGGTGTCAGAGCCTGATCTGGAAGCAGAGGTTAGAGGTCAGATAGAGGTCAGAGATCAGATAGAGGTCAGAGACAACAATGGACAGTTCACTAGGTAAAAGTGCAGATATATACATTTGGAAACCAAGTGTGAACATTAACCTTGACCCTGAATAAACCCTCAGCCCATCTGTCAGCATCGTCATTAACATCCCTTACCCACAATCTCTTTCCCACCCTCTGGCCTTCCACTTGGCCCCCACCTACCCCTGACCATCAAATCAAATCAAATCAAATGTTATTGGTCACATACACATGGTTAGCAGATGTTAATGCGAGTGTAGCGAAATGCTTGTGCTTCTAGTTCCGACAGTGCAGTAACATCTAACAAGTAATCTAACATATTCACAACGACCTTATACACACAAGTGTTAAGGAATGAATAAGAATATGTACATATAAATATATGGATGAGCGATGGCCGTGCGGCATAGGCAAGATGCAGTAGATGGTATGGAGTACAGTATATACATATGAGATGAGTAATGTAGGATATGTATACATTATTAAAGTGGCGTTATTTAAAGTGACTAATGATACCTTTATTAAATCCATTTATTAAATGTATTAAAGTGGCAAGAGATTTGGGTCAGTATGTTGGCAGCAGCCACTCTATGTTAATGATGGCTGTTTAACAGTCTGATGGCCTTGAGATAGAAGCTGTTTTTCAGTCTCTCGGTCCCGGCTTTGATGCACCTGTACTGACCTCGCCTTCTGGATGATAGCGGGGTGAACAGGCAGTGGCTCGGGTGGTTGTTGTCCTTGATGATCTTTTTGGCCTTCCTGTGACATTGGGTGCTGTAGGTGTCCTGGAAGGCAGGTAGTTTACCCCCGGTGATGCGTTGGGCAGACCGCACCACCCTCTGGAGAGCCCTGCGGTTGTGGGCGGTGCAGTTGCCGTACCAGGCGGTGATACAGCCCGACAGGATGCTCTCGATTGTGCATCTGTAAAAGTTTGAGAGGGTTTTAGGTGACAAGCCTCAGCCTCCTGAGGTTGAAGAGGCGCTGTTGCGTCTTCTTCACCAAGCTGTGGTGAGGTCCCTTAAAGCTGCCTGACTTGCCTGAGTCTCCACACGGGGGTCTGCCCTGCACTCTGACAGCCTCTGGCTACAATTCTCCCTGTAATTCAGTGTGAATAGTGAGCAGGGTTAAGTTTCCAGATTAATGACATGTGTAAGGGGATGAATGCACCGCTGATGATATCGCTATACTGCATGTCCCCTGGGGCTCACTTGATAGAGCAAGGCGCTTGCGATACCAAGGATGTAGGTTCAATTCCAACGGGGGGGACCAGTACGGAGGGGGAAAAAAAGTATGAAATGTATGCATTCACTACCGTAAGTTGCTCTGGATAAGTTGCTCTGGATAAGTTGCTCTAGATAAGGGTGGCTGCTATAATGTGTGTGAGGCATTATTGCAGGAATAAAGCTGTTGTGCACACCACACCTGATGGCTAGAGGACAGAGAGTTTAAGCTAGACCAGGCTGAAACCTCCATGTGGTAAAGGATGGAGAAAAGGGCTGTGGACATGTGCTACAGGGATACTCCAGTGTGCAGTATAGTTTACTGCAATGCCTAAATCAATCTATCCATGTGCTATGGTCCCAGGGGTATCCCCTTCTCCTCGATCCAGAGGGTGCCATGGTCCCAGGGGTATCCCCTTCTCCTTGATCCAGAGGGTCCCATTGTCCTAGAGGTATTCTTCCTGGGTATTATTTTTTAAAGAATCACGGGAATCATATTTTCCTCATTGATTATGTGGGATCTTATTGGAATTCCCCTAGCCTGGTTTAACCAGACTGATTAACCAGACTCCATGGTGAATGTTGTTTGCCGGGCTAGAATTTCTCCATTAGCCATCACATATGATTCTATTTGGGAATCATATTTCCGTCATTGATTATAGGCACAGCCATAATTAATCAATATATGATTGCCTATACATAGGAATATACAGTATATATTCCTAGCTGGGTTCTTGGGGAACTTCCTCCGTAACTTGTCACATATAATTATAATCACAAGCCCAGCATGCAAATGCCACTGAGCCAGAAATAGTTACTGCTCGACTAGTTGTATGTGTGGGGTACAGAGATGGGGTAGTCGTTCAAAATCCATGTTAAACACCATTATTGCAAACAGAATTAGTCCATGCAGCTTATTATCTGACTTGTTCAGTAGGTTATTTAGGCTTGCCAAAACAAACAGGTTTAATACTTATTGACTCGAAATTTCAGCTTTTTGTTTTTTATTCACTTGTAAAAATGTCTAAAAACAGAATTCCACTTTATGGGGTATTGCATGTAGATCAGAGACACAAAATATCTCTAGGTGTAGATATGTCAATAGGTGTAGAAATTTATATAGGTGGAGATATGTATATAGGTGGAGATATGTATATAGGTGTAGATATGTCTATAGGTGTAGATATGTGTATAGGTGTAGACATGTATATAGGTGTAGATATGTCTATAGGTGTAGATATGTATATAGGTGTAGATATGTCTATAGGTGTAGATATGTCTATAGGTGTAGATATGTATATAGGTGTAGGTATACCTATAGGTGTAGATATGTATATAGGTGTAGATATGTGTATAGGTGTAGATATGTATATAGGTGTAGATATGTGTATAGGTGTAGACATGTATATAGGTGTAGATATGTCTATAGGTGTAGATATGTATATAGGTGTAGATATTTATATAGGTGTAGATATGTATATAGGTGTAGATATGTCTATAGGTGTAGATATGTATATAGGTGTAGATATGTCTATAGGTGTAGATATGTCTATAGGTGTAGATATGTATATAGGTGTAGGTATACCTATAGGTGTAGATATGTATATAGGTGTAGATATGTGTATAGGTGTAGATATGTATATAGGTGTAGATATGTATATAGGTCTAGATATGTATATAGGTGTAGATATGTGTATAGGTGGAGATATGCATATAGGTGTAGATATGTATATAGGTGTAGATATGTCTATAGGTGTAGATATGTATATAGGTGTAGATATGTATATAGGTGTAGATATGTAAATAGGTGTAGATATGTATATAGGTGTAGATATGTCTATAGGTGTAGATATGTAAATAGGTGTAGATATGTATATAGGTGTAGATATGTCTATAGGTGTAGATATGTATATAGATGTAGATATGTCTATAGGTGTAGATATGTATATAGGTGTAGGTATACCTATAGGTGCAGATATGTATATAGGTGTAGATATGTGTATAGGTGTAGATATGTATATAGGTGTAGATATGTGTATAGGTGTAGATATGTATATAGGTGTAGATATGTATATAGATGTATATATGTATATCGGTGTAGATATGTCTATAGGTGTAGATATGTCTATAGGTGTAGATATGTATATAGGTGTAGATATGTGTATAGGTGTAGATATGTATATAGGTGTAGATATGTCCATAGGTGTAGATATGTATATAGATGTAGATATGTGTATAGGTGTAGATATGTATATAGGTGTAGATATGTGTATAGGTGTAGATATGGCTATAGGTGTAGATTTGTCTATAGGTGTAGATATGTGTATAGGTGGAGATATGTATATAGGTGTATATATGTCTATAGGTTTAGGTATACCTATAGGTGTAGATATGTATATAGGTGTAGATATGTGTATAGGTGTAGATATTTATTTAGGTGTAGATATGTATATAGGTGTAGATATGTATATAGGTGTAGATATGTGTATAGGTGTAGATATGTGTATAGGTCTAGATATGTATATAGATGTATATATGTATATCGTAGATATGTGTATAGTTGTAGATATGTATATAGGTCTAGATATGTATATGTATATATGTATATCGGTGTAGATATGTGTATAGGTGTAGATATGTATATAGGTGTATATATGTATATAGGTGTAGGTATACCTGTAGGTGTAGATATGCCTCTAGGTGTAGATATGCATATAGGTGTAGATATGTGTATAGGTGTAGATATGTATATAGGTCTAGATATGTATATAGATGAATATATGTATATCGGTGTAGATATGTCTATAGGTGTAGGTATACCTATAGGTGTAGATATGTATACAGGTGTAGATATGTCTATAGGTGTAGATATGTGTATAGGTGTAGTTATGTATATAGGTGTAGATGTGTATATAGGTGTAGATATGTCTATAGCTGGAGATATGTCTATAGGTGGAGATATGTGTATAGTTGTAGATATGTGTATAGGTGTAGATATGTATATAGGTGTAGATATGTCTATAGGTGTAGATATGTATATAGGTGTAGATATGTCTATAGGTGTAGATATGTATATAGATGTAGATATGTCTATAGGTATAGATATGTCTATAGGTGGAGATATGTCTATAGGTGTAGATATGTATATAGGTGTAGATTTGTCTATAGGTGTAGATATGCATATAGGTGTAGATATGTCTATAGGTGTAGATATGTCTATAGGTGTAGATATGTCTATAGGTGGAGATATGTCTATATGTGTAGATATGTGTATAGGTGGAGATATTTATATAGGTGTAGATATGTATATAGATGTAGACATGTATATAGGTGTAGATATGTATATAGGTGTAGATATGTATATAGGTGTAGGTATGTCTATAGGTGTAGATATGTATATAGGTGTAGATATGTGTATAGGTGGAGATATTTATATAGGTGTAGATATGTGTATAGGTGTAGATATGGCTATAGGTGGAGATATGTCTATATGTGTAGATATGTCTATAGGTGGAGATATGTCTATATGTGTAGATATGTGTATAGGTGTAGATATTTATATAGGTGTAGATATGTATATAGATATTTCTATAGGTGGAGATATGTATATAGGTGTAGATATGTCTTTAGATGTAGATATGTCTATAGGTGTAGATATGCCTTTAGGTGTAGATATGTATATAGGTGTAGATATGTATATAAGTGTAGATATGTATATAGATGTAGACATGTATATAGGTGTAGATATGTATATAGGTGTAGATATGTATATAGGTGTAGGTATGTCTATAGGTGTAGATATGTATACAGGTGTAGATATGTGTATAGGTGGAGATATTTATATAGGTGTAGATATGTATATACATATGTCAATAGGTGGAGATATGTATATAGGTGTAGATATGTCTATAGGTGTAGATATGTATATAGGTGTAGATATGTGTATAGGTGGAGATATTTATATAGGTGTAGATATGTATATACATATGTCTATAGGTGGAGATATGTATATAGGTGTAGATATGTCTATAGGTGTAGATATGCTTCTAGGTGTAGATATGTATATATAGGTGTAGATATGTATATAGATATGTCTATAGGTGGAGATATGTATATAGGTGTAGATATGTCTTTAGATGTAGATATGTCTATAGGTGTAGATATGCCTCTAGGTGTAGATATGTATATAGGTGTAGATATGTATATAGGTGTAGATATGTATATAGATGTAGACATGTATATAGGTGTAGATATGTATATAGGTGTAGATATGTATATAGGTGTAGGTATGTCTATAGGTGTAGATATGTATATACGTGTAGATATGTGTATAGGTGGAGATATTTATATAGGTGTAGATATGTATATAGGTGTAGATATGTCTATAGGTGTAGATATGTCTATAGGTGGAGATATGTATATAGGTGTAGATTTGTCTATAGGTGTAGATATGTGCATAGGTGTAGATATGTATATAGGTGTAGATATGTCTATAGGTGTAGATATGTATATAGGTGTAGATATGTCTACAGGTGTAGATGTGTATATAGGTGTAGATATGTCTATAGGTATAGATATGTCTATAGGTGGAGATATGTCGATAGGTGTAGATATGTATATAGGTGTAGATTTGTCTATAGGTGTAGATATGCATATAGGTGCAGATATGTCTATAGGTGGAGATATGTCTATATGTGAAGATATGTCTATAGGTGGAGATATGTCTATATGTGTAGATATGTGTATAGGTGTAGATATTTATATAGGTGTAGATATGTATATAGATATTTCTATAGGTGGAGATATGTATATAGGTGTAGATATGTCTTTAGATGTAGATATGTCTATAGGTGTAGATATGCCTCTAGGTGTAGATATGTATATAGATGTAGACATGTATATAGGTGTAGATATGTATATAGGTGTAGATATGTATATAGGTGTAGGTATGTCTATAGGTGTAGATAGGTATATAGGTGTAGATATGTGTATAGGTGGAGATATTTATATAGGTGTAGATATGTATATAGATATGTCTATAGGTGGAGATATGTATATTGGTGTAGATATGTCTATATATGTAGATATGTCTATTGGTGTAGATATGCTTCTAGGTGTAGATATGTATATAGGTGTAGATATGTAAATAGGTGTAGATATGTATATAGGTGTAGGCATGTATATAGGTGTAGATATGTATATAGGTGTAGATATGTATATAGGTGTAGATATGTATATAGGTGTAGGCATGTATATAGGTGTAGATATGTATATAGATGTAGATATGTCTATTATCCAGAGCGACTTAAAGGAGCAATTATGGTTAAGTGCCTTGCTCAAGGGCACATTGACAGATTTTTCACCTTGTTGGCTTTCGGTTACTGGCCCAACGCTGTTAACTGCTAGACTACCTGCCTACCCATAACAAGTATTCTATAGGAAACTGTAGTAAAAAAAGAGCAGGAAGAGTGACAGACAGGCAGGAGGCTGAGGGGGGAGAGAGAGAGAGATATAATGATGAAGGTAGTTGTGGTACAGATGTTAGTTATAGTTTAATTTTACATATTTAGATTTTTTTTCAATTTATTACATTTCTACTACTGACTGTTACCATTTTATTGTTATTTTTTTGTATTTAATTTTGTATTATTATTTACTACCATTTTATATTATTATTTGTTATTGTTTCTAATTTTATTACAATGTATATTGTATACATTGTTGCTTTGGCAATATTGACACAATGTTTTTCATGCCAATAAAGCAGCTTGAATTTGAATATAATGACTCCCTGTCAATCTAACGGCTGGTCTAGTGAATAATCTTCACCACTCCCTGTCAATCTAACGACTAGTCTAGTGAATAATCTTCACCACTCCCTGTCAATCTAACGGCTGGTCTAGTGAATAATCTTCACCACTCCCTGTCAATCTAACGACTAGTCTAGTGAATAATCTTCACCACTCCCTGTCAATCTAACGACTAGTCTAGTGAATAATCTTCACCACTCCCTGTCAATCTAACGACTAGTCTAGTGAATAATCTTCACCACTCCCTGTCAATCTAACGGCTAGTCTAGTGAATAATCTTCACGACTCCCTGTCAATCTAACGGCTAGTCTAGTGAATAATCTTCATGACTCCCTGTCAATCTAACGGCTAGTCTAGTGATTAATCTTCATGTTTTCTACGATTGTGTTTTGGATCTGTTTTTTAACAGTGTATTTTTTTTGTTGTATTTACAGGGCTCGTCTGTAAAAGAGACCTTGGTCTCAGCATGACTCCTTGTCAAAAAAAAAAGGTTAAATAAAATATGTAAAACCCTGTGGTCTCCTTTCCTGCTGCCTCTATAATGGAACTGACAGGACTGCTGAGTGGAGGGAGCTGAGCAGCGTCCGTCACGGCAACACAAGGTCACGGCAACACAACGCCACGGCAACACAACTCTCTCTCCGGCTGACAGACCTGCCTTCCTGCACATCCCACGGCAACAAAGCAACAACAGACCTCTCAGCCAATCAGAAGCTAAGATAGGTGACAGGCCCAGGCCAGGTCTTCCTCTTGCTCTCTGTCGCTATGGTTGCTGCTGTGGTTTTGTTTTCCTGTGAGGAGGAGCAAGAGAGAGGGACAAGGAGAGGAGAAGAGAGAGAGAGAGAGAGAGAGAGAGAGAGAGAGAGTGAGACAGAGAGAGACAGAGAGAGAGAGAGAGAGAGAGAGACTATAGCCAAACCGCCCTCAGGAAATTCAAAGTGTTTGTGTTTAATCGTGTCTGACACAACAGTTCATAACATTGACAGCGTTTCAAATTTACACAGTCAATATCTCGTGTGTCTTATAGCTATTCAATAATTGCGTATAGTCTTGATAGATTCAGTATTTTATTAGAATGTAATGGCTTTAGAGGACGTTAGCTAAATAGTATGAAGCTGTGAACGTGGGGAGCCTCTCTGTGGGAGAGCATTTGTACGTGTGATTGTGAGAGTGTATTCTGTGTGCGTGGGCTGTCCGTCTCTCCGTCCATCCATCTGGGAATGTAGAGAAAACTATCAATAAAGCAAGCTGTGTGCCTTTACATTGCGTTTCCTTAAAAGCTGGAGGCTGTTTTGTTTTAAGGGCCTGGTTTCAGACTCTTATTGTTTAGACAAGGTCTCTGAACAGAGCAATATCAGGAAAAAGAGACAGCCACTAATTCACAAGTTATTATGTGTGTATCCTGAGGTACCCCTGTTCCGTGTGTGTGTGTGTGTTATTGCTGGAGCTTGTTTGAGTCCATCTGGGGTCTTGGATTTGGTTGTTCTGCTCAGTGCCAAGAACAATACTCCTTCCTTTCTCTCTCTTTCACATCCTAGTTATTCTACTGGCACTGCCTCGCCACTACACACACACACACACACACACACACACACACACACACACACACACACACACACACACACACACACACACCTTGGCACTCTTTCGAGACAGTGTTGGAAAACATTTGAAGGAACTTTAGAGAAATAACCTTGGTGTCTCATATTGCGCCTGCTCAGAACTCTCTTCTAACGCGCGGCTCTCTTCTCTGGCAGGAGCGAGCCAATTAGAGGTACTTATGCTCAAGAGATATGATCTTTTAAATCCTCTGATCTCTGTGCCCAGAACAGGCTCTTAAACGAACACCTGTGGTGAAGAAGTGGTCAAGTTGTTTGCAAGCTCAGTTAAACTTGTTGAAAAATAAAATTTTAAAAAACCTTTCCGATGATAACAGACCAGAATCCATACTATGTGTTTTATCCATTTTCTACTGTAGCTGTTGGTTATTATGAGGGCTCGGGAAAAGGCTGAATCTTCCTTCATAGGATATTGTTTTAGGCCACAGGAGGTTGGTGGCACCTTTATTTGGGGAGGACGGGCTCGTTATAACGGCTGGAGTGGAATCAGTGGAATGGTATCCAACACGTGGTTCTCCCAGTGGTTTCCAGCTGTCGGATGTCATTCCATGCGCTCCGTTCCACGGCTATTACTACGAGCCCATCCTCCCCTCAGCAGCCTCCTGTGTTTTAGGCATGTATGTAACGTACGGTACACGCTGCACCAATGTTGCATTATCATTTGTATGACTGAGTCCCTCACACGACCGTGATACACTGAGTCTCTCACACGACCGTGATACACTGAGTCTCTCACACGACCATGATACACTGAGTCTCTCACACGACCATGATACACTGAGTCTCTCACACGACCATGATACACTGAGTCTCTCACACGACCATGATACACTGAGTCTCTCACACGACCATGATACACTGAGTCTCTCACACGACCATGATACACTGAGTCTCTCACACGACCATGATACACTGAGTCTCTCACACGACCATGATACACTGAATCAGCTCACACGACCATGATACACTGAGTCTCTCATACGACCATGATACACTGAATCAGCTCACACGACCATGATACACTGAGTCTCTCACACGACCATGATACACTGAGTCTCTCACACGACCATGATACACTGAGTCTCTCACACGACCATGATACACTGAGTCTCTCACACGACCATGATACACTGAATCAGCTCACACGACCATGATACACTGAGTCTCTCACACGACCATGATACACTGAGTCTCTCACGACCATGATACACTGAGTCTCTCACACGACCATGATACACTGAGTCTCTCACACGACCATGATACACTGAGTCTCTCACACGACCATGATACACTGAGTCTCTCACACGACCATGATAGACTGAGTCTCTCACAAAGCTGTTCTTTCATCTCAGTCCCATGACGTTGTTGATGATGTTGGCTAAAGACATCTATTTACCCCCCCCTTCCCTCTTTTGGAATTCCCCTTTAAGATCAAATTCATTTCATACACAACTCAACGTGATAGCTTGAACAGCAGGCTGATCGCACCCTCCTTGTGACTTCTAACCACACACCACTCATTCTCACGCTTTCTCTCCGCTACGATGAGGATCTCTGCACGATAGCTGCTTCCCTCCTACGTTAACACACATAGTTCTGCTTCACACCTTCACACCGTCGGCTGTCCAGACATGATGTACTGTGGGGAGTAGACATTGCTTGCTGTTTGGGGGTTTTAGGCTGGGTTTCTGTATAAGCACTTTGTGACATCTGGCTTTATAAATACATTTGATTGTGTTGATTGAATGCGTTGTGGGTAGACATGGTACAATGTGGCCCATCGTCGTCCGTCTAAATAAAGGTTAACTATTGTGGGTAGACATGGTACAGCGTGGCCCAGTGTCTGTCTGTGTTTAGTGTCTGTCTGTCTGTGTTCAGTGTCTGTCTGTCCGTTTGGTGTCTGTCTGTCTGTTCAGTGTCTGCCTGTCTGTTCAGTGTCTGTCTGTTTGTTCAGTGTCTGTCTGTCTGTCCAGTGTCTGTCTGTGTTCAGTATCTGTCTGTCTGTTCAGTGTCTGTCTGTCTGTTCAGTGTCTGTCTGTCTGTTCAGTGTCTGTATGTCTGTTCAGTGTCTGTCTGTTCAGTGTCTGTCTGTCCAGTGTCTGTCTGTTCAGTGTCTGTCTGTCTGTCTGTCCAGTGTCTGTCTGTCTGTTCAGTGTCTGTCTGTTCAGTGTCTGTCTGTCTGTCCAGTGTCTGTCTGTCTGTTCAGTGTCTATCTGTCTGTCCAATGTCTGTCTGTTCAGTGTCTGTCTGATCAGTGTCTGTCTGTCCAGTGTCTGTCTGTTCAGTGTCTGTCTGTCTGTTCAGTGTCTATCTATCTATCTATCTATCTATCTATCTATCTATCTATCTATCTATCTATCTATCTATCTATCTATCTATCTATCTATCTATCTATCTATCTATCTATCTATCTATCTATCTATCTATCTATCTGTCTGTCTGTCTGTCTGTCTGTATGTCTGTCTGTTCAGTGTCTGTCTGTCTGTTCAGTGTCTATCTGTCTGTCTGTTCAGTGTCTGTCTGTCTGTTCAGTGTCTATCTGTCTGTCTGTTCACTGTCTGTCTGTCTGTTCACTGTCTATCTGTCTGTTCAGTGTCTATCTGTCTGTCTGTCTGTCTGTCAGTCTGTCAGTCAGTCTAGACGCGGCGGATACTGAGGAAGATATGCATGCTTTGTATACATACTATTCCCAAGTGTTTGTGGTAGGTACAGTGCATTCGGAAAGTATTCAGACCCCTTGACTTTTTCCACATTTTGTTACGTTACAGCCTTATTCTAAAATGGATTAAATAGTTTTTCCCCCTCATCAATCTACACACAATAGCCCATAATGACATCACAGTAGCCCATAATGACATCACAATACCCCATAATGACATCACAATAGCCCATAATGACATCACAATACCCCATAATGACATCACAATACCCCATAATGACAAAGCAAAAACAGGTTTTTAGACATTTTTGCTGAGGAGTGACATCCGTCTGACGACGCTACCATAAAGGCCTGATTGGTTCTGCAGAGATGTCCTTCTGGAAGGTTCCCCAATCTCCCTGTCATACACATACCTCTCCACTGTTGACAGACTGTAAGAGTAGATACTATGTGTGTACTCCCTGTTATACACATACCTCTCCACTGTTGACAGACTGTAAGAGTAGATACTGTGTGTGTACTCCCTGTTATACACATACCTCTCCACTGTTGACAGACTGTAAGAGTAGATACTGTGTGTGTACTCCCTGTTATACACATACCTCTCCACTGTTGACAGACTGTAAGAGTAGATACTGTGTGTGTACTCCTTGTTATACACATACCTCTCCACTGTTGACAGACTGTAAGAGTAGATACTGTGTGTGTACTCCTTGTTATACACATACCTCTCCACTGTTGACAGACTGTAAGAGTAGATACTGTGTGTGTACTCCCTGTTATACACATACCTCTCCACTGTTGACAGACTGTAAGAGTAGATACTGTGTGTGTACTCCCTGTTATACACATACCTCTCCACTGTTGACAGACTGTAAGAGTAGATACTGTGTGTGTACTCCTGTTATACACATACCTCTACACTGTTGACAGACTGTAAGAGTAGATACTGTGTGTGTACTCCTGTTATACACATACCTCTCCACTGTTGACAGACTGTAAGAGTAGATACTGTGTGTGTACTCCTTGTTATACACATACCTCTCCACTGTTGACAGACTGTAAGAGTAGATACTGTGTGTGTACTCCTTGTTATACACATACCTCTCCACTGTTGACAGACTGTAAGAGTAGATACTGTGTGTGTACTCCCTGTTATACACATACCTCTCCACTGTTGACAGACTGTAAGAGTAGATACTGTGTGTGTACTCCCTGTTATACATATACCTCTCCACTGTTGACAGACTGTAAGAGTAGATACTGTGTGTGTACTCCCTGTTATACACATACCTCTACACTGTTGACAGACTGTAAGAGTAGATACTGTGTGTGTACTCCCTGTTATACACATACCTCTCCACTGTTGACAGACTGTAAGAGTAGATACTGTGTGTGTACTCCTTGTTATACACATACCTCTCCACTGTTGACAGACTGTAAGAGTAGATACTGTGTGTGTACTCCCTGTTATACACATACCTCTCCACTGTTGATAGACTGTAAGAGTAGATACTGTGTGTGTACTTCCTGTTATACACATACCTCTCCACTGTTGACAGACTGTAAGAGTAGATACTGTGTGTGTACTCCCTGTTATACACATACCTCTCCACTGTTGACAGACTGTAAGAGTAGATACTGTGTGTGTACTCCCTGTTATACACATACCTCTCCACTGTTGACAGACTGTAAGAGTAGATACTGTGTGTGTACTCCCTGTTATACACATACCTCTCCACTGTTGATAGACTGTAAGAGTAGATACTGTGTGTGTACTCCCTGTTATACACATACCTCTCCACTGTTGATAGACTGTAAGAGTAGATACTGTGTGTGTACTCCCTGTTATACACATACCTCTCCACTGTTGATAGACTGTAAGATTGGTCCTGCCCACTGCACTGAGGCTAGGAAATACTGTCACCACCGATAAATCTATGATAATTGAGAATTTCAATTAGCATTTTTCTACAGCTGGCCATGCTTTCCACCTGGCTACCCCTACCCCGGTCAACAGCCCTGCACCCCCCACAGCAACTTGCCCAAGCCTCCCCCATTTCTCCTTCACCCAAATCCAGATAGCTGATGTTCTGAAAGAGTTGCAAAATCTGGACCCCTACAAATCTGCTGGGCTAGACAATCTGGACCCTCGCTTTCTGAAATGATCCGCCGCAATTGTTGCAACCCCTATTACTAGCCTGTTCAACCTCTCTTTCGTATCGTCTGAGATCCCCAAAGATTGGAAAGCTGCCGCGGTCATCCCCCTCTTCAAAGGGGAGACACTCTAGACACAAACTGTTACAGACCTATATCTATCCTACCCTGCCTTTCTAAGGTCTTCGAAAGCCAAGTTAACAAACAGATCACCGACCATTTCGAATCCCAAAGTACCTTCTCCACTATGCAATCTGGTTTCCGAGCTGGTCATGGGTGCACCTCAGCCACGCTCAAGGTCCTAAACGATATCATAACCGCCATCGATAAAAGACAATACTGTGCAGCCGTCTTCATCGACCTGGCCAAGGCTTTCGACTCCGTCAATAAGCACATTCTTATCGGCAGACTCAACAACCTTGGTTCTCAAACGACTGCCTCGCCTGGTTCATCAACTACTTCTCAGACAGAGTTCAGTGTGTCAAAAACGGAGGGCCTGTTGTCCGGACCTCTGGCAGTCTCTATGGGGGTGCCACAGGGTTCAATTCCGTGGCCTCCAACTGCTCTTAAATGCAAGTAAAACTAAATGCATGCTCTTCAACCGATCGCTGCCTGCACCTGCTTCCTATTTCGCAAAAACGCATCCTTCACTCATGCTGCCAAACATACCCTCGTAAAACTGACTATCCTACCGATCCTTGACTTCGGCGATGTCATTTACAAAATAGCCTCCAACACTCTACTCAGCAAATTGGATGCAGTCTATCACAGTGCCATCCGTGACCTGTATGCTCTCGTTGGCTGGCCCTCGCTTCATATTCGTCGCCAAACCCACTGGCTCCAGGTTACCTATAAGTCTTTTCTAGGTAAAGCCCGGCCTTATCTCAGCTCACTGGTCACCATAGCAGCACCCACACGTAGCACGCGCTCCAGCAGGTATATCTCACTGGTCACCCCCAAAGCCAATTCCTCCTTTGGCCACCTTTCCTTCCAGAACGAATTGCAAAAATCACTGAAGCTGGAGACTTATATCCCCCTCACTAGCTTTAAGCACCAGCTGTCAGAGCAGCTCACAGATCACTGCACCTGTACATAGCCCATCTGTAAATATCCCAACCAACTACCTCATCCCCATATTGTTAGTTATTTTGTTGCTCATTTGCACCCCAGTATCTCTACTTGCACATTCATCTTCTGCACATCAATCACTCCAGTGTTTAATTGCTAAATTGTAATTACTTCGCCACTACGACCTATTTATTGCCTTACCTCCCTAATCTTACCTCATTTGCACACACTGTATATAGAGTTTTTCTATTGTGTTATTGACTGTACATTTGTTTATTCCATGTGTAACTCTGTGTTGTTGTTTGTGTTGCACGAGAACTTGTTCTCAACTGGCCTACCTGGTTAAGTAAAGGTGAAATAAACACACACACACACACACACACACACACACACACACACACACACACACACACACACACACACACACACACACACACACACACACACACACACACACACACACACACACACACACACACACACACACACACACACACACACACACACACACACACACACACCACAGTAGAGGTGCCACTGTCTGAGAGGAAACCAGAGGAACACAACAGTAAGGGAAAGTTTCCTTGCTGCCCTACAGTCAGTCAGTACATTATGCTGTGGGTAACGTTAACAACATGCCTCTATGCTATTCTCGGAGGACCGTGGCCTGGAAAAACAGGATGTCCCACTCCTTTGGCGTTGCTGCTGGTATGTGACGAGATGGTTTCAGAGGCAGTCATGCAATTCAACATGCAACATTTTGACACAATATTAATTAGGGCAATTTATTTCTTGAGAGGAATTCTCTCCTGCAGTGAGATTTGGAGTGAGGAACTATTTTCCCCCAAGGGGGCCTCTGTCTCTCTGTGCCTCACGGTTCACCTAAAGGGAGGTCAAAAGGTCGTTGGGGTCAAGCTGGAGGTCGTTGCTGGTGCAATTGATAGCTCCAGTATCCTAGCATCAATTGATCAATCGATCAATCAATCACATGTATTTATAAAGCCCTTTTTACATCAGCAGATGTCACAAGGCCCTTATGCAGAAACCCAATCTAAAACCCCAAACAGTTTACGTGCCCCCTAGCCTTTACGGTGTCTCCCCCCTGCAGTATGACTGAAGGTCCTGAGTGGCGCAGTGGTCTAAGACACTGCATCTCAGTGGCAAGAGGTGTCACTGCTGTACCTGGCTTGAGTCCGGGCTGCATCACATCTGGCTGTGATTGGGAGTCCCATAGGGTGGTACACAGTTGACCCAGTGTTGCAAGGTTAACACCCCTTCCCCCTTTTCTTTTCACATCCTCTCTCCACAAATCTCTCCTTTTCTAAGTCCCTCTTTTTAACCTTTCTCTATTTCTTTCAATTCAAAGGGCTTGATTGGCATTGGGTAACATATGTTTACATTGCCAAAACAAGTGAAATAAACAACATTGCACTCACAATTACAAGTAAACATTTCAAATGTTTTTATTATCAGCCACGTACAGTGTTTTTAACAATGTGCAATGTGCAAATAGTTGTAGTATGAATAGTAGGTGAAGACAAGTAAACAGATACATATTGGTTGTATTTACAATGTTGTTTGTGCTTCACTGGTTGCCCTGTTTTAATGGTAACGGGTCACAAATCTTGCTGCTGTGATTGCAGATTGCAGTATTTCGCCTAATAGATATGGGAGTTAATCAATATTTGATTTGTTTTCAACATTTTCGTGGTTCTGAGGGAAATATGTGTCTCTATGGTCATACATTTGGGAGGAGGTTAGGAAGTGCAGCTCGGCTTCCACCTAATTTTGTGGATCATTGTTACTCTAACTTCTGCAACGCATACAAAGCTCGCCCCCGCCCTCCTTTTGGCAAATCTGACCACGACTCCATTTTGTTGCTCCCAGCCTGTAGACAGAAACTATAACAGGAAACGCCCGTGCTCAGGTCTGTTCAACGCTGGTCTGACCAATCTGATTCCACGCTGCAAGATTGCTTCGATCACGTGGACTGGGATGTGTTCCGCATAGCGTCGGACAACAACATTGATGTATACGCTGATTCGGTGAGTGAGTTTATTAGCAAGTGCATCGGTGATGTTGTACCCACGGTGACTGTTAAAACCTATCCCAACCAGAAACCGTGGATTGATGGCAGCATTCGCGCAAAACTAAAAGCGCGAACCACTGCTTTTAATCAGGGTAAGGCGACCGGAAACATGACCGAATACAAACAATGTAGCTATTCCCTCCGCAAGGCAATCAAACAAGCTAAGCGTCAGTATAGAGACAAAGTAGAGTCACAATTCAACAGCACAGACACGAGACGTATGTGGCAGGGTCTACAGTCAATCACGGATTACAAAAAGAAAACCAGCCCCGTCGCGGACACCGATGTTTTGCTAAACAACTTCTTTGCTCGCTTTGAGGATAATACAGTGCCACTGACACGGCCTGCTACCATAACCTGCGGGCTCTCCTTCACCGCGGCCAACGTGAGTAATATATTTAAACGTGTTAACCCTCGCAAGGCTGCCGGCCCAGATGGAGCCGTGTCCTCAGAGCATGAGCAGACCAGATGGCTGGTGTGTTTACGGACATATTCAATAAATCCCTATCCCAGTCTGCTGTTCCCACATGCTTCAAGAGGGCCACCATTGTTCCTGTTCCGTCATCATGAAGTGCTTTGAGAGACTAGTCAAGGATCACATCACCTCCACCCTACCTGACACCCTAGACTCACTCCAATTTGCTTACCACCCCAATAGGTCCACAGACGACGCAATCGCAATCACGCTGCACACTGCCCTAACCCATCTGGACAAGAGGAATACTTATGTAAGAATGCTGTTCATCGACTACAGCACAGCATTTAACACCATAGTACCTTTCAAACTCGCCATTAAGCTTGAGACCTGGGTCTCAACCCCGCCCTGTGCAACTGGGTCCTGGATTTCCTGACGGGCTGCCCCCAGGTGGTGAGGGTAGGAAACAACATCTCCACCCCGCTGATCCTCAACACTGGGGCCCCACAAGGGTGCGTTCTCAGCCCTCTCCTGTACTCCCTGTTCACCCATGACTACATGGCCATGCACGCCCCCAACTCAATCATCAAGTTTGCAGACGACACTACAGTGGTAGGCTTGATTACCAACAATGACGAGACGGCCTACAGGGAGGAGGTCTCAACTCCATCCCTACCCCCCTCCTCAATCCTTCCTCGGTCATGTCTCGTGTTACCCGGGCTGCGAGTTACACTGTCAGCTCTGTGTATGAACCAGGATTCCCCACAGAGACCCAGCTGGTGCCTCCGGGCCCTAGGAGTGTGTGAGTGTACTGTGTGTGTCTTGTGTTTGTGTGTGTGTATTGTGTGTGCGTGTACTAAATGTGTGTTTACGTGCCCCCTAGCCTTTACGGTGTCTCCCCCCTGCATACCTAACTCCCTTCTCACAGCTGACACTGGAAAGACCTATAAATCTGAGACAACTGAAAGTCAAACTAGAACAATAACCTCCAGTATGACAACCATAGTATCACTGTAACCTACAGTATAACAACCAAAGTATCACTGTAACCTACAGTATAACAACCATAGTATCACTGTAACCTACAGTATGACAACCATAGTATCACTGTAACCTACAGTATGACAACCATAGTATCACTGTAACCTACAGTATAACAACCATAGTATCACTGTAACCTACAGTATGACAACCATAGTATCACTGTAACCTACAGTATAACAACCATAGTATCACTGTAACCTACAGTATGACAACCATAGTATCACTGTAACCTACAGTATAATAACCATAGTATCACTGTAACCTACAGTATGACAACCATAGTATCACTGTAACCTACAGTATAACAACCATAGTATCACTGTAACCTACAGTATGACAACCATAGTATCACTGTAACCTACAGTATAACAACCATAGTATCACTGTAACCTACAGTATGACAACCATAGTATCACTGTAACCTACAGTATGACAACCATAGTATCACTGTAACCTACAAGTATAACAACCATAGTATCACTGTAACCTACAGTATGACAACCATAGTATCACTGTAACCTACAGTATGACAACCATAGTATCACTGTAACCTACAGTATGACAACCATAGTATCACTGTAACCTACAGTATAACAACCATAGTATCACTGTAACCTACAGTATGACAACCATAGTATCACTGTAACCTACAGTATAACAACCAAAGTATCACTGTAACCTACAGTATGACAACCATAGTATCACTGTAA
This sequence comes from Brachymystax lenok tsinlingensis, assembly GCA_030435695.1. Classification (NCBI taxonomy): domain Eukaryota; kingdom Metazoa; phylum Chordata; class Actinopteri; order Salmoniformes; family Salmonidae; genus Brachymystax; species Brachymystax lenok. Next base: position 35,820,248 of record CM059796.1, read on the forward strand.
CCTACAGTATAACAACCATAGTATCACTGTAACCTACAGTATAACAACCATAGTATCACTGTAACCTACAGTATGACAACCATAGTATCACTGTAACCTACAGTATGACAACCATAGTATCACTGTAACCTACAGTATAACAATCATAGTATCACTGTAACATACAGTATAACAACCATTAACACTGGTCTGGGCCTGTAACACTGTATTAATACTGGACTGGGCCTGTAACACTGTATTAATACTGGACTGGGCCTGTAACACTGTATTAATGCTGGACTGGGCCTGTAACACTGTATTAATGCTGGACTGGGCCTGTAACACTGTATTAATACTGGACTGGGCCTGTAACACTGTATTAATGCTGGACTGGGCCTGTAACTCTGTATTAATACTGGACTGGGCCTGCAACACCTTGTTAATGCTGGACTGGGCCTGTACCACTGTATTAATACTGGACTGGGCCTGTAACACTGTATTAATGCTGGACTGGGCCTGTAACACTGTATTAATACTGGACTGGGCCTGTAACACTGTATTAACGCTGGACTGGGCCTGTACCACTGTATTAATGCTGGACTGGGCCTGTAACACTGTATTAACACTGGACTGGGCCTGTACCACTGTATTAATGCTGGACTGGGCCTGTAACACTGTATTAATAATGGACTGGCCCTGTAACACTGTATTAATGCTGGACTGGGCCTGTAACACTGTATTAATACTGGACTGGGCCTGTAACACTGTATTAATGCTGGACTGGGCCTGTAACACTGTATTAATACTGGACTGGGCCTGCAAAACTGTATTAACGCTGGACTGGGCCTGTACCACTGTATTAGTACTGGACTGGGCCTGTACAACTGTATTAATGCTGGACTGGGCCTGTAACACTGTATTAATACTGGACTGGGCCTGTAACACTGTATTAATGCTGGACTGGGCCTGTAACACTGTATTAATACTGGACTGGGCCTGTAACACTGTATTAATACTGTACTGGGCCTGTAACACTGTATTAATGCTGGACTGGGCCAGTAACACTGTATTAATACTGGACTGGGCCTGTAACACTGTATTAATACTGGACTGGGCCTGTAACACTGTATTAACACTGGACTGGGCCTGTAACACTGTATTAATACTGGACTGGGCCTGTAACACTGTATTAATGCTGGACTGGGCCTGTAACACTGTATTAATACTTGACTGGGCCTGTAACACTGTATTAATACTGGACTGGGCCTGAAACACTGTATTAATACTGGACTGGGCCTGTAACACTGTATTAATGCTGGATTGAGCCTGTAACACTGTATTAATACTGGACTGGGCCTGTAACACTGTATTAATGCTGGATTGAGCCTGTACCACTGTATTAATACTGGACTGGGATAGTAACACTGTATTAATTCTGGACTGGGCCTGTAATACTGTATTAATACTGGACTGGGCCTGTAACCCTGTATTAATACTGGACTGGGCCTGTAACCCTGTATTAATACTGGTCTGGGCCTATAACACTGTATTAATACTGGACTGGGATAGTAACACTGTATTAATGCTGGACTGGGCCTGTAACACTGTAATAATACTGGACTGGGATAGTAACACTGTATTAATGCTGGACTGGGCCTGTAACACTGTAATAATACTGGACTGGGCCTGTAACACTGTATTAATACTGGACTGGGCCTGTAACACTGTATTAATGCTGGAATGGGCCTGTAACACTGTATTAATACTGGACTGGGCCTGTAACACTGTATTAATACTGGACTGGGCCTGTAACACTGTATTAATGCTGGACTGGGAAAGTAACACTGTATTAATACTGGACTGGGCCTGTAACACTGTATTAATACTGGACTGGGCCTGAAACACTGTATTAATACTGGACTGGGCCTGTAACACTGTTTTAATGCTGGACTGGGCCTGTAACACTGTATTAATACTTGACTGGGACTGTAACACTGTATTAATGCTGGACTGGGATAGTAACACTGTATTAATTCTGGACTGGGCCTGTAATACTGTATTAATACTGGACTGGGCCTGTAACCCTGTATTAATACTGGACTGGGCCTATAACACTGTATTAATACTGGACTAGGATAGTAACACTGTATCAATATTGGACTGGGCCTGTAACACTGTATTAATACTGGACTGGGCCTGTAACACTGTATTAATGCTGGACTGGGCCTGCAACACTGTATTAATACTGGACTGGGATAGTAACACTGTATTAATGCTGGACTGGGCCTGTACAACTGTATTAATGCTGGACTGGGCCTGTAACACTGTATTAATACTGGACTGGGCCTGTAACACTGTATTAATACTGGACTGGGCCTGTAACACTGTATTAATGCTGGACTGGGCCTGTAACACTGTATTAATACTGGACTGGGCCTGAAACACTGTATTAATACTGGACTGGGCCTGTAACTCTGTATTAATGCTGGATTGAGCCTGTAACACTGTATTAATGCTGGACTGGGAAAGAAACACTGTATTAATGCTGGACTGGGATAGTAACACTGTATTAATTCTGGACTGGGCCTGTAATACTGTATTAATACTGGACTGGGCCTGTAACCCTGTATTAATACTGGACTGGGCCTATAACACTGTATTAATACTGGACTGGGATAGTAACACTGTATTAATGCTGGACTGGGCCTGTAACACTGTAATAATACTGGACTGGGCCTGTAACACTGTATTAATACTGGACTGGGCCTGTAACACTGTATTAATGCTGGACTGGGCCTGTAACACTGTATTAATACTGGACTGGGCCTGTAACACTGTATTAATACTGGACTGGGCCTGTAACACTGTATTAATGCTGGACTGCGCCTATAACACTGTATTAATACTGGACTGGGCCTGTAACACTGTATTAATGCTGGACTGGGAAAGTAACACTGTATTAATACTGGACTGGGCCTGTAACACTGTATTAATACTGGACTGGGCCTGTAACCCTGTATTAATACTGGACTGGGCCTGTAACACTGTATTAATGCTGGACTGGGCCTGTAACACTGTATTAATACTGGACTGGGCCTGTAACACTGTATTAATACTGGACTGGGCCTGTAACACTGTATTAATACTGGACTGGGCCTGTAACACTGTATTAATACTGGACTGGGCCTGAAACACTGTATTAATACTGGACTGGGCCTGTAACACTGTTTTAATGCTGGACTGGGCCTGTAACACTGTATTAATACTTGACTGGGACTGTAACACTGTATTAATGCTGGACTGGGATAGTAACACTGTATTAATTCTGGACTGGGCCTGTAATACTGTATTAATACTGGACTGGGCCTGTAACCCTGTATTAATACTGGACTGGGCCTATAACACTGTATTAATACTGGACTAGGATAGTAACACTGTATCAATATTGGACTGGGCCTGTAACACTGTATTAATACTGGACTGGGCCTGTAACACTGTATTAATGCTGGACTGGCACTGCAACACTGTATTAATACTGGACTGGGATAGTAACACTGTATTAATGCTGGACTGGGCCTGTACAACTGTATTAATGCTGGACTGGGCCTGTAACACTGTATTAATACTGGACTGGGCCTGTAACACTGTATTAATACTGGACTGGGCCTGTAACACTGTATTAATGCTGGACTGGGCCTGTAACACTGTATTAATACTGGACTGGGCCTGTAACACTGTATTAATACTGGACTGGGCCTGTACCACTGTATTAATGCTGGACTGGGCCTGTAACACTGTATTAATACTGGACTGGGCCTGAAACACTGTATTAATACTGGACTGGGCCTGTAACACTGTTTTAATGCTGGACTGGGCCTGTAACACTGTATTAATACTTGACTGGGACTGTAACACTGTATTAATGCTGGACTGGGATAGTAACACTGTATTAATTCTGGACTGGGCCTGTAATACTGTATTAATACTGGACTGGGCCTGTAACCCTGTATTAATACTGGACTGGGCCTATAACACTGTATTAATACTGGACTGGGATAGTAACACTGTATTAATGCTGGACTGGGCCTGTACAACTGTATTAATGCTGGACTGGGCCTTTAACACTGTATTAATACTGGACTGGGCCTGTAACACTGTATTAATACTGGACTGGGCCTGTAACACTGTATTAATGCTGGACTGGGCCTGTAACACTGTATTAATACTGGACTGGGCCTGAAACACTGTATTAATACTGGACTGGGCCTGCAACACTTTATTAATGCTGGACTGGGCCTGTAACACTGTATTAATGCTGGACTTGGCCTGTAACACTGTATTAATACTGGACTGGGCCTGTAACACTGTATTAATGCTGGACTGGGCCTGTAACACTGTATTAATACTGGACTGGGCCTGTAACACTGTATTAATGCTGGACTGGGATAGTAACACTGTATTAATGCTGGACTGGGCCTGTACAACTGTATTAATGCTGGACTGGGCCTGTAACACTGTATTAATACTGGACTGGGCCTGTAACACTGTATTAATACTGGACTGGGCCTGTAACACTGTATTAATGCTGGACTGGGCCTGTAACACTGTATTAATACTGGACTGGGCCTGAAACACTGTATTAATACTGGACTGGGCCTGCAACACTTTATTAATGCTGGACTGGGCCTGTAACACTGTATTAATGCTGGACTGGGCCTGTAACACTGTATTAATACTGGACTGGGCCTGTAACACTGTATTAATGCTGGACTGGGCCTGTAACACTGTATTAATACTGGACTGGGCCTGTAACACTGTATTAATGCTGGACTGGGCCTGTAACACTGTATTAATACTGGACTGGGCCTGTAACACTGTATTAATGCTGGACTGGGCCTGTACCACTGTATTAATACTGGACTGGGCCTGTACCACTGTATTAATGCTGGACTGGGCCTGTAACACTGTATTATTGCTGGACTGGGCCTATAACACTGTATTAATACTGGACTGGGCCTGTAACACTGTATTAATACTGGACTGGGCCTGTAACACTGTATTAATACTGGTCTGGGCCTGTAACACTGTATTAATGCTGGACTGGGCCTGTAACCCTGTATTAATACTGGACTGGGCCTGTAACACTGTATTAATACTGTACTGGGCCTGTAACACTGTATTATTGCTGGACTGGGCCTGTAACACTGTATTAATACTGAACTGGGCCTGTAACACTGTATTAATACTGGACTGGGCCTGTAACACTGTATTAACACTGGACTGGGCCTGTAACACTGTATTAATTCTGGGCTGGGCCTGTAACACTGTATTAATGCTGGACTGTATCACTTTGTTAATGTGTGCCTGTACTGGGCCAGCAGGGGCCATGTGAGTGCCGTTGTCTGGGTCTGTGTGGAGTCAGGGTGTGGGAGATGGAGAATTGATGAGCCTTTTGGGTATTGAAGTTGCAGGATCGTTGAAGAACAGTAATATTGCCTGAGATCGACATAAAGTACTGTAGAAGTTGGATTACTCAGTTGGTTAATCCAAAAACATAATATCTCAAATAGAAACCTTCAGCCAATAACCATTTGACATTATTACAGGGATTTATTGATCCTATCTCTGGCTTCTGTCTGTGATCTTAATTTATCAGGACTGGCTCATCAGACAGTAAATTGTTCTCAACACACTTCAGTCTGGGTCAGCTCACTCTTCCTGGGCGGGGGAGTTTAACCCTGAACATCCCCAACCTTCTCCGCAATGGACCGACCCACGTTTGTCTCAATCGGCTAGAAAAGCACAATTTGGCTGCACTAAGAGGTCAATTCAATTCAACTTCATGTATACCTTTAGGGGTATTTGAGAAAGATGTTGCCAGGGACACCAATGCGATCCAAGGCAATGCTAATCAACACTACATTTAATATGTGGTCAAGCAAATCCACGTCAACGACACAGCCTTTAGTTCAGTATCAAGTCATGCAGCGATCAAGGAAGGTTATGCTTACCAGAGTTGGGTACTACAGTTTAAGGGGTAAGGTTTTTGCTGTTAATTGAGCTGCATCCGAAACAAAATTGAGAAAGCTGTTAGTTCTCAGAATCTGAACACAGTTTAATTGGTTCGGCCATTTGGGCATCACTTCTGGTAGCCAGCGTTAGCTGGTCTCTTCCTGATACATGAACACACCTCACAGTATAACTATCGCTACCATGGCCAGTGGAACTGCGAGAATGACTAGAGACGCTCCCCTGTCCCGGCCTGGATCTGGAACCCATCTGACAACCAGCTTGTTGTCCAGACTGAGGTGGGAGGTGGTGCAGGTGTGCTGGTGTTTCTCAGTTCCTCTGACCTCCAGACTCTTCCTCAGCTGGTACGCCCAAGTCTTAATTGGACAGCCAAGAATTTCCTCAGAAAGTGTACGCAAACGGAAGTTAAGCGTTCAGATGCTGAGGTGTCCTGAGCCATGTTGTAATACAATTGATCTGCCAACATTCCATTGAAAGCGTCCAACGTCCTAATCAGGGCCAGTTCACCGTTGTCCAACATCTCACACCCTGCCACCCTCAGCTGAGCAGGAATACCTCCCGTGAAATATAAGTGATGTCCTAGGATAGAGGATCTCCTATTCATCCTGAGGAACATGGCTCCAAATATAAAAGCAGTGTCCTGAGCTTCGTCCACGTTTGTTTCGTCTGGCACATTGTTTTCCTTGTGGATGAACTGTTCAACGTTGGAGTCAGAAGTAACCAACTCAATATTATCTAGCATCAACACGGCAAGAAACTCTGTGAAAAGAATCTCTCCTGAAATGCATGTTACAAATGAAAAAACAGAATGGGATCCTAAACCAGCGTTTACATTGATGTCAAATGAAAAAATAAGCAAAATTTCACTGCTTGACCAAGGCTAGTTTTGCAGTAGCCTAGTGTACCACGTCTGTGTAGTGTACCACGTCTGTGTAGTGTACCACGTCTGTGTAGTGTACTACGCTCTCATACAGTATGCCAGACAGACTTTTACTTTCGACTAGTGACACGGGTTCAAAGTTAATTGGCTACGTATTGTTCAGGGGAGATTCAAACTGATAAAAACTGAGAGTGGTGTGGAAGAGAAAGAGAGCAAAATTGGGCTTTGCTGATAAAACCAAATGTTACTTATCACGCCCTGCTCGTCATTTGTGTCTGCAGGATAGAACAGCCAACAACTGGCAGAGATCTCACCCGGGAGAGAGAGAGGAGAGAGAGAGGGTGGGTGGGATAGGGGGGGAGAGAGATAGCGGGGAGAGAGAGTGGGTGGGGAGAGGGGGAGAGAGAGTAAGGGGAGATGGAAAGAGAGAGAGGTAAACTCTAACCCAGCTCTCCTCTCTCCTTAGAGGTTGGCTGGCGCTTTACTCTCTGCTTGGCTGACCTGCCTGACTTCCATAGCCAGATAATTCTGTGATGTATTGGCTTAATACCTCCAACAGACTGATACTGTGCTTATTGCGTTGTGCAGGGTGACCGAATCCAGGTCAGGAGGCCAGAGAGGGTCAGAGAGGAGAGCTTTGCTGGTCCATTATTTTCCATACAGCTGAACCAAGTCGACTCTCCCTTGGCAAAGTCAATGTGTCGACTCCACAACTGAATTACAACGGTATCTGTTTCTTTCAAGTACTTTGACCATTTGCTTGAGCCTGCTTGGAGACCAGATGGGCAAGGCTTGCGACTGTGTGGAGACCAGATGGGCAAGGCTTGAGACTGTGTGGAGACCAGAAGGGCAAGGCTTTCGACTGTGTGGAGACCAGATGGGCAAGGCTTGAGCCTGTGTGGAGACCAGAAGGGCAAGGCTTGCGACTGTGTGGAGACCAGAAGGGAAAAGCTTGCGACTGTGTGGAGACCAGATGGGCAAAGCTTGCGACTGTGTGGAGACCAGAAGGGAAAAGCTTGCGACTGTGTGGAGACCAGATGGGCAAGGCTTGCGACTGTGTGGAGACCAGGGCAAGGCTTGTGACTGTGTGGAGACCAGAAGGGCAAGGCTTGAGACTGTGTGGAGACCAGAAGGGCAAGGCTTGAGACTGTGTGGAGACCAGATGGGCAAGGCTTGCGACTGTGTGGAGACCAGATGGGCAAGGCTTGCGACTCTGTGGAGACCAGATGGGCAAGGCTTGCGACTGTGTGGAGACCAGAAGGGCAAGGCTTGAGACTGTGTGGAGACCAGATGGGCAAGGCTTGCGACTGTGTGGAGACCAGATGGGCAAGGCTTGCGACTGTGTGGAGACCAGATGGGCAAGGCTTGCGACTGTGTGGAGACCAGAAGGGCAAGGCTTGCACTTTGGGACTCCACTGAGCCACGCCAACTCATTCAAGCACAGCATGAGACATTCGAAAGAAACAAACACTATTTGAACCCAGGTGTGGTGGACAGGAGTGATGCATAGCGCAGAACCAACAGAATGAGACAGACATCGTGGCAGTTCCCCCGGTTACACACAGACGAGGGAGAAGTACAGTAGTAATCTTCCTTTGGAAAAGTATTCACGAGGACGGTCTCTGTTGTCTTTGTTGCCAGAGGCTTGCTATCCTCCTACAGTTACAGGTCAGCATGGTTTATTAGTAATCGGTACTCAGAGGGAGTTTTTTTATTTTTTTATTTATTTCACAGGCCAAGGTGATCAGATCTTAGCCCCATCTAATTCATGTCAGACAGCAGATTGATGGTGGGGGAAGATGGTATAGTGTGACCCCTACACTTCTCTTTACCAGGAAATTCCACCTGGAACCAAAAAATGGGTTATCCTGTGGGGACAGCCAAAGAACCCTTTTGGAACCCTTTTTTCTAAGAGTGTAAAGTTTAGAGCAATAGCTTCTGGCGCACACAAGATACCTGTCACACAAACCTATCTGATGCTGTGATAGGAAAGCTTCCCGCTGGGCACACACTGGTTACATTAACGTTGTTTCAACGTTATTTGTCAACGCTTTGTGACGTGGAATCAATGCGGAAAATAAATTTGATTTGAAAAAAGTAATAATCCAGTATTGTTTTCATCTCATTTCAACCAGCGTTGAAAACATTGAAATTGGGGTAAGACTTCAACTTAAATACGTTGACTTAACATGATTAACAGGTTGTTACAACAATCTAATTCCAACATTATCATTCAAACTATGTATACATCGAAAATTCCACTTGGAAATTATTTAAAAAAACGTTTTCATCCTATATTCAATATACAGTATATTGGGTGGTTGAAATTATGTTGAATTTCAAATATGATTATTTGTTATTCGACCTTGTTTCAATGTTGGTCTTTGTTTCAACATCATGCCATCAACCTAAATAAAAAGGGATATTGAAATAAAATGTGAAGCCACAGTCCAACGATTCCTGCCTGAACAGTGACTTCTACTGGTTTATGAAGGATAATGTATTTCGGTGAGAACTACTGTACCATCCAGATGCCAACCTATATGTACCCTGCTTAGCTTTGAAAACAAGCTCCGTTCGTTTCTGCTGAGCTATCACGTCAACACCTATGGATACTGATCAGCTTCCATACTCATTTGCGTAGACCAATAGGCTACCTGAATAACATTGACTAGTTGAAAGTAACTTGTTATACAAGCTGTATGTGAAAGTAAATTTGGAGTGAGTTTGGGTTTATGTTGGCTACATTCCCATCTGATTTACCCAAAGGACACCATCATTTCTAAGTGCAGATAGGTTACTATCATTCATTCATGACTTATCTTTAGAAGTTTTAGAGGTAGTTACCATTAGCCCTATAAATAGGGTGCCAAATTCATGACATTAATAATAAACCTTTACATTTGGATATTCTATATTTTCTTATATCCTAACAATCTTTTAGTCAAGGTTAAGTCATTATATTTGAGTTGAAGTTTTACCCTTAATTTAAACGTTTACAACGCTGATTGAAATGAGATGAAAACAAGTTGCTGGTTGATTATTAAACAAAAAAAAATCACTTTGATTCCACGTCACACAATATAAAGAAGAATTACGTTGAAAACAACATTGATTCAACCAGTGTGCGCCCAGTGGGTTGTTGGTGTAGCTGTTGTAGATGAGCTTAGAGGGCCGGAAGCTGACCACACAACCACTTGTACCTCAGGGGTTAACCTCTCACAGTTTCTATTACTTACTTTATAGCCCTCAAAATTGGTATCTGTCACCCTGACGACCAGTGCCATTGTTTGCTCTGAGCTGGCTGGTCAGCCAAGACAGTCAAACACCAGTCAGCGGAGGGTGAGAGAGAAAGCGAGAAAGAAAGAGAGAGAGAATGAGGGAGAGAGATGAGGAGAGAGAGACGTGGTTTTCTGCAGTGAAATGAAAGCTGAAATACTTTAACTTGTCTCTAACATGGCTACCAGTAACAGGACAACTCCCTGAAGTTACAAAGTATTTACTTAAAATAATGAGTAAGGCAAGTTTCTCATCACCTTGAAAACAGAGAATCTGAAAGCGAGACAAGAGCTCTCACTTTTCTACTCTAGAATCAACGACGAAAGTAGAAGGGTACACACATTTCTAGAGTTTCCTGATAACCCCACATCTTCTTCTTCTCTATCTGGGGTGTAGCGATGCCAAGAGTTCCCCCTTCCCAGCCCTGGTGGGTTTGTTAGTTAGGGGACATCTGTTGCCTAGGCCAAATATTGTTTTTGGCTCAATGCTCCCTGGCTCTGTCTAGCTTCTGCTGCAAAGAGAGAGAATGGAGCTGAGGACTATTTTTACCATCGAGGGAGAGACAGACAGTGTCAACAATGCCTCTATATCCCCCTTGTGCTCTCTCTCTCTCTCTCCAGCTCCAGCTGGGGCAACAACTGCTGATGAATGAGATCAAGTTTTGGTCAACTAGATCATTGACAACGAAAAAAAAGACAATTGAATCACTGTCAGTTCCACTTTGTAAACAAACAAATTGTGTAAAAAGTCACGGTGTGTGAAAACGTTGGGAAAGCACTATGTGAAAACAGGTCCTACAAAATAAGCTAAAAACGGTGATTTTCAAAACCTGAAATTAGTTTTCTTTAGGAGGTAAAGGGGCTGTGGGTAACGTATTCTATGGTAGTGTTTAGGGGTAGAGGGGCTGTGGGTAACGTATTCTATGGTAGTGTTTAGGGGTAGAGGGGCTGTGGGTAATGTATTCTATGGTAGTGTTTATAGGTAGAGGGGCTGTGGGTAATGTATTCTATGGTAGTGTTTAGGAGGTAGAGGGGCTGTGGGTAATGTATTCTATGGTAGTGTTTATAGGTAGAGGGGCTGTGGGTAATGTATTCTATGGTAGTGTTTAGGAGGTAGAGGGCTGTGGGTAATGTATTCTATGGTAGTGTTTATAGGTAGAGGGCTTTGGGTAATGTATTCTATGGTAGTGTTTAGGAGGTAGAGGGCTGTGGGTAATGTATTCTATGGTAGTGTTTATAGGTAGAGGGGCTGTGGGTAATGTATTCTAAGGTAGTGTTTAGGAGGTAGAGGGGCTGTGGGTAATGTATTCTATGGTAGTGTTTATAGGTAGAGGGGCTTTGGGTAATGTATTCTATGGTAGTGTTTAGGAGGTAGAGGGGCTGTGGGTAATGTATTCTATGGTAGTGTTTATAGGTAGAGGGGCTGTGGGTAATGTATTCTATGGTAGTGTTTAGGAGGTAGAGGGGCTGTGGGTAACGTATTCTATGGTAGTGTTTAGGAGGTAGAGGGGCTGTGGGTAATGTATTCTATGGTAGTGTTTAGGAGGTAGAGGGGCTGTGGGTAATGTATTCTATGGTAGTGTTTAGGAGGTAGAGGGGCTGTGGGTAATGTATTCTAAGGTAGTGTTTAGGAGGTAGAGGGGCTGTGGGTAATGTATTCTATGGTAGTGTTTAGGAGGTAGAGGGGCTGTGGGTAATGTATTCTATGGTAGTGTTTAGGAGGTAGAGGGGCTGTGGGTAACGTATTCTATGGTAGTGTTTATAGGTAGAGGGGCTGTGGGTAATGTATTCTATGGTAGTGTTTAGGAGGTAGAGGGGCTGTGGGTAATGTATTCTATGGTAGTGTTTAGGGGTAGAGGGGCTGTGGGTAATGTATTCTATGGTAGTGTTTAGGAGGTAGAGGGCTGTGGGTAATGTATTCTATGGTAGTGTTTATAGGTAGAGGGCTGTGGGTAATGTATTCTATGGTAGTGTTTAGGAGGTAGAGGGCTGTGGGTAACGTATTCTATGGTAGTGTTTAGGGTAGAGGGCTGTGGGTAATGTATTCTATGGTAGTGTTTATAGGTAGAGGGGCTGTGGGTAATGTATTCTATGGTAGTGTTTAGGAGGTAGAGGGGCTGTGGGTAATGTATTCTATGGTAGTGTTTATAGGTAGAGGGGCTGTGGGTAATGTATTCTAAGGTAGTGTTTAGGAGGTAGAGGGGCTGTGGGTAATGTATTCTATGGTAGTGTTTATAGGTAGAGGGGCTTTGGGTAATGTATTCTATGGTAGTGTTTAGGAGGTAGAGAGGCTGTGGGTAATGTATTCTATGGTAGTGTTTATAGGTAGAGGGGCTGTGGGTAATGTATTCTAAGGTAGTGTTTAGGAGGTAGAGGGCTGTGGATAATGTATTCTATGGTAGTGTTTATAGGTAGAGGGGCTTTGGGTAATGTATTCTATGGTAGTGTTTAGGAGGTAGAGGGGCTGTGGGTAATGTATTCTATGGTAGTGTTTATAGGTAGAGGGCTGTGGGTAATGTATTCTATGGTAGTGTTTAGGAGGTAGAGGGCTGTGGGTAACGTATTCTATGGTAGTGTTTAGGAGGTAGAGGGCTGTGGGTAATGTATTCTATGGTAGTGTTTAGGAGGTAGAGGGCTGTGGGTAATGTATTCTATGGTAGTGTTTAGGAGGTAGAGGGGCTGTGGGTAATGTATTCTATGGTAGTGTTTAGGAGGTAGAGGGGCTGTGGGTAATGTATTCTATGGTAGTGTTTAGGAGGTAGAGGGCTGTGGGTAACGTATTCTATGGTAGTGTTTATAGGTAGAGGGCTGTGGGTAATGTATTCTATGGTAGTGTTTAGGAGGTAGAGGGCTGTGGGTAATGTATTCTATGGTAGTGTTTAGGAGGTAGAGGGGCTGTGGGTAATGTATTCTATGGTAGTGTTTAGGAGGTAGAGGGGCTGTGGGTAATGTATTCTATGGTAGTGTTTATAGGTAGAGGGGCTGTGGGTAATGTATTCTATGGTAGTGTTTAGGAGGTAGAGGGCTGTGGGTAATGTATTCTATGGTAGTGTTTAGGAGGTAGAGGGCTGTGGGTAATGTATTCTATGGTAGTGTTTATAGGTAGAGGGCTGTGGGTAATGTATTCTAAGGTAGTGTTTAGGAGGTAGAGGGCTGTGGGTAATGTATTCTATGGTAGTGTTTATAGGTAGAGGGGCTTTGGGTAATGTATTCTATGGTAGTGTTTATAGGTAGAGGGGCTGTGGGTAATGAATTCTATGGTAGTGTTTAGGAGGTAGAGGGGCTGTGGGTAATGTATTCTATGGTAGTGTTTAGGAGGTAGAGGGGCTGTGGGTAATGTATTCTATGGTAGTGTTTATAGGTAGAGGGGCTTTGGGTAATGTATTCTATGGTAGTGTTTAGGGGTAGAGGGGCTGTGGGTAATTTTACTATGGTAGTGTTTAGGAGGTAGAGGGGCTGTGGGTAATGTATTCTATGGTAGTGTTTATAGGTAGAGGGGCTGTGGGTAATGTATTCTATGGTAGTGTTTATAGGTAGAGGGGCTGTGGGTAACGTATTCTATGGTAGTGTTTAGGAGGTAGAGGGGCTGTGGGTAATGTATTCTATGGTAGTGTTTATAGGTAGAGGGGCTGTGGGTAATGTATTCTATGGTAGTGTTTATAGGTAGAGGGGCTGTGGGTAATGTATTCTATGGTAGTGTTTATAGGTAGAGGGGCTGTGGGTAATGTATTCTTTGGTTGTGTTTATGGTAGTGAGGACTATATAGTGTTTACATATCCGACATACTCATATCAAATGTATACACTGTACTCTAAACCATCTACTGAATCTTGCCTATGCCGTTCGGCCATCGACCCGAATCTCTAGCCACTTTAATAATTATAATTGGATGAAGAAATGTATCACTAACCACTTTAAACGATGCCATTTATATAATGTTTACATATCCTACATTACTCATCTCATATGTATATACTGTACTCCATACCATCTACTGCATCTTGCCTACGCCGGTCTGCCATCACTCATCCATATATTTATATGTACATATTCGTATTCATTCCTTTACACTTGTGTGCATGAGGTAGTTGTTGTGAATTTGTTAGAAGCACAAGCATTTCGCTACACTCGCATTAACATCTGCTAACCATGTGTATGTGACAAATAAAATTTGATTTGATTTGATTTGAGGTAGAGGGGCTGTGGGTCTCTTCCTCCGTCATAGTGGCCATGTGACGCACGCATCCAGGTATGCACACACACACACAGAGAGAGAGAGAGAGAGAGAGAGAGAGAGAGAGAGAGAGAGAGAGAGAGAGAGTGTGTAGGGGGGAGAGAGAGCGAGATGGACAGACAGACCAGAGAAAACAAAATATGCAAATGTGTAACCACACAGATACTAGCTAGGAGAGTACAGTAGTTAAACGTTAGTCTCCAACCTTTCGGTTACTAGCCCAACGCTCTAACCACTAGGCTACCTACCGCCCCAACTGTACTACTGTACTCCTCTAGCTAGTGGCTTTAGAGACTAACTGTCTGTCTCTTTTTGAAGAAAGTCCATCGACTCCCAGACTAACTGTCTGTCTCTTTATGAAGAAAGTCTATCGACTCCCCAGACTAACTGTCTGTTTGTTTATGAAGAAAGTCCATCGACTCCCCAGACTAACTGTCTGTCTCTTTATGAAGAAAGTCCATCGACTCCCCAGACTAACTGTCTGTTTGTTTATGAAGAAAGTCCATCGACTCCCCAGACTAACTGTCTGTTTGTTTATGAAGAAAGTCCATCGACTCCCCAGACTAACTGTCTGTTTGTTTATGAAGAAAGTCCATCGACTCCCCAGACTAACTGTCTGTTTGTTTATGAAGAAAGTCCATCGACTCCCCAGACTAACTGTCTGTTTGTTTATGAAGAAAGTCCATCGACTCCCCAGACTAACTGTCTGTTTGTTTATGAAGAAAGTCTATCGACTCCCCAGACTAACTGTCTGTTTGTTTATGAAGAAAGTCTATCGACTCCCCAGACTAACTGTCTGTTTGTTTATGAAGAAAGTCTATCGACTCCCCAGACTAACTGTCTGTTTGTTTATGAAGAAAGTCCATCGACTCCCCAGACTAACTGTCTGTTTGTTTATGAAGAAAGTCCATCGACTCCCCAGACTAACTGTCTGTTTGTTTATGAAGAAAGTCTATCGACTCCCCAGACTAACTGTCTGTTTGTTTATGTCAAATGGATTTGAAACTTCACACAAAAGTAACACTTTTGCTTTACATTTATTTTATGCAAATGTGGCACTGACTCTCCCATGGATTGATGTTCCAGCATCATCTCAATGAAGCGTACGGCGTTCAACTAGCCATGTGCGACATGCATTCGCAGTTACAAGCCTGCTAGAGTTTGGCGGACAAGCAATATCCACCGTCGATAAGATGAACGAAACCTGAAGCTGGAATGTGAAGCCAACCGAAGCTGGCTAAGCTTTAGAAAATCCAGAGCAAGCTTGCTTCGTAGGATACCCATCGGAGCTGCAGACAGACAGACAGAGAACTCTCTGTTCTGTTCCTCCTCCTCCTGCTGCAGCTCTGCTCTCTGAGGGATACTCAGCCTGTGGCCCACATGACATCCTTTCCTGTACGTGATAGTGCACCTGTACAGTTTCAGTCTTTTACATTGTCCCTGGACACTGTGTTCTATGCAAATACCAGTGTTTTGGTTTTGATGTTCAGCCAGTCAAGTACACTTCACCAGGACAACACAACTCTCACACAAACTCTAAGACAGACAACACAAACTCTAAGAGAGACAACAAAAAAACTCTGAGACAGACAACACAAACTAAGAGAGACAACACCTCTGTTCTTGAAAAGCTGAGAATAACAGGTCTGTTGAGTTGACGCCAGTGTATGTCTGTGTGTTGGGCCTTGTGTGTGTGTGTGTGTGTGTGTTTATCAGTGTAAACAGCCAGAGTACTAGCAGTACTGTCCTTTACTCTCCTGAGGCTGTCTGTCTACACCTTCACTAGAATAACCCCCGAGACTGAAAGTGGGCATTAGTAAAGGCTTTGTGATTTGTGGGTAAACAGGAAGTTGTCTTAGAAAACAAGTCTAAAAAGGAAATACATCAAAACAAAACATGTTGACATAAAGAACCCTGCCGACTAATATCAACACATATTTAGTTTTGTAGAAAAGTTTGACCTTCTGTGAGTTTATTTTGCCATGTGGCCTGTGCCTTGTGGCTTGTGGCCTGTGCCCTGTGCCCTGTGGCCTGTGTCTTGTGCCCTGTGCCCTGTGTCTTGGGCCCTGTGTCTTGGGCCCTGTGCCCTGTGTCTTGTGCTAAGGGTTTTTCTTTATTTGAACTGTTTTCTACATATGTGTTAATGTCTTCACTAAAATAAAGAAAACCCCCTGAATAAGTATGTGTGCCCAAACGTATTACTGGTACAGTACATTTTGTGAACTATTAAGTGATTGAAACGTGCAGTTAGTAACAAGACACACTCTCCGAGTAGAACACAGTCCACTACAGTGAGTAGAACACAGTCCAGTACAGTGAGTAGAGCACAGTCCACTACAGTGAGTAGAGCACAGTCCAGTACAGTGAGTAGAGCACAGTCCAGTACAGTGAGAAGAACACAGTCCACTACAGTGAGTAGAACACAGTCCACTACAGTGAGTAGAGCACAGCCCACTACAGTGAGTAGAGCAGAGTCCACTACAGTGAGTAGAGCACAGTCCAGTACAGTGAGTAGAACACAGTCCAGTACAGTGAGTAGAGCACAGTCCACTACAGTGAGTAGAGCACAGTCCAGTACAGTGAGTAGAGCACAGTCTAGTACAGTGAGAAGAGCACAGTCCAGTACAGTGAGTAGAGCACAGTCCACTACAGTGAGTAGAACACAGTCCACTACAGTGAGTAGAGCACAGCCCACTACAGTGAGTAGAACACAGTCCAGTACAGTGAGTAGAGCACAGTCCACTACAGTGAGTAGAGCACAGTCCAGTACAGTGAGTAGAGCACAGTCTAGTACAGTGAGAAGAGCACAGTCCAGTACAGTGAGTAGAGCACAGTCCAGTACAGTGAGTAAAATGTCTTCACTAAAATAAAGAAAACCCCCTGAATAAGTATGTGTGCCCAAACGTATTACTGGTACTGTACATTTTGTGAACTATTAAGTGATTGAAACGTGCAGTTAGTAACAAGTCACACTCTCCGAGTAGAACACAGTCCACTACAGTGAGTAGAGCACAGTCCAGTACAGTGAGTAGAGCACAGTCCAGTACAGTGAGTAGAGCACAGTCCAGTACAGTGAGTAGAGCACAGTCCAGTACAGTGAGTAGAGCACAGTCCAGTACAGTGAGTAGAGCACAGTCCACTACAGTGAGTAGAACACAGTCCAGTACAGTGAGTAGAGCACAGTCCAGTACAGTGAGTAGAGCACAGTCCAGTACAGTGAGTAGAGCACAGTCTAGTACAGTGAGAAGAGCACAGTCTAGTACAGTGAGTAGAGCACAGTCCACTACAGTGAGTAGAGCACAGCCCACTACAGTGAGTAGAGCAGAGTCCACTACAGTGAGTAGAGCACAGTCCAGTACAGTGAGTAGAACACAGTCCACTACAGTGAGTAGAACACAGTCCACTACAGTGAGTAGAGGACAGTCCAGTACAGTGAGTAGAGCACAGTCCACTACAGTGAGTAGAGGACAGTCCAGTACAGTGAGTAGAGCACAGTCCAGTACAGTGAGTAGAGCACAGCCCACTACAGTGAATTGAGCACAGTCCAGTACAGTGAGTAGAGCACAGTCTAGTACAGTGAGTAGAACACAGTCCACTGCAGTGAGTAGAGCACAGCCCACTACAGTGAGTAGAGCAGAGTCCACTACAGTGAGTAGAGCACAGTCCAGTACAGTGAGTAAAATGTCTTCACTAAAATAAAGAAAACCCCCTGAATAAGTATGTGTGCCCAAACGTATTACTGGTACTGTACATTTTGTGAACTATTAAGTGATTGAAACGTGCAGTTAGTAACAAGACACACTCTCCGAGTAGAACACAGTCCACTACAGTGAGTAGAACACAGTCCAGTACAGTGAGTAGAGCACAGTCCAGTACAGTGAGTAGAGCACAGTCCAGCACAGTGAGTAGAACACAGTCCACTACAGTGAGTAGAGCACAGCCCACTACAGTTAATTGAGCACAGTCCAGGACAGTGAGTAGAACACAGTCCAGTACAGTGAGTAGAACACAGTCCAGTACAGTGAGTAGAGCACAGTCCAGTACAGTGAGTAGAACACAGTCCACTACAGTGAGTAGAGCACAGTCCAGTAAAGTGAATAGAGCACAGCCCACTACAGTGAATTGAGCACAGTCCAGTACAGTGAGAAGAACACAGTCCAGTACAGTGAGTAGAACACAGTCCACTACAGTGAGTAGAGCACAGTCCACTACAGTGAGTAGAGCACAGTCCAGTGCAGTGAGTAGAGCACAGTCCACTACAGTGAGTAGAGCACAGCCCACTACAGTGAATTGAGCACAGTCCAGGACAGTGAGTAGAACACAGTCCAGTACAGTGAGTAGAACACAGTCCAGTACAGTGAGTAGAGCACAGTCCAGTAAAGTGAATAGAGCACAGCCCACTACAGTGAATTGAGCACAGTCCAGTACAGTGAGAAGAACACAGTCCAGTACAGTGAGTAGAACACAGTCCACTACAGTGAGTAGAGCACAGTCCACTACAGTGAGTAGAGCACAGTCCAGTGCAGTGAGCAGAGCACAGTCAAGTACAGTGAGTAGAGCACAGTGTAGTACAGTGAGTAGAGCACAGTCCAGTACAGTGAGTAGAGCACAGCCCACTACAGTGAATATAGCACAGTCCACTACAGTGAGTAGAGCACAGTCCAATACAGTGAGTAGAGCACAGTCCACTACAGTGAGTAGAGCACAGTCCAGTACAGTGAGCAGAGCACAGTCCAGTAGAGTGAATAGAGCACAGTCCAGTACAGTGAGTAGAGTGCAGTCCACTACAGTGAGTAGAGCGCAGTCCAGTGCAGTGAGTAGAGCACAGTGTAGTACAGTGAGTAGAGCACAGTCCAGTACAGTGAGTAGAGCACAGTGTAGTACAGTGAGTAGAGCACAGTCCAGTACAGTGAGTAGAGCACAGTGTAGTACAGTGAGTAGAGCACAGTCCAGTACAGTGAGTAGAGCACAGTGTAGTACAGTGAGTAGAGCACAGTCCACTACAGTGAGTAGAGCACAGTCCACTACAGTGAGTAGAGCACAGTCCAGTACAGTGAGCAGAGTACAGTCCAGTACAGTGAGTAGAGCACAGTGTAGTACAGTGAGTAGAGCACAGTCCAGTACAGTGAGTAGAGCACAGTGTAGTACAGTGAGTAGAGCACAGTCCACTACAGTGAGTAGAGCACAGTCCACTACAGTGAGTAGAGCACAGTCCAGTACAGTGAGCAGAGTACAGTCCAGTACAGTGAGTAGAGCACAGTCCACTACAGTGAGTAGAGCACAGTCCAGTACAGTGAGTAGAGCACAGTCCAGTAAAGTGAGTAGAGTACAGTCCAGTACAGTGAGTAGAGCACAGTCCACTACAGTGAGTAGAGCACAGTCCAGTACAGTGAGTAGAGCACAGTCGAGTAAAGTGAGTAGAACACAGTCCACTACAGTGAGTAGAGCACAGTCCACTACAGTGAGTAGAGCACAGTCCAGTACAGTGAGTAGAGCACAGCCCAGTACAGTGAGTAGAGCACAGCCCAGTACAGTGAGTAGAGCGCAGTCCACTACAGTGAGTAGGACACAATTCACCACAGTGAGTGGAGCACAGTCCAGTACAGTGAGTAGAACACAATTCACCACAGTGAGTAGAGCACAGTCCAGTACAGTGAGTAGAGCACAGTGTAGTACAGTGAGTAGAGCACAATTCACCACAATGAGTAGAGCACAGTCCAGTACAGTGAGTAGAGCACAGTCCAGTACAGTGAGTAGAGCACAGCCGACTACAGTGAGTAGAGCACAGTACAGTACAGTGAGTAGAGCGCAATCCACTACAGTGAGTAGAGCACAGTCCAGTACAGTGAGTAGAGCACAGCCCACTACAGTGAGTAGAGCATAGTCCAGTACAGTGAGTAGGACACAGTCCAGTACAGTGAGTAGAACACAATTCACCACAGTGAATAGAGCACAGTCCAGTACAGTGAGTAGAGCACAGTCCAGTACAGTGAGTAGAACCCAATTCACCACAGTGTGTAGAGCACAGCCCACTACAGTGAGTAGAGCACAGTCCACTACAGTGTGTAGAGCACAGTCCACTACAGTGAGTAGAACACAGTCCAGTAAAGTGAATAGAGCACAGCCCACTACAGTGAATAGAGCACAGTCCAGTACAGTGAGTAGAGCACAGTCCAGTGCAGTGAGCAGAGCACAGCCCACTACAGTGAGTAGAGCACAGTCCAGTACAGTGAGTAGAGCACATCCCACTACAGTGAGTAGAGCACAGTCCACTACAGTGAGTAGAGCACATCCCACTACAGTGAGTAGAGCACATCCCACTACTGTGAGTAGAGCACAGTCCAGTACAGTGAGTAGGACACAGTCCAGTACAGTGAGTAGAACACAATTCACCACAGTGAGTAGAGCACAGTCCAGTACAGTGAGTAGAGCAAAGCCCAGTACAGTGAGTAGAGCGCAGTCCACTACAGTGTGTAGAGCACAGTCCACTACAGTGAGTAGAACACAGTCCAGTAAAGTGAATAGAGCACAGCCCACTACAGTGAATAGAGCACAGTCCAGTACAGTGAGTAGAGCACAGTCCAGTGCAGTGAGCAGAGCACAGCCCACTACAGTGAGTAGAGCACAGTCCAGTACAGTGAGTAGAGCACATCCCACTACAGTGAGTAGAGCACAGTCCACTACAGTGAGTAGAGCACATCCCACTACAGTGAGTAGAGCACATCCCACTACTGTGAGTAGAGCACAGTCCAGTACAGTGAGTAGGACACAGTCCAGTACAGTGAGTAGAACACAATTCACCACAGTGAGTAGAGCACAGTCCACTACAGTGAGTAGAGCAAAGCCCAGTACAGTGAGTAGAGCGCAGTCAACTACAGTGAGTAGAGCACATCCCACTACAGTGAGTAGAGCACAGTCCACTACAGTGTGTAGAGCACATCCCACTACAGTGAGTAGAGCACAGTCCAGTACAGTGAGTAGAGCACAGTCCAGTACAGTGAGTAGAACACAGTCCAGTACAGTGAGTAGAACACAATTCACCACAGTGAGTAGAGCAAAGCCCAGTACAGTGAGTAGAGCGCAGTCTACTACAGTGAGTAGGACACAATTCACCACAGTGAGTGGAGCACAGTCCAGTACAGTGAGTATAACACAATTCACCACAGTGAGTAGGGCACAGTCCAGTACAGTGAGTAGAGCACAGCCCAGTACAGTGAGTAGAACACAATTCACCACAGTGAGTAGAGCACAGTCCACTACAGTGAGTAGAGCACAGTCCAGTACAGTGAGTAGAGCACAGTCCAGTACAGTGAGTAGAGCACAGCCGACTACAGTGAGTAGAGCACAGTACAGTACAGTGAGTAGAGCGCAGTCCACTACAGTGAGTAGAGCACAGTCCAGTACAGTGAGTAGAGCACAGCCCACTACAGTGAGTAGAGCATAGTCCAGTACAGTGAGTAGAGCACAGTCCACTACAGTGAGTAGAGCACAGTCCAGTACAGTGAGTAGAGCACAGTCCAGTACAGTGAGTAGAGCACAGCCGACTACAGTGAGTAGAGCACAGTACAGTACAGTGAGTAGAGCGCAGTCCACTACAGTGAGTAGAGCACAGTCCAGTACAGTGAGTAGAGCACAGCCCACTACAGTGAGTAGAGCATAGTCCAGTACAGTGAGTAGAACACAATTCACCACAGTGAGTAGAGCACAGTCCACTACAGTGAGTAGAGCACAGTCCAGTACAGTGAGTAGAGCACAGTCCAGTACAGTGAGTAGAGCACAGCCGACTACAGTGAGTAGAGCACAGTCCAGTACAGTGAGTAGAGCACATCCCACTACAGTGAGTAGAGCACAGTCCACTACAGTGAGTAGAGCACATCCCACTACAGTGAGTAGAGCACATCCCACTACTGTGAGTAGAGCACAGTCCAGTACAGTGAGTAGGACACAGTCCAGTACAGTGAGTAGAACACAATTCACCACAGTGAGTAGAGCACAGTCCACTACAGTGAGTAGAGCAAAGCCCAGTACAGTGAGTAGAGCGCAGTCAACTACAGTGAGTAGAGCACATCCCACTACAGTGAGTAGAGCACAGTCCAGTACAGTGAGTAGAGCACAGTCCAGTACAGTGAGTAGAACACAGTCCAGTACAGTGAGTAGAACACAATTCACCACAGTGAGTAGAGCAAAGCCCAGTACAGTGAGTAGAGCGCAGTCCACTACAGTGAGTAGGACACAATTCACCACAGTGAGTGGAGCACAGTCCAGTACAGTGAGTAGAACACAATTCACCACAGTGAGTAGAGCACAGTCCAGTACAGTGAGTAGAGCACAGCCCAGTACAGTGAGTAGAACACAATTCACCACAGTGAGTAGAGCACAGTCCACTACAGTGAGTAGAGCACAGTCCAGTACAGTGAGTAGAGCACAGTCCAGTACAGTGAGTAGAGCACAGCCGACTACAGTGAGTAGAGCACAGTACAGTACAGTGAGTAGAGCGCAGTCCACTACAGTGAGTAGAGCACAGTCCAGTACAGTGAGTAGAGCACAGTCCAGTACAGTGAGTAGAACACAGTCCACTACAGTGAGTAGAGCACATTCCAGTAAATTGAATAGTGCACAGTCCACTACAGTGAGTAGAGCACAGTCCAGTAAAGTGAATAGAGCACAGTCCAGTACAGTGAGTAGAGCACAGTCCAGTACAGTGAGTAGAGCACATTCCAGTAAATTGAATAGAGCACAGTCCACTACAGTGAGTAGAGCACAGTCCAGTAAAGTGAATAGAGCACAGTCCAGTACAGTGAGTAGAGCACAGTCCAGTACAGTGAGTAGAGCACAGTGTAGTACAGTGAGTAGAGCACAGTCCAGTAAAGTGAATAGAGCACAGTCCAGTACAGTGAGTAGAGCACAGTCCAGTAAAGTGAATAGAGCACAGTCCAGTACAGTGAATAGAGCACAGTCCAGTACAGTGAGTAGAGCACAGTCCAGTAAAGTGAATAGAGCACAGTCCAGTACAGTGAGTAGAGCACAGCCCAGTACAGTGAGTAGAACACAGTCCAGTAAATTGAATAGAGCAGTAGTACATACAGTAGTACATTGTACTGTATTCTACTGTATTGAACTCTACACTGATTTTCTGTGCTGCGCTGTGCTGTCCAAACTTGTTAAACATGAATAGAATGACATTCATAATTAATATGGATGGACTGTGTGGGTGAAGAAGAGATGGACTGTGTGGGTGAAGAAGAGATGGAGTGTGTGGCTGCGTCCCAAATGGAAACTTAACACATTATACACATCGCAAATTTTCCCCTATTCCCTATATAGTGCACTACTTTGACCATCATGTGTTATGTGTTCAGTGTGTTCAGTGTGTTCAGTGTGTTCAGTGTGTGTTGTGTTCAGTGTGTTCAGTGTGTTCAGTGTGTTCAGTGTGTTCAGTGTGTGATGTGTTCAGTGTGTTCAGTGTGTTCAGTGTGTGATGTGTTCAGTGTGTTCAGTGTGTTCAGTGTGTTCAGTGTGTGATGTGTTCAGTGTGTTCAGTGTGTTCAGTGTGTTCAGTGTGTTCAGTGTGTGTTGTGTTCAGTGTGTTCAGTGTGTTCAGTGTGTGTTGTGTTCAGTGTGTTCAGTGTGTTCAGTGTGTTCAGTGTGTGATGTGTTCAGTGTGTTCAGTGTGTTCAGTGTGTTCAGTGTGTGATGTGTTCAGTGTGTTCAGTGTGTTCAGTGTGTTCAGTGTGTTCAGTGTGTGTTGTGTTCAGTGTGTTCAGTGTGTTCAGTGTGTGATGTGTTCAGTGTGTTCAGTGTGTTCAGTGTGTTCAGTGTGTGATGTGTTCAGTGTGTTCAGTGTGTTCAGTGTGTGTTGTGTTCAGTGTGTTCAGTGTGTTCAGTGTGTTCAGTGTGTTCAGTGTGTGATGTGTTCAGTGTGTTCAGTGTGTTCAGTGTGTTCAGTGTGTTCAGTGTGTTCAGTGTGTGATGTGTTCAGTGTGTTCAGTGTGTTCAGTGTGTTCAGTGTGTGTTGTGTTCAGTGTGTTCAGTGTGTTCAGTGTGTTCAGTGTGTTCAGTGTGTTCAGTGTGTGATGTGTTCAGTGTGTTCAGTGTGTTCAGTGTGTTCAGTGTGTGTTGTGTTCAGTGTGTTCAGTGTGTTCAGTGTGTTCAGTGTGTGATGTGTTCAGTGTGTGATATGTTCTTAGAAGAACTACATGAACAAAGCTTTACATAACACTTGTAGTAAGAGGGGACAGAAACAAAGCGAAAACACAAGGCATTTGAAACGTTCATAACATTTTAATGAAAAAAACACAAAAAACCAAAAACAATGTACCCATTATACAACAAAAAAGGAAATTTCAGTGAGAAAATGTAAGATTTGTAGATGTTGTAGAGCCAAGCTCTTTATGTACAGCATATTGCACTAGAAAAACAAATATCTTCCTCCCATCTTTCTTTCCTCCCTCTTTCCCGCCGTGTTCCACACGGTTTGAAAACCGTGCAGGGCTTTCAGGAGCATCTCAGAGATAACACAGGTTGCATCTAAAATGGCACCCTATTCCCTATACAGTGCCCTACTTTTGACCAAGGACCATAAAGCTCCGGTCAAAAGTAGTGCACTACATAGGGAACAGGGTGCCATCACGGACGCACAGTTCTGCTACATATAGACTGGGCCAGACTTCATAGAACACGCCGACCAACCGACGTGGAATCCTTGAGACGGTTCTGAGAGCTCTAATGATGTCTTCTAGACTGATGTGATGTGTGATTTGAAGACGGTTCTGAGAGCTCTAATGATGTCTTCTAGACTGATGTGATGTGTGATTTGAAGACGGTTCTGAGAGCTCTAATGATGTCTTCTAGACTGATGTGATGTGTGATTTGAAGACAATGGTAAATAGAGTCCCAGTTCAACAGAACAGGAGTTAGAAGGTTTCACTGTTTCAGTTCATATAGTATTTCAAAGAGACTTTGTGGTTTTTCCTCTCAATGAATTTACATTCAAACCTCTTAAGATACAGATTTCAGGAATGCTGGGACATGCATTTTTACTCCATATACGGAATGATCGAATATCAAAACAGCCCTTGAACTGAGAACGACACAGCGGACTTAATTGGTAAAAAACAAGAATCATGTCACAACATTTAAAAAGCGATCTTAAAAAGCAAGAAATTCTGTTTTCAGATTTCATTCTTACATTTTTTTGGTTCGTTTTTTTTACAAAAGAAAGTATGCAAACTTTTTAAGTTAAGTTAAGAATCAGCTGCGAAAAATTGTTGTTTTTCTTTATATAAAACACAAATAATCACAACAGTTAAGATGCACACTTGCTAAAGAAAATAAAAAAATTTGACTTGATATTCAAGCTTGAACATTTTTAACCTGGAAGGGGAGGTTGAGACAACGGTTGGTTGCTATGGGTTTGACGTCAACACCAACGGTTGGTTCCTATGGGATTGACGTCAACACCAACGGTTGGTTGCTATGGGTTTGACGTCAACACCAACGGTTGGTTGCTATGGGTTTGACGTCAACACCAACGGTTGGTTCCTATGGGATTGACGTCAACACCAACGGTTGGTTGCTATGGGTTTGACGTCAACACCAACGGTTGGTTGCTATGGGTTTGACGTCAACACCAACGGTTGGTTGCTATGGGTTTGACGTCAACACCAACGGTTGGTTCCTATGGGTTTGACGTCAACACCAACCTATAGGATGACCACACAACCCCTCCTCCATACAAATAATACTGGGCACCGTGGTGCCTCACTCCTCCTTGTACCCTCAGCCTATATCCCTACTAGGATGCATCCGCAAATGGACACCCTATTCCTTATTGTAAACTACTTTTGAGCCCTATGAGCCCTGGTCAAAAGCAGTGAATAGGTTTCAAACACAGCACAGAAACACAGTCCTGTCGAGCTAGGCCAATCCAGAATATAAACAGATCTTAAAGACGTATGGATAGTCCTGTCGAGCTAGGCCAATCCAGAATATAAACAGATCTTAAAGACGTATGGATAGTCCTGTCGAGCTAGGCCAATCCAGAATATAAAACAGATCTTCAAGACATATGAATCTAGAGAGGTTAAGGTTCAGTACAGGAGTATAAAAAGAGAGGCTGGTATAAAAACACACATAAAACAGTATTACTTTCAGTGCACGTTGATCGCCAACAGTCGTTTGGATATTTGGGTTTTGAGGTGATGAGCCGGGACTGTGTGTGTTGAAAGGGGTCAGGGATGAGAGGGGTCAGGATTGAGAGGGGTCAGGGATGAGAGGGGTCAGGGATGAGAGGGGTCAGGATTGAGGGGTCTGCGTTAAAGGTCATAGATCAGGCATGTGCCCTAAAGGGTGGATATGGCTGTGTCCCAAATGGAAACCCTGTTCTCTATAGGCCCTGGTCAAATGGAACCCTGTTCTCTATAGGCCCTGGTCAAATGGAACCCTGTTCTCTATAGGCCCTGGTCAAATAGAACCCTGTTCTCTGTAGGAACTGGTCAAATGGAACCCTGTTCTCTATAGGCCCTGGTCAAATGGAACCATGTTCTCTATAGGAACTGGTCAAATAGAACCCTGTTCTCTATAGGAACTGGTCAAATAGAACCCTGTTCTTTATAGGGCCTGGTCAAATAGAACCCTGTTCTCTGTAGGAACTGGTCAAATGAAACCCTGTTCTCTATAGGAACTGGTCAAATGGAACCCTGTTCTCTATAGGCCCTGATCAAATAGAACCCTGTTCTCTATAGGCCCTGGTCAAATGGAACCCTGTTCTGTATAGGCCCTGGTCAAATGGAACCCTGTTCTGTATAGGCCCTGGTCAAATGGAACCCTGTTCTCTATAGGCTCTGGTCAAATGGAACCCTGTTCTGTATAGGCCCTGGTCAAATAGAACCCTGTTCTGTATAGGCCCTGGTCAAATAGAACCCTGTTCTGTATAGGCCCTGGTCAAATAGAACCCTGTTCTGTATAGGCCCTGGTCAAATAGAACCCTGTTCTGTATAGGCCCTGGTCAAATAGAACCCTGTTCTGTATAGGCCCTGGTCAAATAGAACCCTGTTCTGTATAGGCCCTGGTCAAATGGAACCCTGTCCTCTATAGACTCTGGTCAAATAGAACCCTGTTCTCTATAGGGCCTGGTCAAATGTAGTGTACTACATAGGGAATAGGGTTCCATTTGAAGCTCATGGTCAACCAGGCAACTCGTGTGGTATAGATAACCATAGCTGTGAACACCATCTATAGATAACCATGCCCAGACCGAACTAGGAGAGCTGTGAACACCATCTACAGATAACCGATGTTTGGTGTAGCTGGTGTAATACTCCCACAAGGCACATTTAGCACATTTGATTGTCTGTTCGTTGTTACATACACAGCTTAGTGAGAGGAGACACATGGCTATTAGTCCGTCTGTCCTCTACACCCACAGGCCCAGCTAACACACAAATGGCACCCTATTCCCTACATAGAGTTCTGATCAAAAATAGTGCACTATGTAGGGAACAGGGGTGCCATTTGGGATTCTAACACACGCAGTACTGTTACTGACTGTCCTGGCCGACTGTTCCGTCAACTAGGAGAAGAAACTGTACACATCCGCATAGCTGTTACAGTAGCACTGAGTGAATATACACCAAATAAATTAAAATAAATTACTTTTGAAAAGAAACGTAAAAAGGATCAAAAGAAAAAATATTGTGGAAAAGGCCAGGGAGTAGTTGGTGATTGAGCGAGGAAGGAGTTGTAATGACAGTAAGAGAGATAGAGATCTGGACCAGAAAAAAGAGAGAGAGAGAGAGAGAGAGAGAGAGAGAGAGAGAGAGAGAGAGAGAGAGAGAGAGAGAGATGGCTGAGACAGAGAGAGAGGCAGCTGAGAGAGGCGGCTGAGAGAGAGAGAGAGATGGCTGAGAAAGAGAGAGAGATGGCTGAGACAGAGAGAGAGATGGCTGAGACAGAGAGAGAGGCGGCTGAGAGAGAGAGAGAGATGGCTGAGAGAGAGAGAGAGAGAGAGAGAGAGAGAGAGAGAGAGAGATGGCTGAGACAGAGAGAGAGGCGGCTGAGAGAGAGAGAGAGATGGCTGAGAGAGAGAGAGAGAGAGAGAGAGAGAGAGATGGCTGAGAGAGAGAGGCGGCTGAGAGAGAGATGGCTGAGACAGAGAGAGATGGCTGAGACAGAGAGAGAGAGAGAGATATGGCTGAGAGAGAGAGAGAGAAATGGCTGAGAGAGAGAGAGAGAGATGGCTGAGAGAGAGAGAGATGGCTGAGAGAGAGAGAGAGAGAGAGATGGCTGAGACAGAGAGAGATGGCTGAGACAGAGAGAGAGATGGCTGAGACAGAGAGAGAGAGATGGCTGAGACAGAGAGAGAGAGATGGCTGAGAGAGAGAGAGAGAGAGAGAGAGAGAGAGAGAGAGAGAGAGAGAGAGAGAGAGAGAGAGAGAGAGAGAGAGAGAGAGAGAGAGAGAGATGGCTGAGACAGAGAGAGAGATGGCTGAGACAGAGAGAGAGATGGCTGAGACAGAGAGAGAGATGGCTGAGAGAGAGAGAGAGAGAGAGAGAGAGAGAGAGAGAGAGATGGCTGAGAGAGAGAGATATGGCTGAGAGAGAGAGAGAGATGGCTGAGACAGAGAGAGAGATGGCTGAGACAGAGAGAGAGAGATGGCTGAGACAGAGAGAGAGAGATGGCTGAGAGAGAGAGAGAGAGAGAGAGAGAGAGAGAGATGGCTGAGACAGAGAGAGAGATGGCTGAGACAGAGAGAGAGATGGCTGAGACAGAGAGAGAGATGGCTGAGACAGAGAGAGAGATGGCTGAGAGAGAGAGGCGGCTACTTCGACTGGCTCAGTGTTCAGTGGTTTGCAGGAAACTTTTCGTCACTACGTGTTATCAAAGAGACCGGTCTCTCTTTCTGAGCCAAAGGTGCACGACTTTCTCTCTCCCTGGTCTTGTCATCTTGCTTGTTTCGAGGTGTTTTAAATATTCAAATGTATTGTGAAATGTTTAAAACAGAACCGTGTCTGTGGTGAAATCGGACATTTTAACCTTCTGTCAATGACGTCACAGATAACCATCAAAGAACATGGATGCATCTCAAATGACACACTATTCTCTATTGGGCTCTGGTTAAAAGTAGAGCACTATGTAGGGAACAAGGTGGCATTTGGGCCTAATAGGAACAGAAACAACAGTCTGTTGATCAGGTGACGTCATGCGGGACGAGGATGCTCTTACAATGAACAGTGCAACACATTCAAACGCTTGTTATTCTCATTAGGGAATTTGCCTATGCGCATCATGTTAAAGTAGAACAGAAACACTCATTAAGGAAGGCCTTGAATGACTCAGCAACTACTCCCTGAAAAGACAAGAACATAAAAAATGAAAAACATTAACCCATCAATGTCTTCCATCAATTACATTCGAATTATAATTGTCTTTTTTAACATTAGATTCAAAAATCCTATCTTCTTGTTGATGTCATCATTTAAAAAAAAAAAAAAAAAAAAAAACTTTTAAAATGTACTCAAATAAGAACTTGTTCACTCCATGCAACAACAAAAAAACGAACGTTGAAAGTGGTCGTTGGTTTCACTTTCTGAAATCCTCAGAACTAAGTCCTTAGGAGTAGACACACGGTAGAGGTGAGGACTCACTACAAAGACCAAATGGTAGCACGGCGGCATTGTGTATTCTCACATAAAATCTACTTTGTACAAAACCCTTCCTGTAAACAAAAAATGGGACAGACTCAACCCTTCCGTACCTTAGACAGCTGGTCGACAGCGCCGTGTACATTCATTTCCCCGTTGAACATAATTAGCCATACCATCACGGGAATCTATTTTCCATTGTCTATTTCATGAAAACCCCCATTTCAAATTGTACCTGTGCTGATGTCCAAAACTGATTCGGGCTAAGATAAGAGTTACAAAGAATAAGAGGTCACAACGATTTCATTGAACTGAGTGACATCATCTGATCTGAAGATAGCCTTCGGTGAACTTCATTGATTGATTGCGTTATTAAATATACAGTACGCAGTCCCATGCTCGCGAAATTGGATTGTAACTGCAATAAATTCCTAAGGTTTCTTTAGTGTCTTCCAACTGGTTCCTCTATACAGTATTGCTCCAATCATTGATTGTATAATTTGTCTTCCCCCAGCAGACCCATAGGGAAACAAGAGACTACCATCATCACAGGGTCTGTTGGTTGTGATTGTCAATCCAGCCAGATAAAGAAATCCTGAAAAAAAACTATGATAAGAGAAACGATTGGATTTATCATCAAAGAGTTGTCCTCAACTTTGACAGACCTATATCTTAGGATCTTTAAGAACACATACATTAAATTATACATGCATTCATCCTGTTGATAAAAAAAAAAAAAAAAAAAAACAGACCTGTCATTCATCTCATTCAGACTGAATCTTAATTTCATTCAGACTGAATCTTAAAACCACTTCAGACAAACTGCTGGTGGATGACACCATTGAAAGACACAGGATAAGCCAATGTAGCTCAATCTACAACAGAGATCAACAAGCCACGTGTGCAGACAGCGCTTGTCTTGACAACACCACCACAGAATCATTATCAAAACCATTTTAAAATATAGACCAGTGTGAAATATCGAGTTACACAGAGTTTTGTTAGTTCAGAAAATACATTGGAAGTTTTGTCAAGTTCGTGATGGATGTGAAGTTCACATAGAAGACCCTAAAGTGTCCATAAACTCTTCTCTTGAAGGGACACTCATCTATTAAAAAAAAAAAAATAGTTTTATATTTTACAATTCTTTTAGAAAATATCTCTGTCTTCAAACAGCATGGCTGAGAGAGAGAGAGAGAGAGAGAGAGAGAGAGAGAGAGAGAGAGAGAGAGAGAGAGAGAGAGGGACAGAGAGAGAGAGAGAGAGAGAGAGAGAGAGAGAGAGAGAGAGAGAGAGGGAGAGAGAGAGATGATTCTAGTCTCCATCCAGCAGTGACCAGTTTTTCTCTTCTTCATCTTTGATTAAAAAAAACCCAAAAGGAATCCAAACTCGTGTTCCATCATACAGTGCCATCTAAAAGTCTGGTCCCTGTTTTGGTTGGAGGATGAAAGGAGGCGGGGGGGCTTTGACCCTCTGAGACGGGTGGAGGGTTTTGCGAGGTGCTCCCTCATCTCTCCTGTCCTCTCAGGCGGGGTATGGCGGGGGGCCCTCTGTTAAACAGGAAGCCATAGAGGGCCATTGTGAGACGTATCCAGACTGGCAGGAAATCCCTCTGATGCCGCAGGAACTGTGAGGAAGACAAGAGAGTGGGACGGAGATTAATGTCAATCAAATCAATCAGAATTAGTTACATAGTTCATTTATTATTATTTTTTTACATTAAACAGTTATCACAAAGTGCCTTACAGTAACCCGTCCATCAACATAACCATCATCACAGACGTTCAGCAACAAGTTATTGGAAACCACAAATGACACTATGTCTGTGGTGCTTCCTGAGTTGAATAGGACATCATGGTTGAGGTGAAACAACACTGTAACCGGTGGTAAACCAGCCGTCTAGACCAGACACAACACCGGAGCAGATCGGATATTTCCACAACAGCAGTTCTGTCTCAGTTGTGTTTCTGTTTGGTGTGCAACATAACTGGGCTCTGTCACTAAGGGCTGTCTTAGAGCCTGCATGGAGAGAACAAGTTACTATTCTCCATCCTCCCTCCAGGAGCTGCATCTATCCCGCCACTAAAGCCTCCCTCCCTCCCTCCCCTCCTCCCTCCAGGAGCTGCATCTATCCCGCCACTAAAGCCTCCCTCCCTCCCTCCCCTCCTCCCTCCTCCCTCCAGGAGCTGCATCTATCCCGCCACTAAAGCCTCCCTCCCTCCCATCTCCCTCCAGGAGCTGCATCTATCCCGCCACTAAAGCCTCCCTCCCTCCCCTCCTCCCTCCAGGAGCTGCATCTATCCCGCCACTAAAGCCTCCCTCCCTCCCTCCCCTCCTCCCTCCAGGAGCTGCATCTATCCCGCCACTAAAGCCTCCCTCCCTCCCTCCCCTCCTCTCCTCCCTACTCCCTCCAGGAGCTGCATCTATCCCGCCACTAAAGCCTCCCTCCCTCCCCTCCTCCCTCCTCCCTCCAGGAGCTGCATCTATCTCGCCACTAAAGCCTCCCTCCCTCCCTCCTCCTCCCTACTCCCCACCAGGAGCTGCATCTATCCCGCCACTAAAGCCTCCCTCCCTCCCCTCCTCCCTACTCCCCACCAGGAGCTGCATCTATCCCGCCACTAAAGCCTCCCTCCCTCCCTACTCCCCACCAGGAGCTGCATCTATCCCGCCACTAAAGCCTCCCTCCCACCCCTCCTCCCTCCTCCCTCCAGGAGCTGCATCTATCCCGCCACTAAAGCCTCCCTCCCTCCACTTCCTTCCCTGTCATCTCTGTTCAAGCACGTTTCCTGTTGGCTTTCTAACTGAAAAGCCAAGTTGGGTATTTCAGCAGGTTGCATAAGCATCAGTCAGTCACTGTCTGTCTGTCTGTCTGTCACGATCTTCATTGACGGACCAAGGCGCAGCGTAGCGGGTTGAGTTAAACATATTTATTGTTAACTCACACAATCAAAACAACAAAACGAAGATCAAAATAGGTGTAGCACCAACAGCATACACACAATAACAGCGTCAACCTCCCACAAAGCTGGAGGGAAAAATAGCTGCTTAAGTGTGGTTCCCAATCAGAGACAACGATAGACAGCTGTCCCTGATTGAGAGCCACACTCAGCCAAAACAAAGAAATACAAGAACTATAACATAGAATGCCCACCCCCAAATCACACCCTGACCAAACCAAAATGAGACATTAAAAGGCTGCGTGGACTCCGGCCGCAAAACCTGACCCTATTGGGGAGGGTCTGGGTGGGCATCTATCCGCGGTGGCGGCTCTGGTGCGGGACGTAGACACCGCACCACCTCTGGCTCCCTCGTTGCGGGCCCCGGACTGGGCAACCTCGCTGCGGGCCCCGGACTGGGGACCCTCGCTGCGGGCCCCGGACTGGGCACCCTCGTTGCGGGCAACCTCGTTGCGGGCCCCGGACTGGGCACCCTCGCTGCGGGCCCCGGACTGGGCACCCTCGCTGCGGGCACCCTCGCTGCGGGCACCCTCGCTGCGGGCCCCGGACTGGGCACCCTCGCTGCGGGCACCCTCGCTGCGGGCACCCTCGCTGCGGGCCCCGGACTGGGCACCCTCGCTGCGGGCCCCGGACTGGGCACCCTCGTTGCGGGCAACCTCGTTGCGGGCCCCGGACTGGGCACCCTCGCTGCGGGCCCCGGACTGGGCACCCTCGCTGCGGGCCCCAGACTGGGCACCCTCGCTGCGGGCCCCAGACTGGGCACCCTCGCTGCGGGCCCCAGACTGGGCACCCTCGCTGCGGGCCCCAGACTGGGCACCCTCGCTGCGGGCCCCAGACTGGGCACCTCGCTGCGGGCCCCAGACTGGGCACCCTCGCTGCGGGCCCCAGACTGGGCACCTCGCTGCGGGCCCCAGACTGGGCACCCTCGCTGCGGGCAACCTCGCTGCGGGCAACCTCGCTGCGGGCCCCGGACTGGGCACCCTCGCTGCGGGCAACCTCGCTGCGGGCCCCGGACTGGGCACCCTCGCTGCGGGCCCCGGACTGGGCACCCTCGCTGCGGGCCCGGACTGGGCACCTCGCTGCGGGCCCCGGACTGGGCACCCTCGCTGCGGGCCCCGGACTGGGCACCCTCGCTGCGGGCCCGGACTGGGGACCCTCGCTGCGGGCCCGGACTGGGGACCCTCGCTGCGGGCGGACTGGGGACCCTCGGCGCGCTCTGGGCGCACAGGGGACCTGGTGCGGCGGAGCAGGGACAGGGCGTGCCGGGCTCTCGATGCGCACAGGGGGCCTGGTGCGGCGGGCAGGGACAGGCCTCGCCGGGCTCTGGAGCGCACAGGGGGCCTGGTGCGGCGAGCAGGGACAGGCCTCGCCGGGCTCTGGAGGCGCACAGGGGCCTGGTGCGCGGAGCAGGGACAGGCCTCGCCCGGGCTCTGGAGGCGCACAGGGGGCCTGGTGCGCGGAGCAGGGACAGGCCTCGCCGGGCTCTGGAGGCGCACAGGGGGCCTGGTGCGCGAGCAGGGACAGGCCTCGCCGGGCTCTGGAGGCGCACAGGGGCCTGGTGCGCGGAGCAGGGACAGGCCTCGCCGGGCTCTGGAGGCGCACAGGGGCCTGGTGCGCGAGCAGGGACAGGCCTCGCCCGGGCTCTGGAGGCGCACAGGGGCCTGGTGCGTGGAGCAGGGACAGGCCTCGCCCGGGCTCGGCGCACAGGAATCCTGGGCGTGGGACAGTGCATGCTGGGCTCCCAACACGCACAGGGATCCTGGAGGCGTGGAACAGGGGCAGGATACACTGGGCCGTGAAGACACACTGGAGGTCTCCGGCGTACAGCCTGCACAACCCGTCCTGGCTGAATGGATAGCTCCGCTCTGAACCTGCGGGCGCTGGCACAGGGCGTGCCGGGCTGTGGAGACGCACCGGAGACACAGTACGCAGAGCCGGCGCAGGATATCCTGGTCCGAGGCGGCGTACTGGAGGCCAAGCGCTGAGCGGCATACTCCTCCCAGGCTGAACACTCCTACTCACAAAAACTATGCGGGAAGCTGGCATGTCACGCACGGGCTGTGAACACGCACTGGCAACACCGTGCGTTTCACCGCCTCACACGGTGCCCTACCAGTGCGCTGCTCGCTCTGGTAAGCACGGGGAGCTGGCCCAGGTCTCCAACCTGGTCCAGCCAAACTCCCCGTGTGCCCCCCCCAAAAAAAAATTTGGGGCTGCCTCTCGGGCTTAAAGGCCAGCCGTGTTCCGCATATTTTTGTCCATAGAAGCGCGCGCCTTCTTAGCCTCCTCCAGGCGGCGGTATTTCCCGCCTGCCTCCCGGGTCCCTTCCCGTCCAGGATCTCCTCCCATGTCCAGGACTCTAGGTAGGCACGCTGCTTGGTCTCTTGGTGGTGGGAGGTTCTGTCACGATCTTCATTGACGGACCAAGGCGCAGCGTACCGGGTTGAGTTAAACATATTTATTGTTAACTCACACAATCAAACAACAAAACGAAGATCAAAATAGGTGTAGCACCAACAGCATACACACAATAACAGCGTCAACCTCCCACAAAGCTGGAGGGAAAAATAGCTGCTTAAGTGTGGTTCCCAATCAGAGACAACGATAGACAGCTGTCCCTGATTGAGAGCCACACTCAGCCAAAACAAAGAAATACAAGAACTATAACATAGAATGCCCACCCCCAAATCACACCCTGACCAAACCAAAATGAGACATTAAAAGGCTCCAACAGGTCAGGGCGTGACACTGTCTGTGAAAACATGTTTTTACAATTGTTTTCAAATTTTTAGAAAATGAAATACAGAATTATCTAATTTACATAAGTATTCACACCCCTGGAGTCAATACATGTCAATACCCGTGGCAGCGATTACAGCTGTGAGTCTTTATGGGTACGTTTCTAAGAGCTTTGCACACCTGGATCGTACAATACTTGCCCACTATTCTTACAAAGACATCTTCAAGCTTTGTTAAGTTGGTTGTTGATCATCGCCAGACAGCCATGTTCAAGTCTTGCCATAGATTTTCAATGCCGATTTAAGTCAAAACTGTAACTAGGCCACTCAGGAATGTTCAATGTCATCTTGGCAGGCGACTTCAGTGTATATTTGGCCTTGTGTTTTAGGTCATTGTCCTGCTGAAAGGTGAATTCATCTCCCAGTGTCTGGTGGAAAACAGACTGA
Organism: Brachymystax lenok tsinlingensis; assembly: GCA_030435695.1. Lineage (NCBI taxonomy): Eukaryota > Metazoa > Chordata > Actinopteri > Salmoniformes > Salmonidae > Brachymystax > Brachymystax lenok. The sequence goes on from CM059796.1 coordinate 35,856,433, forward strand.
ACCTGGTTTTCCTCGAGGATTTTGCTTGTGCTTAGCTCCATCCTGTTTCTTTTTATTTATGAAAAAGCCCCCCGCCATGCTTGAAAATATGAAGAGTGGTACTCAGACATTATGGGGTGTGTAGGCCAGCGGCATTCAGGCTGTAACACAACAACACAAAATACATAAACAAGTTCATTACTTTCTGAAGATACTTGTATTTGTTGTATACGTTTTATTTTGGACAGAAACAATAGTGAAGTGCTTCATTATTGGTCACACTTGGTGTGTGTGGTCACTCTTGGTGTGTGGTCACACTTGGTGTGTGTGTGTGTTTGGTCACACTTGGTGTGTGTGTGTGTGTGGTCACACTTGGTGTGTGTGTGTGTGTGTGTGGTCACACTTGGTGTGTGTGTGTGTGGTCACACTTAGTGTGTGTGTTTGGTCACACTTGGTGTGTGTGTGTGTGTGTGTGTGTGTGTGTGTGGTCACACTTGGTGTGTGTGTGTGTGTTTGGTCACACTTGGTGTGTGTGTGTGTGTGTGGTCACACTTGGTGTGTGTGTGTGTTTGGTCACACTTGGTGTGTGTGTGGTCACACTTGGTGTGTGTGTGTTTGGTCACACTTGGTGTGTGTGTGTGTGTGTGTTTGGTCACACTTGGTGTGTGTGTGTGTGTTTGGTCACACTTGGTGTGTGTGTGTGTGTGTGTTTGGTCACACTTGGTGTGTGTGTGTGTGTGTGTGGTCACACTTGGTGTGTGTGTTTGGTCACACTTGGTGTGTGTGTGTGTGTGTGGTCACACTTGGTGTGTGTGTTTGGTCACACTTGGTGTGTTTGTGTGTTTGGTCACACTTGGTGTGTGTGTGTGTTTGGTCACACTTGGTGTGTGTGTGTGTTTGGTCACACTTGGTGTGTGTGTGTTTGGTCACACTTGGTGTGTGTGTGTGTGTTTGGTCACACTTGGTGTGTGTGTGTGTGTTTGGTCACACTTGGTGTGTGTGTGTGTGTGTGGTCACACTTGGTGTGTGTGTGTGTGTGTGTGTGTGTGTGTGTGTGTGTGGTCACACTTGGTGTGTGTGTGTGTGTGT